>CAMZMU010000074.1:127030882-127150429 GCA_947311845.1 Poa pratensis | reverse complement strand
AATGCGTATACACCACGCTGGCGTCAATGCAAGGCGGGCGCGTTATTTTCAAGCTCGTCGTAATGGGTAGCAGGCAGGCGGTGGCCGGAGTTAGCCACATCACCCATCGTCTCCCCGGCAGATGTATAGCGCAGCCTCCGTGCCGCATCCCCACCATCAACCCACCCTTTCAACCACCGCACCATGGACAACAACAGCGAGAATGGCCATGCCGCGTCGGGAGGTGGTTGATGCGTCACAAAAGAGCGCCGGGAGCAGACTTCTTTCGCAATGTGTACTGCCACGCTGAACGGACGCGTCGCAACGACCACGAGGCGGGTTCATCCACCTCACTTATGTACGAGGGGGACACTTGCCACTACCGCCACCATGCTTCGCCGTCGCCACCCCCGCCACAAGCACCCACCACCACTGGCGCAATGCTCACGATAGTGGAGGCGCGCGAGATTATCGCACCAACACGGTGCTGACAAAACCACTGCCTCCCCGGGAGGTGGGCGATGAACCTCGCCCACGTCTCGGTTGCTCCGCGCCTCCCGACCAGGCACACCTCGATTACATCAAAATGTGCAAGCAAATTGTGTTGTACATGACTCGGCATGCACCGATATCACAGTACTGTGACGAACAGATCGAGATGGAGTTCAACTGTTGCATCCATACCTTCTTCCCCACCTCGGCGACGGGTTACCGCCTGCAGGGTGGTTTAGCTCGGTGAGGACTTCGTGGAGGACGTTGACAATCGGAGGCAAGCGTACGAGGCGGCGGAGGCGGCTCGACGTGCAAGGAAGAATTGATGAAGCCAGCGGCACATGTGGCAAAGCCAGCATCTCGACCTCGCAGGCGGCTGAGGAGGAGGATGAAGATGACGATGACGAGGAGTGCCCCTCACCCTAGTGGGATGCATGTGACATGGAGTTCACCATTGAGGCGTGCTTTGGCCTCGCCTGCCAGTGCAGGTGTCTGGCATGCCCCCTACTGATAAATGTTTAGGGTAAAGTTTGAATGAGTTTATGTTTAGTTTGAAAGAAATTTGAAAGAAATCTATTTATGCTCGTGTTTCAACATCAAATTGAAAAAACCTAATAGCGTCACGAGTGGGAGCCGCGCCCCAATAGCCCACGGCGCGTCCGGATGGGGCCAATATCGTCCATTTACTGCCAGACAAATTTTAGGCGCGGCGAGTGGCCACGCTCTAACTGATGATATGGAGGAACCTCTCTTGACACTTGTTCGTATTATTAACATGTCATGCAATAGATGTTTTTGTTCGTGATTGATACTGTCCAACCAACTATAGGAGCTCAGGAAATAAATTTCTCGTTTGGAACGGTGTCTTTTTCTTGTTATGTTGGATGGACTCTCCACCTAGCTTTCTTGTTACCAGCGTCCAGGCTGATTACACTGGACGTTGAAGTTCATCAATATCTCTGAAGTTTCCCGCAAAAAAAAAGTCCCACATGAACTTATGGATCCCACGTACGTATTGGCCTTGGGGTGCTGGCTTGGGGTGCTGGACTTGGAATCTATGAACAAAAGCCTTCTGTGTAAATGGCTGTGGAAGCTAGAGACACTGAGGGCACTTGGCAGGAGATGCTGACCAATAAGTACCTTAAGAATCAGTCTTGTCGCAGGCTCAACCTGGACCAGGATCCTCTCATTTTGGCAGAGTCTTATGGGGGTTAATCATACCTTCCAGAGATACTCAAAAAGAATTCTGAACAATGGGGGAAAAAACGCTGTTCTGGGAAGATGACTGGGTTAACAATAGCCCCCTTGCCACTCAATTTCCCAGACTATACAACATTACGTTCACGAAAAATGTGACGGTTGCCAAAGTAAAAGAGGAAGGATGGGGGTATATAGATTCAGAAGAACACTATTGGGAGAAACTGCTGCTCAGTTTGCAAAGTTGATTGCAATGGTAGATCCGATCCAGCTAAATGACAGGCCGGATAGAGTTTGCCTGGAAGATTGGAACTTCGGGGAGTTCCAGGTGAAAGGCCTCTACTTGAGTATGAGAGCCTCTGGAGTTTTTCCACAGAAATTTTTGTGGAAAATTAAAATCCCCTTGAAAGTGAAAATCTTTGCGTGGCTTTTTGCTAAAGAAAAGCGTGTTGACAAAAGATAATCTGGCAAAAAGGGGCTGGACAGGGAATGAACAATGTCATTTCTGTAAGCCAACAAGAGACAGCTGATCACCTGCTGTTTGGGTGTGGCTTGGCTAAACTTAGTTTGGTCAGTTGTCTTCTGTGCTTTTGATCTTAGTCAGATCTCCTGTTAGTGTGGATGATCTCTTTGAGAACTGGATCAGTACCTTCCCCACCTCTCAAAGGAATATTGTGTGTAGCGGGGCTATTGCTGTGTGCTGGACGCTTTGGAAAACAAGAAACGATGCGTGCTTCAATAGAAAATTTCCAGACGATCCTGCAACTGTAGTGTTTAGATTGTGTAGTATTCTGAACATGTGGACGTTGTTGCAGAAAAGCCAAGATCGAGGAAAGCTTGAAGACGGAGTAGAGAAACTGAAGATGGTGATTCGTGAAGCTCTGGCCAGGAAGCACGGATGGGCGCCGACGGTGGCGAGACTTACTGATAGTTGAGCCTGTTAGTTGCTCGTTTGTTAGTTCTCTTCTGGTATGTTTTGTGGATATTATTACTTCCTGTGTGCTGGAGGTGGGCTGTAATCGTTAGGCTTTGACGTTTCCCTTTTTAAATTCTTGTAATAACTGTGGGCGGTTTCTTTATATGAAATCGACGGTGGATCCGTTTAGTCTAAAAAAAACGTACGTATTGGCCGGCCAACTGACTCAATGAATTACGGATCCTTAATAACTAACTACTCCCTCAGTTTCCAATCATCATCGATCTTAATCTTCTACTTCCTCCGTTCCAAATTAATTGACTTCCATTTGTCCACACATGGATGTATCTAGACATGTTACACGTATAGATATATTCACATGTGGACAAATGAAAGTCAATTAATTTGGGAGGGAGTACCTCGCTATTCACCAGGCCAGGGTATGAGCGACATAGAGAACGTCGCTGTGGCGGAGCCGGCCCTCGCGCGACGGCAGCCCATCTATTTCATGTGGGGGGAAAAGATGCGGGATTTCTTCGCCAGATACAAGACGGCCAACCATGGTAGCGGCGCGGAGGACGATCTCGTGGCCGTGGCGGCGGAGCCACAGGAGCATACCAGGTGGATACTCATCTTCCTCGTGACCTTCGGCTCCGTCTTTGCGTTTTTTGCCTCCTTTTTCCTGTTCTTTCGTCATGACGGGAATTCCAGCGGGGTGGTGTGGACTGAGATCTATATATGGCAGTTTATCTCGGTCGCCCTTCTAGGCCTTTCTGTTACTTTCGTATCGGAGTGCAACGTGGGTTTCAAGACGAGGATTATGATAGATTTACGGATTCCTTGCTCCAGTTATAGCTTAAGTTAAATAATCATCAATGTATGTTGAGAACAGTTTTTGACATTCAGTTGACATAAAGTATTTTTCTTTCCCCCTTGTTATTTTTTGTCCTTTGAATGAAAATTATGCGAGAGGGTGATATGCATGTGCCGTAAATGACACTGATGGAGTCATCGAGCAAGCTAAGTGTTGATATGTGGAGGAACCTCTCTTGTTCTGTATTATTGACATGGCAATGATTTTGCCATGAAATAGATTGTTTTTGTTAGTGATGGTACTATCAACCAATTGTAAGAGCTCAGGATAAAATTTCTGGGTTGGGAATTCAGTGTCCTTCTTCTTGTCATGTTGTTGCAAAGATAGTAAACAATATAAGAGATTACAGTTAGCTCTTTGCTTGTAAATTCTCGTCAACTATACTTGTTTAGTTGTTTATCTTATTTGACGATAAGGCACAGCTGGCCTAATAAACTCTTGGTTTTCCTTAGCTGAAATTACAAAATATATGCCACACTGTTTAGGATCCCGGACAGGACTGCCAAAATGCGGATACCCAAAGAGTAATTTATTATTCATTCTCTACCACCATTGTAGAAAAGCTTCAGCATCAAGGTAGTATTACACAAGCAGGCTTTTAAGCGAGGAGTGGTACGGCTGGAAAGATTATGCATACTGTTATAATATATGTTTGGATGTTTGGTTGCGTTGGTAGTGGATAAAACTGGACATGGTATCTGAGTCTACGAGGCTTTAGGTTAAGTGTCAGCTTTCACAAGTTATAAAAGTTTGCTGCGCAATTTAACTGACTTTTCATCAGGCTTTTGATTGATCTGGCCTACCAACAAGTGCAAGAGCAAGACGATACTCCAAACATATTGACAAAATTTGTTGCAGATGTGGAATGCAAGAGGATGAAATACATCTGTTTTTACATGACCATTTATTAAAGCTGCCTGGTTTATTGCTCCCTGGTACATCAAAATTGATCTCATCACTTCCAACTGCAATAACCTAACAGAAATAATTTTAACTTTGCTCTCATGAATCACCCTTATTCTACAGTCCCAAATATTTTTACTTCTATGTGCTGCACTTGGAAGTCTAGGAATGGTATCATATTCCAAAGGAAAAAAGGAGAGCCACACCTCATTTTCATTAATTCGCAAGCTCTTGCAAAGAACGTTGAGCTTTGTGAGTTTGTCTCCTCTTATATAAACATGGAACCAAGCAGGGAAAAAGGCATCAGGCTACCCCTGGGCTGACAATGCTGCCGCAAGCTGAAACAATCAATGCTGACATGAGTTTTCAAGGGTTTATGATTTTATACAGGTGCTTCCTGGAAGAGTAACAACTCCCAAACAGCAGTGCAAGGACACACACCGGGTATCTACATCACGGATGGCGAATCAAAATACAGGTCGCAACGCAGCAACAAGACACCGTCTTTCAGGCAGAAGCAAAAGTCCTAGCGGTAGCAGCAAAATTTGCAAATATCTTACAGCTAGACAGGCCAACATTCCTTCTAGATAATGAGGTCCTAGCAAAAAACGCAGCCTCAAGAAGGATCGACCACCCCTGCTTCATTGGAGTGCAAGAAAATATCTAGCACATTTCTCCAGGGATACAGCTCATTCCTCTCCACAGAAGTTAAATGGAGAAGCCCAAAAATATGCTAAACAGATTTTAGGCCTAGCCTAGTCGAACCTATCTACCAAAGTACCAGTTCAGCTCACCCTCCAACTGCAGCTGAGCTGAAATGAAACTGGCACCAATGGCACCCTTGTTTGTTAAAAAAAAGAACTCCTTCAAACACTTGCACTACCCTATGATAAAAGAGTAAATAACCTACTGCAACCATTACAGCACGAAGTTCCTTGTATTTTTCATCCATTAGTGCACAAGCGTCATAAACCACGAGAGTTAAACGTTTACCACATCAACACGTCAGTATCCAAACCGTACAACATCCACAAACATTCTTGACGTCTTAGAAACAGACCACATCTCAGGGTCTTTGAAAACATGTAGCATATATACACACATGGCCGGTAAATACGCTGAGTTAAAAGACTAGGCTCTCTCCCGGCGCATGCATTATTCGCCTCCGCTGTGGGGCGCTCGAACGTCCCTCTCAGGCTGCCTTCGCGAAGCCCACCCTCAGCTTGCCATAGTCGAAGACAGTGTGGTAGGGGCCCATGAAAACGTCTCCCAAGATCCTGCAGTTGCAAGATGTATCAGTGCCACAAGCATAAGGGTGCATGTAAGCAGCACTTGGGCTGGATTTCTACCATCATCTCAGTAGTGGTGACTGATTTCGTTAGGTCTGACAAACTAATATGTGAGGGCAAGAAGCAGGAGCAGAGCAGGATGGATTACCAGAGAGGACCACGGGGAGGTGGGATGTCCATGGCTGTAAAACCACTGATGCACTGGGCAGCAGATCCCTCACCAACCTTCAGAACATACTGCACAATCAAAGAGAACAAAATTAACAACAAGGCCACGAAGATAAGCAAGTACTCCCTCCGTTTTTTAATATAAGATGTTTTAGGTGGTACACATGTTGTCTATATGCATACTAACATGAGTGAACATGCACACAAAAATGTGTCTACATACATTTGTGTGCATGTGCATGTGGACAAAACCTAAAACATCTTATATTAAAAAACGGAGGGAGTAGTATGCTAATTTGATGTTGCCAAATGTTGAAGAAAACCAGATGATCGGGTTGTCAGGTGATGTTGCCAAATGTGTAAGCTTGTCAGGTGATCGGGTTGCACAGAAGGAAACAAACAGAAGAGGAAAACCACGGAGGCGAATAAGTGTACCTCTTCTGGCTTGAGCGCAAACTTCTTGCCACCGATGGTGAA
Source organism: Poa pratensis (assembly GCA_947311845.1). Taxonomy (NCBI): domain Eukaryota; kingdom Viridiplantae; phylum Streptophyta; class Magnoliopsida; order Poales; family Poaceae; genus Poa; species Poa pratensis. The sequence continues at coordinate 127,144,134 of CAMZMU010000074.1, read as the reverse complement.
CTCAATGTCAGGCATGGATCCAAGACCGCCGCAGTCCACGGCTGATTCTCCCATGGGACTGGGGAGACGGTTGCACAGCTGCAAAACTCATATAGTTAAGCAACGCGCAAAAGTATCACTGTACCGGTAGAACGACCTGGGCCAAAGCTAACAAATCTCACGTTATTAACGTAGTCCAATATGAGGTCTTGGGTCTTGTTCTGTGAAAGCTGGTTCTGCATCCATACAACAGCCATCTCACAGACATTGCACATGGGATCGCTACGGAGGCCGTTGGGTTTCTCAGCTTCATCATCGACTACACTCCGAATTCCAGCACTGTGTTCACGTTCACAAAAGGAAAAGATGAGTCACAGCTGTAGTAGAAGAAGTGAGTCGCAATAGTAACATAATGCGAGAATGTCTAGAGACAATTTCCACCTATTGGTTTACCATAACAGACTTGTTAACAGTAGTTAATGCTTAATAATAGTAACAAGCAACACATGACATCATAACTAAGTACCAGTCAGAGATTCTACTTTGTATATTCAGAAATTGAACAGCTTTTGCAGTCCTCACCTAACACCACGACTCCCATCAAACGTGCACAGACCAACCTGAGAGCAGATCTTTTTCGGCTGTGTCTGCAATATGACACCAGAGCAAGTTTAGTCACACTCCTTAAAGAGGAAGCATAATTCATGAATCCAAATATCAAAATAGTTGAACAGGGGATATAGATACAAACCTCTGCTAGCAACAGGTCTAGGATCTGCTGTCCATATTGAGAAACAATTGTTTTGCACTCTTGCTGACTACCCCAGCCGCACCAATCTTTTCGTTAATTTCAGTAATTATGGCCTATATTGGAGAGAGTAACTTGTCAATACTGATACAAATAATATAAAAAAATCAGTGATAAGCATAGACATCCAGATTGATTCCTCATAACATTAAAAATTACTGGAACAACTTGTCAATACTCCTCAAGTACTTATTTTTCAAATTAAGCTTGGGATCTCTTAAGTTATTTTCACTAAATTTATGGTGCTTGCCATGTAACTGATTTCGCATGAGCTAAAGGTTTCTACAGTGACATTCAGGAAATAAAGTAGAGGGTTCTCATTCCAATGTTGCAATTAGTATATATACAAGGGCAAGTACTACATCATCATATTTCTTAAGTACATGAACAGGTGTCTCTAATATGGAAATCCAGAAGATCATACAAAAACAGTGAGTCTTGAATTATTAATAGGATAATTTCTCCAAAATACATCAATTTGAGAAGAGTTGTGTTAGTTTCATAGATAATGCTATAGAAAACAGCAATTGCAATTGAAAGAAGCAATGAAGAGAACTGTTAAGAGGTGAAGATGAACATAAATATAAAGAGCATAACATACAGTGGGGCCAGCAAGCAATGAAGTTCCAGAATCCGCAATCGCCGCACAACCGCCAGCGCAAAATCCTGAGAATGACAAGTGTGAACACGCATAAGATTTTCTGATATAGACGAAAAAAGTTTGAACATGAAGACAACCATTCCAGTACCTGTGGACTGTCCTCCAACAAGGACGTCACCCATGTCAAACTGCAGAAGAAGGGCACATTTTAATATCACATGACCAAATACTACTTAACTAGTTAACTTGCACAAGAAACAAGATTAACCTGCCAATATCCCTTCTGAGTGACTGGGACGTATGTGTGTTCACCCACGTAGTGTTTAGGATCCATTCCTCCGAAAATAATTTCACCGCCTTCTTCTTCATCAGCATGTCGGTTTAACCAGAATGAGAAAACAGGGTCGCTGATGAGACCTTGCTCTATCATTTTATACCTGAGATATTTGCGTATCATTAGGTGCCACGAATCTGATATGATTCATAGGGAATGCAAATAAGAAAGAAGCTAAAGCATGGTACATATGACAGCAAAACAGAACAAGTACATGAACCAAACTGTATGAAGTTTCACATGCACAAATGTAAGTAAATAAGTACATTACTGTATATTCCTTACAATCCGTGAAGGATATTATCCAGATATCACGAGAACCAAGAAACAATAACACACAACGGTCCAGCTGGATAACATAATAACAACAGCAACTAAATTAGGGTAGGTTGCTACTTTCTTCAGCAGGTCAATATGCAGGATGCTGACAATTTGCTATGCTACGAACATATGAACTTCTAAAAGCCAATGTCCCTCCGGCTGGTGAAAGAGTTGCAGTATCACTAAAAAGGCTGAAAGCTAACTATGCAGAAAAAATGAACAAGGACAATCTTAATGGTCAGACAGGCATACCACACAGGTACTGCTTTCCCAACAGATATTTCCTGAAACCCAAGCCCAAGAATGCCATCGAACTTTGCAACCAAGAAAGTAACACCTGGCTCCTTTGTAGCTTCAATAAACTCCTAAAACAGTGACCCAACAATATATTAACACAAAATATCCAATGCGATGCATAAGATCACAAGAAATCAACTTACAAATGTGTAAGAACCAAACCTGATCTTTCACAACTAGATCACCAACTGTAACACTGTCCTCGCTGAAGTACCCAGCAATTGAACCAGTGCCATACTGAATGGCAGCAGGCTTTCCTGATGAGATAACAAGAGAAAATGGCATTGTCAAAAATGCAGGCAGCTACCTGACACGGAGACGAATTAACCAAAGCGAACATTACAGAAGACAATCAAAACATACAGAAACATCAGTATGAGTTTGCAAAAAAAAAAAAGGTTCATAGGCTCATTGCAAAAACAAATTGATCAAATATGACCATTTCCTAACATGTGGCCTTAGTTGCAATTTGCATATGCTATTTAATGTGGTCAACAAAGACACCAATCGTTGCAGCATTTCCATCACTACACGAATAGGCACAACATCAATATCAGTTATTTTATAGCATCCTTTTCAGGGGTGTTGCACCTAACATTGAAGCTGAACATCTTGCTTGAAACTGAACCATGCATGGTCTACGACAGTTCATCAGTACACATGTGTCTTCTCCAGAAGATAAGTTTTATGGCTAAAACTCCAGCGCATACCTCTCTAAGCTTAACGAACATGAATATTTCAAGGTGATACATGGAATAAGCTAAGACACTAGGTGTAACTAAATAGATAACAAAATCCAGGCAGATTTCGATCCACCAGTCACTCTATTTATAACAGTAAGCAAATTTGGCAGGAAGGCAACCTATCAGCTACAGCAAAAAAAAATACTAAGCATGCTGGAGAGAAGTTTCGAGACGCTAACCATTCTTCTTGTAAGTGCTGGACGACCCGGCCTTGTAGCGTGAGTGCAGGTAGCACGCAATCTGCGCCAACAAACGCCCAAAAACAAAGTCAAACCAACGACGAGCCAACCAAATCTCACCCAAAACAGACGCCACCGAGGAGGCAGAGCCCAAAAATGACTGGAGCACGCACCGAGAAGTAGCACTTGGCGGAGGGCACCCAGAGGTTGGAGCTGCCGGTGTCGAAGATGACGGTGAAGGTCTGCGCGGGGGTGCCGATGCCGACCTCCCCGAAGTACTGCGCGTTCATGTAGTTCTTCAGCCCCACGATGTCGCCCTCGTCGTCCCCGGAGTTGCCGCGGAGGAGGGGCCGCGCCTCGTCGCCGGAGAGCCGGGTGGCGACGCGGCTGTTGACGTCGATGGGGCGCTTCTTCAGGTTGATCCGCACCAGGCCCTCCGCCGAGGAGGACGGGAGGAGCGCCTGCAGCAGCAGGGCCGCGAGCAGCAGCAGGGCCGCGATGCGGGTTCCCATGGTCGCGAATCTGCGGCGGATCGGAGCGGGTTAGTCCAAGTGCGAGAGGAAAATTTGATGGGGAAAGTAACAGACGTCCTGAACTAGCTAACTGACACTAGAACTGGATCGAGCGCTGCGCGTTACACGAACCGGAAAAATAACGCAGAAATTTCTGTCGGCAGTGCAGGAGAAATTCAGGCGCAGAAACCACCCAAAAACCTACTACTCCTCAGAAATCGGAACCGGAAATCGAGAAAATCCTCAGAAATCGGAGCGAAGTAACGCAGCAGAAGACCATAAACCAGCATAAATTCAACACCGAACATGAACAGGACAAAAGACCACTCAATCTAACCGCCAAACACCAGCACGATCCTCTCCAACCCGCTCCAAAAAGGCCAGAAAAATCGGCGAAAAAGGCCAGATCGCGCCCGCGGACGCACGGAACCGGGCAGATCGAGACGAAAACCCACACGAGAAATCACCAGCTCCCGCACTCTACCGCTAGGAAGCAGTCAAGCGGAGTCCACGAGAGGAGCGCAGTGCGGGGAGAAGGACTCACCAGAAGCCTGACGACGAGGAAGGAGAGATGGGAGGGGAGGGGAGCGGAGCCAAAGCCAAGTGACGTGTGGAGGACCACGGACCCCGTGTATATAAAGCGGTTCGGCAGATGGCGTGCGGTGCGTGCGAGATGGACCGGGGCCGTCGGATGGTCTGGTCGGTGCAGGATGGGCCGTCGGATCGGGGTAGGGCCGTCGGGTGCGAGCGAAACTGCTAGCTTTACCCCGAGAAGTGACGGGAAGTGGTGCGTGCGTGAGGGAGGGGACTATGGCCCCCTTCTTTTCAGCTTCTGAGACAGATTCTAGGCCCAGAATCTTAGAAGCCCAAAAGAATGGGTCCGATTCTGACCGGCTTATTTCCACCGAGAAGCTGGTTTTCTTTGTAAACGCAGAATCGGGCCGGGAGTCGATTCTGGGCTGATTCCCGGGATTCTGCCCTCTCGCCTCGCACCGATGACCGGCGGCTGCTCCCCGACCCGGTGCCCCGCCGCCAGCCGTCCGCCACCCGCCGCCCCTCCGCCGTCGCCCGGCCCCGCCTCCCTTCGCCCGGCGCCCCGCCTCCCTCCGCCCTCCGCCCCGCCTCCCTCCACCCGCCGCCCGGCGCCCCGCCTCCACGCCGCCCGCGACCGACGCCTGTGGCCGACGCCCACGCCCGACGCCAGGCCTCCCTCCGCCCTCCGCCCGGCGCCCCGCCTCCCTCCGCCCTCCGCCCGGCGCCCGCCTCCCTCCACCCGCCGCCCGGCGCCCCGCCTCCACGCCGCCCGTGACCGACGCCCATGGCCGACGCCCACGCCCGACGCCAGGCCTCCCGCGTGAGCTCGTCTCCGTCCACCCAACCGGCGACCTCGAACCAAAAAGAATGGAAGGAACCAGATTCTGTGAGCTTCTCCCCACCACAATTCTAGAAACCAAAAAGAATGGAAGGAACCAGATTCTGTGAGCTTCTCCCCACCACAGATTCTACCCATAATTTCCCAAAAGCTAGCTTGTCTAGAATCACAAGCTAAAAAGAAGGGGGCCTATATCTGGCCATGTCTAGCCCGGCCCGACCAGCCTGGCTCGGCCCGAAAATACAGGGCCTGGGCCCGACGGGCCTGACCACTAGGTCGGGCCCGGGCCTGGAAAGTAAGCCCGAGCAGTCAGTTGGGCCGGGCCTGGGCTTCAATTTTAGCCTAAAAATAGGCCGGGCCCGGCCAACACCTAGAGACTGGATTCTGGAGTCCCGTCTTCCTCCCGCCGCCATATATAAAGTGGTCGTCTCCAAGAGCCGCGTCCCGTGTGATCTAAATCCAGGCGAAAATTCCCCCCACCAAACCATGAATCCAGATCTGGATCCCCTCGTCTTCTCTCACCTGGCCGCCGGCGCAACGTCATCCCGTCCCTCTCTCAACCTTGCTGCTTACACACACAAGGCCGGCGGGAAGTTCTTGCCTAGCGGCTGTCCTCCGTCCGTGGTGCGGCAGCACCAATCTCTCTATCGCGTGTGGCAGCTCCAATCTCTGTACCGCGCGCAACAGCTATGCTCGTCTCCATCTCCAATCGAGATGATTTTTGTTTTGTGTGTGCGTGACTGTGCGTCTGAAAGGATCGGTATGACACCTAGAGGGGGGGTGAATAGGTGCTACTCCAATTTTAGTCTTTTTCAATTTAGGCTTGACACAAAAGGTAAATTCTCTAGATATGCAACTACGGTGAATTTACCTATATGACAAGCTAGCAACTAAGCACGATATAATAAGGCGGTAAACAAGGATAGAGGTAACCGAAGTCAAAGCACGCGGAGACACGGATGTAATCCCGAGTTCCTCCTTTTTAGGGGAGTACGTCTCGTTGGAGAGGTGTGAACCAACACAATGGTTCAACGGCCACAAAGGCCTCACCCTCTTCTCCGGTGAACCGCACCACAAAGGTTTGGTTCACTTCAACTATCGGAAACCTTCGAGGCGGAGTCCGGAGCCTTTACAACAACGATTTGGGGCACAACCCACAAAGGATTGGGGGCTCCCAAACAGCTACAATCTGTCACAAAGACAATCAAGTGAGTACAATAGGGGGCTAGGTTTTCCTAGTGGAAACCCTAGCTAATGGTCCCTCAAGTGAATGAGGGGAAATGAAAACGGCTTGGTGAAGATGTAGATCGGGGCCTTCTCCTTCAATCCTCCAAAGATCAACGAGTTTGGGTGGAGGGATTGGGAGATCTAGTGATTCTTGAGCTTGCAACAATGGGGATCTTGAATTCTGGGCGAGCTACTCAGCTGGAGGTAGGTGGAGGGGTATTTATACCCCTCCAGAAATTCTAGCCGTTGCCCTCAGTTTGACACAGTTTTCACTTAGGCCGGAAGTTCCGGTTGGGCCGGAAGTTCCGGCTTCCGGGCAAAACTCCAGCCTACCACAGTACCCTTTTTCTTCGAAAAAAGTCGGCCGGAAGTTTTAGGCCGGAACTTCCGCCCTTGGGCCAGAACTTCCGGCCAGTATAAAACCTGAGCATTTCCACAAGCATAAAACTTCTTTGTTTGTGAACTTTGAACCTGTCACAAGCTTAACATACTGTTAAACACGGCTTTTGTTGTCATAATCACCAAAACAAGATTACGGGCAAGTTTGCCCTTTCAATCTCCCCCTTTTTGGTGGATGATGACAACAAAAGAAAAAAGATTTGCAACATATAGACGGGCTCCCCCTAAGCATGTGCATAACTTGAAAAGATGCATTTGAATACAATATGCACATAACTTAGGATCAACACTCCCCCTATATTTTACAAGTCAAGCAAGTAAACAAGTAGACATAGAAACACAACTTGCACAAACAAGATACAAGACATAGAGGATACACAACATAGTCTTTAAGTTCACAAAAGGTTCCACATGTCTTACCACATGCATAAGATAGGAGGTTCAACAAAGGCGACAAATACAAATAACCGAGCACAAAACATAACGGAAACAAATAAAAGACGAGACTTTGTGCTCCACCCATGCAAATCCCGCAACCTAGGAGATAGACTTCTCCCCCTTTGGCATCAAGACACCAAAAAGGGAAAAGAAAGCGAATCTAACGTCCCTCACTCATCATCCGACGAGTCCGTCGCAAGCTCCGCATCATCCGGCACATGAGTAGTCCACTGAACTGTCGCGTTGTTCCAATGCTTGTATGGAAGGTGTGGAGGAGGAGGAGGACAGTTGGGGACCTTGAGATGCTGCATCATCTTGTAATCATTCATAAGACCACGGTGCCTCTCCACTGACGCGTGAAAGTTCTCTTTGTGAATGCAAACATTCATCCTTAATATCTTGTCAAGTGCACGCTGAGCCCATGTGCGTTGCTTGGGTTGACCGGGCTTCTTCACTCTTGGATCACTTGGGATATGAGACCCACTAGCTCCATCATCGGTGGCCATAGGACCTTTATCCTTGTTGAGATTGAGATGAGCAGCCTTCTTGTGCATCAAAACAGGCTTATGAATAATGTCGCAGCCGAGGGCTGCATCGGGGTTAAGCACATCATGATCTCCAAAAGGGAACTTGGACTTGATGAGCCTCATAATGTAAGGAGCATATGGAGGCACTTTCCTTCCTATCACGGCATCATATATCTCATGAAAAATGAAGTCCATCACATCAATAGGAAAGGCATTCGCTTCGGGATCATCTTCCATGAAAACAGTGTGAGCATAGACCATGAGATTGACAAGACCACCACGGATTTCATTGTTGTTGCCTCCACTTGGAGCAATAGTGTGACGGAACATGCGAAGCAAGATGTCATAAACGGGAAGGAGTCCCGTTGTGCTGCCAATCACTCCATCATCAGCATATAGGTCACTCATCTCATTCTTATCATAAGCAGCCCCTTGAATGTGCATGCGTTACCGGAAGCCCTGGTGCAGCTAGCAAACCCATACCGGTGGCCATCATGCTCAAGAGCATCAGCAAAGTCATGAAAGTTGGCGGAGAGCTTGTGATTGCCGCACATCCAAGTCATACCACGGGCAGGAGTCTTGTCAAACACCACAGTGGAATAGAACTGATGAATCATGTGGATGTTGTAGTCGGACTGAATCTCCATCAGAGGACGCAAACCAAGAGCCTCCACCACAGCTACAGCCCCACCAAAGTATGCTTGTTGCTTCTCCAAGTGTTCAAAATCAATGGGCTGCATAGGGCACACCTTGTGCTTGCCAAGCTTGCAATATACCTCCTTGTACAGCACCTCTTGCTCAACATGATAGAAGCAAGAGTCCAAATCAGGGTCGCGCTCGCCTTCATTGGTGAAGGCTAAGCGCCAAGGAATGAAGTCCCTTTGATGCTTAGGAACAACAGGCACGGGTGCTTTTTTCTTCTTCTTTGACATAGTTTCTTCGACACAGGGGCAGCAGCAGTCTCACCACGAACAAGATCATCCTCTCCTCCACTAGTGGGACGGGACCGGGAAGCGGTACGCTTGCAACAGCTCGACGGACATGAGAGCCACTAGGTGCTGAGAACAGATAGAAGATAGCATAAGATAAGTGCTCAAGTCAGATGATAAAAGAAACAAGAAACAAGTGGATTGAATGTTAGCATTTTTCCTGTTTCAGGGCGGAAGTTCCGGTCGCAGCGGAAGTTCCGGCCAAGCCGGAAGTTCCGGTTTGCACGGCTGCGAGAGGAACAAGAACCTCAAACAAAAAATTGCTAACAAAAATCAAATCGTTTCTAGTATATGTTAGGGCAAGCCTAGAGGATTGTTTTCACCAAAGGAATTCAAGTAAAAGGCTCTTTTCTACTAGGTTAAACGAAAAGTGCATCTCGTCCTAGATGTGAAATAGAGGAAAGTACCGGCATCCATGGTGAAAACCGCTTGGAGGAACGGGATCCCCTCGTCGAGGAGATGCAGATCCGACCGGAAGCCGGAGGAATCCGCGGCGGGAAGGCCGCGGTGGAGATGGGGTGGTGGGGGAGTTCCTGGGCGAGGAGAGAGAGAGCACGGGCGCGGGGGTGGAAGAACTGCTCGGGAAGAAGCAGTCCACCCCGCGGCCTGGCATAAAAGCGCCCAGAAAACTTAACCCGGAAGTTCCGTCTCAGACGGAAGTTCCGGTGGCCGGAAGTTCCGGGCAAAGTTCCGGCAAAACCTCCGGGCAAAAACAGAACAGTTTTAGCCCGGGGACTTAGCCGAAATTTTGACTGAAACTTTCGGGCGCCGGAGGTTCCGAACCAGATACGAAAATTCCGAGGTACCCCCACTACCACAAACTCCGGAAAGGCAACAAATGACTTGAGCAAGAGTTTTAGCATGTTTTTAGGAAGGAGCAATGCATGGCTTGGGATAGAAATAGTCACTGGAGATGGTACTTCACACTCAAACTTGGTAAGAGGCACAAAAAACATTTAAAGAAGCATCATTTGAGTGTGTTTTCCATAAAGACCAACGGATAGGCAAAAAGGCCAAAAAGCTCCAAAAGATCAAATCTTCACAAAGAAGATGGCGGTGGCCTAAGCCACCATGTATGAGTGTATGTGGTGTGACACCGCGAAGATATATCTTGGGTTCACCGCCACTACTCGTCATTTAAGCTCACAATTCATAAAATGAACAATATAGAGACAAAATGAGTTTTTACTATCGGCATAATGGGGGGAGGGATAGTCCAATGGATTAGGACCGCACTCCCCCTATGTCCATGCCTACACCTAAACCAAACATATAGCTAAGATATAGGTGTGTATGCAAGATATTCAAGCGACGCTCCCCGAATCGATGATATTTAGCTCATGCCTCAAATAAGTGAACCTTGCTTCATCAAGTGGCTTCGTGAACATATCGGCAAGTTGGATCTTCGTGGGAATATAGCCAAGCTCAATGTCACCCCGGTTGATGTGATCACGGATGAAGTGATAGCGAATCTCAATATGCTTCGTTCTTGAGTGCTCCACCGGGTTGTGGCCAATCTTGATAGCACTTTCATTGTCACATAAAAGAGGCACTTTGTCACAATGGACACCGTATTCCTTTAAAGTTTGCCTCATCCACAACAATTGAGTGCAACAACTAGCGGCCGCCACATACTCGGCTTCGGTGGTGGAGAGAGATATGCAATTTTGCTTCTTAGAAGACCAACTCACCAAGGACCTACCAAGGAATTGGCAAGCCCCGGAAGTTGATTTCTATCATCCTTGCAACCGGCCCAATCCGAATCCGTGTAACCGGCAAGAGAGAAAGTTGAGCCTTTAGGATACCACAAACCAAACCTTGGGGTATGAACCAAATATCGAAAGATTCGAAGAACCGCCGTTTGGTGGCTTTCTTTGGGAGCCGCTTGGTACCTTGCACACACCCTACACTCAACACAATATCGGGTCTAGATGCACAAAGATAAAGCAAAGAACCAATCATAAACGATAGAGCTTTTGATCAACATCCTTATCTTTACCCTTTGGATTAAGTTCAAGATGACACTTGGTGTCCATAGGAAACTTCTTCTCTTTAGCATTTTGCATCTTGAACCTCTTGAGCATGTCTTGGATATATTTGGCTTGAGAGATGAAGGTCCCTCCACTCAATTGCTTGATCTCAAAACCAAGGAAGTACTTCAACTCTCCCATCATGGACATCTCGAACCTATCGGTCATAAGCTTTGAAAATTCATCATTAAAAGCTTTGTTAGAAGAGCCAAATATGATATCATCAACATAAAGTTGGCATATGAAAAGCTCCCCTTTAACCCTCTTGGTAAAAAGAGTGGGATCGATTTGCCCCACTTCAAAGCCACGGTCTACCAATAGCTCTCTTAGGTGCTCATACCAAGCACGAGGTGCTTGTTTGAGACCATAGAGCGCCTTATCAAGTTTGTAGACATGGTTAGGGAAGTGTGGGTCCTCAAATCCCGGAGGTTGCTTAACATATACCAACTCCTTTAAAGGACCATTAAGAAAGGCACTTTTCACATCCATTTGTTGCAACTTGAAATTATGATGTGATGCATATGCAAGAAGGATACGGATGGACTCAAGGCGAGCCACGGGAGCATAGGTCTCTCCAAAATCAATGCCTTCAACTTGAGAGTACCCTTGAGCTACCAATCTTGCCTTGTTCCTCACAACCATTCCATGCTCATCTTGCTTGTTCTTGAATATCCACTTGGTGCCTATAACATTGAGGCAATCTTTTGGCTTCTCCACTAGATTCCACACTTTGTTGCGCTTGAAGTTATTGAGCTCTTCATGCATGGCTTCCAACCAATCCGGATCTTCAAGAGCTTCAAAGACTTTCTTTGGTTCCACCATAGAGATGTGGGCTTGATGTTCATTAAAGTTTGCCAATTGTTTCTTGTGGTGACCTTGTTCTTGACATCACAAAGATATTATCTAGATGAAGACTCTTTCTTCTCCAATCCTTTTTGACTCTTGCTATACGACGGGTTTCGATATCCTCATTGATGCGAGGAATTATCGCTTGATCATCTTGATCATTTGAGTCCCCGTCTTGACCGGAGGTGACCTTGATCATCTTGAAGCACATCTTCAACAAAGAAGGAGATGGTTGATCTTGGTCTTGACCTTGGCTAGTGTTGACAATAGGAGAACTTGGTTCTTGAATAGCCTCTTGGTCAACTTGAGGAGGGTCTTGAACTTGTTCTTGGGTAGGTGAATCATTTGCTTCCATAGAAGGTGCAACTTCAACTTGTGATGATGGAGTCTCCACATGGTGGAGCTAGGACTTGCTTGAGGAGGCTCATGATGGATTTCAATGGGGCGATGGAAACCAATGCCCATTCTTCTTATAGCATCTTGAGGCCTCATTATCTACATCACAAACATGAAATTGCGCCACTTGGGAGCCGTCATTCTCATCGAACCTCACATCACAAGATTCTATGACTTTCCCAACGGTCTTGTCATAGACTCTATAGGTGTGAGATTCGGCACCGTACCAACAAAAACACCCTCTAAAGCTTTAGATTCAAATTTAGACAAACGAACACTTTTGTTCTTATAGAAACACTTACAACCAAATACTCGGTAGTAGGAGACATTGGGCTTGTTGCCGGTGAGCATCTCATAAGGTGTAAACTTCTTCCCAACTCGAAAGAATAACCGGTTAGATGAGTGACACGCCGTGGAGATAGCCTCGGCCCATAAGAATAGCGGAGACTTAAACTCCGCCAACATAGACCTTGCCATATCCATGAGAGTCCGGTTCTTCCTTTCGGCTACACCATTTTGTTGAGGGGTATATGCAGCGGAATATTGATGACGAATCCCCTCTTCACTAAGAAACTCATTTAAGGTGTAGTTCTTGAACTCGGAACCATTATCACTCCTATGACCAAAATAGGGACATTGTATTGGCGTTGAACAATATTGGAAAAGTCGATGACGGCTTGTTGGGTCATCCTTCGTCTTGAAGAAATAAACCCAAGTAAATCTTGAATAGTCATCAACAATCACCAAACAATATTTCTTCCCACCAAGACTTGGTTGAGGCACGGCACCAAAGAGATCAACATGAAGAAGTTCCAATATCCTCTTTGATGAAATGATGGTTTTGCTTGGATGGGGAGAATCATGCATCTTTCCTTCAACACAAGCCCTACAAAGACGATCTCTAGAAAAAGAAACATTCTCTTTTAGTCCAAGAATGTGGCCACCCTTGTGAAGACTTTGCAAAGTTCTCATGTTGACATGGGACAAGCGGCGATGCCACAACCACCCCACGTCGGCCTTTCCGAATAGGCATATTGCTTGAGTGTTGGTAGACCCCGAAAAGTCTACCACAAACAACTCATTTTCAACATACCCAACGAACATGACCTTTAGAGTCTTGCTCTTCAAGAGTACCACCATATCAATAGTAAAATGGACATCAAAGTTCATCTTATTAAGAGCACGAACGGACATAAGATTGTAACCTAGAGACTCAACAAGCATGACATTTACAAGGGTGATATCCCTTGCAACTACCACCTTGCCGAGACTCTTTACCTCGGCCTTTTACTTGTCACCATAAGAGACGGTTGAGTGATTTAGATTTGGTCTCAACTCCGTCATAATCTCCTTGCTTCCGGTCATATGACTAGTGCATCCACTATCAACCACCCATTTCGATCCACCGGAAGCATAGTCCTCGGTGACATGAGCCATGAGGCAACGAGCGTTGTTGGTGGAGAAGTTCTCATTGGGGGATTCAAAGAGAGAAGATGATGAAGTTGATACAATAGCCAATGCGGCTACCTCATTAGTAGATGCATCTTCATCTTCGAAATCACTTGTGGCATATTCTTCTTGAGCCACCAACACAATTCTTGGTGCCTTCTTGAAGAAGGGCTTCCTTGGTCTTGCGGGCTTCTTTTGGATCAACCTTGAGTGGTCCTTGGGGATGAGCTTCCCACCATTTTGCTCTCGGTTCTCATAAGGACACTCTCTTATGTAGTGGTTCTTGTCATGACAATTGTAGCACGTCTTCCACTTTGAGGCTAGCTCTTTCTTCCCACTTGAGTTGTTCTCTCTATCAACCTTGGCTTTAGCTTTTGCCGGGTCTTCCCAAAACTCTCTTGTGGCAAGAGCTATATGACCATTTAGAGCCGGTTCAAGATCATTTGGAGCAATGTTGCTTGGGCACGCTTCAACCTCATCATGACATACCACCTTGGCCTTCAAAGCAAGTGAGGGGCCTTGTTTCATCCCCATGGCCCTAGCACGGTTATCTTCGGCATTCTTGGTGGCAACCTTGGAGGCTTGCACTTCTTGCATAACTTCATTGGATGTCATTTCGTTGTAGTTGTGTCTTCCTTGAATGGACTTCAACTCGATGGGCTCGAAAGGCAAGAGAGCATTCACATACTTCCTCTTGACCCAAGCATCATCCACATAGGTTGCCCCCACATCATAGAAGGCCTTTGCAAGAGTCTTGAGTCTTCCATACATGTCTTCATGATTCTCATTGTCAAACATGTAGAAGCCTTCAACATCATTGCTCAAAGAATCATATCGGTTTCTCTTCATGCTTTCATTCCAAGAAATGCAACCTCAAGACAATTCCAAGCTTCTTTGGCGGTGGTGGCATTGAGAACATAATGCTTGTCACTTTCACTCAATGAAAGTTCAATCATATGGAGAGCGGAGGCATTGAGTTGCTTTTCGGCAAACTCTCTTCTTGTCACATTGCTTGGATCCGCAACCTTGTATCCATCTTCAATGATCCTCCAAAGCTCGATAGAGGCACTGTTAATATGAGATCTCATTGAGCGTTGCCAACTAGCAGAAGCTAATGCATTAAGCTTAGGTGGAGGACCAATGGGGTTTATGCGGGTGGTGATAGGTGGGTCGATAGGGTACCATCCGGAACGGTATGGTACTCATCCTTCCCATCTTCATGCTTGGTAGGAGGTGGAGGAGTTGGTTTAGATCCGGAGGTGGTTTCCACCCCTTCTCATTTTTCTTTTTACCATCCTCGGAATCACCTTCATCGGAGTTAGAGATGCCCTCTAGTGGGATGGTTTCCGAAACCTTGGCATTTGTGAGTTTCATGAGCATGTCACGCAACTCATCAAATTTGACATTCATGGACGATGTCAATGTTGTTTCCAACGTTTTGATATCGGCCATGGATGCCATGGTATCTTTGGCCTTGGCAAGACCGGCCTCATCCTCACTTTGTGTCATACTTCTCTTAGGCGGTTAAGCCCAAAACAAGAGAGCCTAGGCTCTGATACCAATTGAAAGGATCGGTATGACACCTAGAGGGGGGGTGAATAGGTGCTACTCCAATTTTAGTCTTTTTCAATTTAGGCTTGACACAAAAGGTAAATTCTCTAGATATGCAACTACGGTGAATTTACCTATATGACAAGCTAGCAACTAAGCACGATATAATAAGGCGGTAAACAAGGATAGAGGTAACCGAAGTCAAAGCACGCGGAGACACGGATGTAATCCCGAGTTCCTCCTTTTTATGGGAGTACGTCTCGTTGGAGAGGTGTGAACCAACACAATGGTTCAACGGCCACAAAGGCCTCACCCTCTTCTCCGGTGAACCGCACCACAAAGGTTTGGTTCACTTCAACTATCGAAACCTTCGAGGCGGAGTCCGGAGCCTTTACAACAACGACTTGGGGCACAACCCACAAAGGATTGGGGGCTCCCAAACAGCTACAATCTGTCACAAAGACAATCAAGTGAGTACAATAGGGGGCTAGGTTTTCCTAGTGGAAACCCTAGCTAATGGTCCCTCAAGTGAATGAGGGGGAAATGAAGAACGGCTTGGTGAAGATGTAGATCGGGGCCTTCTCCTTCAATCCTTCAAAGATCAACGAGTTTGGGTGGAGGGATTGGGAGATCTAGTGATTCTTGAGCTTGCAACAATGGGGATCATGAATTCTGGGCAAGCTACTCAGTTGGAGGTAGGTGGAGGGGTATTTATACCCCTCCAGAAATTCTAGCCGTTGCCCTCAGTTTGACACAGTTTTCACTTAGGCCGGAAGTTCCGGTTGGGCCGGAAGTTCCGGCAAGCCGGAACTTCCGGGCAAAACTCCGGCCTACCACAGTACCCTTTTTCTTCGAAAAAAGTCGGCCGGAAGTTTTAGGCCGGAACTTCCGCCCTTGGGCCGGAACTTCCGGGCCAATCCGGAACTTCCGGCCAGTATAAAACCTGAGCATTTCCACAAGCATAAAACTTCTTTGTTTGTGAACTTTGAACCTGTCACAAGCTTAACATACTGTTAAACACGGCTTTTGTTGTCATAATCACCAAAACAAGATTACGGGCAAGTTTGCCCTTTCAGCGTCCCGGTCCCTGATCTATTCCTTGCTTCATAGATCGATTGAAGCTTGCTTTTGTATGGATACGTAGCTCCTGGGTTTGATTGCTAGGTGTATGAATCGTATCTCTTGGATGTGTATATTTTTTGTACTTAGAACTGCTAAATGCATGGCGTGGATCATGGATCTGTTTATTTCGCTGCCAATTTTTTGTGTGTATTTACTTTTCTGATACGAGATGAGGAGATGAACAGAAGTTGACTTAACATATGGCCGGGCTTTCGGGCTTTACCTTGGGCCAGGCCTGGGCCTTGATTTCAGCGAAATGTCGGGCCTTGGGCTGGGCCTAGGCCTGGGTTTTGGTGTTCGGGCTTTTTTAGGCCCGGCCCGAAACCTGGCCCGGCCCATGGCCAGGTATAGAGGGGACGACTGGGGGAGGGGGTATATCTGGCCATGTCTAGCCCGGCCCGGCCCGAAAATAAAGGGCCTGGGCCCGACGGGCCTGACCACTGGGCCAGGCCCGGACCAGGAAAGTAAGCCCGAGCAGTCAGTCGGGCTAGGCCTGGGCTTCTGTTTTAGCCTAAAAATAGGCCCGGCCCGGCCCGGCCAACACCTAGAGACTGGATTCTGGAGTCCCGTCTTCCTCCCGCCACCATATATAAAGTGGCCGTCTCCAAGAGCCGCGTCCCGTGTGATCTAAATCCAGGCGAAAATTCCCCCACCAACCATACATGCCAGATCTGGATCCCCTCGTCTTCTCTCACCTGGCCGCCGGCGCAGCGTCATCCCGTCCCTCTCTCAACCTTGCTGCTTACACACAAGGCCGGCGGGAAGTTCTTGCCTAGCGGTTGTCCTCCGTCCGTGGTGCGGCAGCACCAATCTCTCTATCGCGCGTTGATACGTCCAAAACGTATCTATAATTTTTGATTGTTTCATGCCATTTTTATGCTTTTAGCACTTGTTTTATATTAAGTTTATTATTTATTTGGACTAACCTACTAATAGTTGCAAAAGTGCACAATGTTCTTGTTTTACTCTTTGATGTGTAGAAATTATCAAGAATACAAGAGGAAACCTTGTTGGAGTCGAATTGGGACTTTCCTGAAATCTGTCTGAGAACTTTTTACGAAGATTGCCAGTTTGACCCTCGAAGATGACGTTATATGGAGACCTGGCTGTTACGAAAGTTGTCACAATTTTCCATACGAAGATTTTAAGCCCGAGATCAGCCCAATCGGAGTTCGGACGCGGCCTGTAGGCCCGTTTTGGTGGAACCCTAAAAGGGGTGACGGAAATCCGAGAAGATATATAAAGGGAGGAAACCTAATTCGTGGAGGACTCCTCCACCCACGAATTTCAGCCACCAAAAGCCACGTTTTTGCCTCCCCCATGGATCCCATCTCCATGGGGGAGGGCTCCCAAGAAGCCATGAAGGAGGGAGGCTAAGGGGCGGCGCTCCCCAAGCTTGCCGGCGGCGGGGAAAGGAGTTCCCCGCACCGCCGGCGCCGCCGCGCTGCCCTCTCCGCCGTCTTCACCGCCATCTCCATCACCATCTCCTCCTTGTATTCAGTGGTTCATCCTCCCACAAACCTCTGTACCGTCCTATGTAAACATGGTGTTTGATGCTATAATATTTATCCTATGATTTACATCATGTTTCCGTAGTTTATTTGTCTTTTGATTGCTTAATTGAATGCATGAGGTTCATTAGAGTTGTATGTCTATATGGTGCTGTCCTTTGGTGTCCATTATATTTGTGCGCGCATGGATCAAACACCCTAGGGTTGGTAGTATTTGTAACGAAGCGGGGGAAGTTCTGCCGGAGTGACAGAAACCTGAGAACGCGAACCGATTAGTTGCACGTATGGGAGTAAGAGGACCTTGAACTTAAGGCTATGGTTGGGGAAACCTTAATGCATTGTTAGTATTTGCGGATGCTTTCTAACAATCCAATCATATAGTACTTGTAATCCCAAGTAGTGGAGTGCATGTATATTTAGCCTCTCCCACATAGAAAACTGCATCGAAGACAATGAACCAAGTACCTTCACTAATTAATCTTGGACAAAGCCACCACAATTACCACCACTTTTCCACACTCATGGTACTGTTAGTATATGGTTACTTAGTGTATTTTATTGCTGCAGCACTAACATTTACTTTCTTGTATTTATTATCTTGCAAAACTACCTCTCATACCCGTATTGCTACCGTAGTTTTATTTTCTAGATAATGCAAACGTTTAGTGTGCGTAGAGTTGTATCAGTGGTTGATAGAACTTGAGAGAATACTTATCCTACCTTTAGCTCCTCGTTGGGTTCGACACTCTTACTTATCGAAAAGGCTACACGCGATCCCCTATACTTGTGGGTTATCAAGACCTTTTCTGGCGCCGTTGCCGGGGAGCCATAGCGTAGGTTAATGTTCTTGTGTGCACTTGTTTGCTTTATCTCTAAGTAGTTTTTATTTTCAGTATTAAGTTGTTCTTTATCTTACTATGGATAGGGAATGCGAATTACAAAAAAAATTAGGTGTAGTTGTTATCTAAAAACGTTTTCAAAAAGAAAAGTGATTGGAAAGATGAGTAATGGTTAAATGGGGGTCGACCTTGAACACTTGTGTTCATGCCTATGAAACCAAAACAAATCTTTCCATGGAAGCTTTTCATTAAAAACATGTAAATATTGTAAATATTGTGTATATACCTCTGTACATAAAAATAAAATGCTAATTATAGTCTTTAGTTAATTGAAAGTTGATAGTTTTACTTTGCTGTCCAGAAACAGATTTTCTGTGCTCCACCGTATTAAATGTTTAAAATCACCAGAACGTGATCTTGATCTGAAATTTCTTGAGTGCAAAGTGATGCTTATTAGCTTTCTTTCATTAGACTAACTTTTTCTGATTTAAGGTACGTAGATAGGTCGAAAAATTCGATCTTTACTGACTGTTCTGTTTAGACAGATTTTGTGCTTCTCTGTAAATAAAATCGTGATAAATCTCAGAATAGTATTTTGACTTGAAAATTTTTGTGCATAAACCTGAGATTATTATCTTTCTTTCATTAGACTAAAGTTTTTCGATTTGAGCTACTTAACTATCTCGTTGAATGCCATCTTTACGGACTGTTCAGTTTTGACAGATTTCTTTGTTTATTCAATATTGTACTTGGTGTTGTTAGTTTCATTAGTTTTTCGACGGACAACGGAAATCATGAACACCTTAGTATATACAGTGGCTAATGTTGAGTAAAAATTATAAAACTTGTCAATGCTTGAACATGAGTGGATTTTATTTAATGAGTACTAACCCTACTAATGAGTTTTGTGAAGTTTTATGTGGATGTAGCTTATAAGATCTAATCAATATGGTGATATGAGATGAATAAGAAGACGCAAGAGCTCAAGCTTGGGGATGTGTAGGTGCATCCCAAGAACATATTCAAGAAGATACAATCATCTAAGCTTGGGGATGCCCGAGTCATCCCCCTATTCATCAACTAACATGAGGTTGTCTCGTTCATACTCTATATTACCCGTCCACATGATATGTATTGTCTTAACTTGTATTATAATTGCTTTTATATGTCTTGGTTTTACCTTCTTTAGTTTTATTAGGCTCCTTATTTGGTTTCGATTGCTTCTTTACTTTCACTTATAAATTCAAAATAACAAAAATATTTTCTTTTGTTTTGCTTCTTTGTTTGGTTCTTTATTTTAATTTTATTTGGGTTTTACTTTTGATTTTTATTTAGAGTTTTCCTTGCTGTAGCTAGCATGTTTAGGTCTTGCTTAGCCTCTGGTTTCTTAGTTTATCAAAAATAAAGTACCAAGTTTTATCCATTTAGCTTAGTTGATACATATGTAAAAAGTGATTTTCTGTTTTCGGTATCTACTGCTTATTGCGCGATTTTTCATATTTTACTGGAAGCTCTAAAAATCACGAAAAAATTACTGATGTTGTAGCACCTAATCCTCTGCATGTACAAAAATTGGCTAAAATTTCGGGCATGTTTAAGTGCACCTAAAAATTGCGTTTTCCAGCTGCTGTTTTTCTGGACAGATTCTGACTTTTGTTGCAAGAGTGGCCTCTTTTCGTTTTCATTTGATTTTTAATGGTTCTTACCTTTCATTTATAAGTTGGCCATTTAAGCAACCTTTCTGTAACTTAAAAACAAAATTTTATTTGGTTTAATAGTAGCACTTGGGAAATATTATCTATTGTACTAATGTCTAACCGCAGAAAAGAATGGGAAAGTTTTTGTGTTGAAGTTTTTTCACAGAGAATGAAGGAACACCAAACTATGGAATATTGAAGAATTACCAAAGTCATAAGCTTGGGGATGTCCCCGCATCCCTCTTCATCAATAACCCCACGGTTTGCAAACCTTTAAACTTTGTTTTTTGAGCAACATAGGAACTTAACTAAACTTGAAGCGGCTGTATTTTATTATCTATTTATCTTAGCATCAAACACCAGTTACATTAATAAGTGGATCGTCACATATTTTATTTATCCTCTGTTTTCAATGTTTACTTGGTTAATGGATTACTTGTTGAAACTTAAAAATGATGTGTGAATAATACTGTTTAGTAGTTTATGTTTTCTTATGGTTAGTCTCAACTAGCTAATAGTGCATATTATGTTATTTTGATATCAACATGCATTGTCCTGTTCATAAGATGGTATGGTATTGTGGTATCCTCCTCTGAATAATTCACTTGAATCGACTTGGCACATGCTCACACATGTTATGACTGAAAAATAAAAGTCAATTAAGCCTTGATGATCTATTTTGCCTCAGAGTTTTAGTATCGTTTTTATGCCTCCGTTAATTTTATTTTGTCGCAAGCATGATTATGACCGTTATCGCTCTCGTGGTTGTCGCTTCCCAGTCTATTGCTAGCCTTCACTTGTACTGAGCGGGAATGCTGCTCGTGCATCCAAATCCTTAAAACCAAGTTATCCCAAAGAGTCCACCAAAAAATTCCTATGCATGGTATTTCAAGCCATTCCAAGTAAATTTGCATGTGCTACCTTTAAAACCTTCAAAATATTTCTCTTTTTGTGTCAATGTTTACTAGCTCATGAGGAATTAGTGTGGTTATTCTTTATTCTATTTGTCAAATGGACTTTTACACCTGGACTAGTGGCATATACATCCGCTTATCCAATAACTTGCAAAAAGAGCTGGCAACGGGGTGCCCAGTCCCAATTAATTACAACTTTAACCAATTAATTCTCTTCACACTTTTGCCCTGATTCATCAGTAAGCAATGACAAACAGTGAAATACCTGAATGTGTGTAAACCAAAGAGAAAGAGGGATGATCTGCCTTGCTGGTAGAAATAACGTCCTTCATGGGAGCCGCTCTTAAAAGTCCGTTTGACAGGTAGAATACTGTTCTCACCCGCTACCATTCGTTGACAATTAACAAACACCTCTCAAAACATTTTTACCTCTGTTTTTAAAACAAAAAGCTCTAGCACGTGTTAATCCCTGCTTCCCTCTGCGAAGGGCCAATCTTTTATTTTTATGTTGAGTCACCATCCTTTCTTTGAGCACTTCTTCGAGAGCATAGCTGTCGTTCTTAGTGTAATGTGCTTGTCCCAGAATACGATTAATTGAGGTATAACCATGATGCTTTTATCTTTGATATCTCTATATCTAGTCTTCACTTGAACTTCAGAGGTGCCTTGGCATTTATGTTTTGCTCCACAATTAAGGGCAAGCGAGATACCACTCTATCATGCTTTATTATGGTCATTACAATCTTGTTGATGTTTATAAATTTCATGTTATAAGCTCTTAGTTCGTTGATACTTTTCATTAGGAAACATGATTGCTAAGTTTTATTATCCATACATCATGCAATTGTTAAAGACCTGATCATAGCATTTACAATCAAAAATTATTTTGTTATCATTTACCTACTCGAGGACGAGCAGGAATTAAGCTTGGGGATGTTGATACGTCCAAAACGTATCTATAATTTTTGATTGTTTCATGCCATTTTTATGCTTTTAGCACTTGTTTTATATTAAGTTTATTATTTATTTGGACTAACCTACTAATAGTTGCAAAAGTGCACAATGTTCTTGTTTTACTCTTTGATGTGTAGAAATTATCAAGAATACAAGAGGAAACCTTGTTGGAGTCGAATTGGGACTTTCCTGAAATCTGTCTGAGAACTTTTTACGAAGATTGCCAGTTTGACCCTCGAAGATGACGTTATATGGAGACCTGGCTGTTACGAAAGTTGTCACAATTTTCCATACGAAGATTTTAAGCCCGAGATCAGCCCAATCGGAGTTCGGACGCGGCCTGTAGGCCCGTTTTGGTGGAACCCTAAAAGGGGGTGACGGAAATCCGAGAAGATATATAAAGGGAGGAAACCTAATTCGTGGAGGACTCCTCCACCCACGAATTTCAGCCACCAAAAGCCACGTTTTTGCCTCCCCCATGGATCCCATCTCCATGGGGGAGGGCTCCCAAGAAGCCATGAAGGAGGGAGGCTAAGGGGCGGCGCTCCCCAAGCTTGCCGGCGGCGGGGAAAGGAGTTCCCCGCACCGCCGGCGCCGCCGCCGCCCTGCGCCGCCGCGCTGCCCTCTCCGCCGTCTTCACCGCCATCTCCATCACCATCTCCTCCTTGTATTCAGTGGTTCATCCTCCCACAAACCTCTGTACCGTCCTATGTAAACATGGTGTTTGATGCTATAATATTTATCCTATGATTTACATCATGTTTCCGTAGTTTATTTGTCTTTTGATTGCTTAATTGAATGCATGAGGTTCATTAGAGTTGTATGTCTATATGGTGCTGTCCTTTGGTGTCCATTATATTTGTGCGCGCATGGATCAAACACCCTAGGGTTGGTAGTATTTGTAACGAAGCGGGGGAAGTTCTGCCGGAGTGACAGAAACCTGAGAACGCGAACCGATTAGTTGCACGTATGGGAGTAAGAGGACCTTGAACTTAAGGCTATGGTTGGGGAAACCTTAATGCATTGTTAGTATTTGCGGATGCTTTCTAACAATCCAATCATATAGTACTTGTAATCCCAAGTAGTGGAGTGCATGTATATTTAGCCTCTCCCACATAGAAAACTGCATCGAAGACAATGAACCAAGTACCTTCACTAATTAATCTTGGACAAAGCCACCACAATTACCACCACTTTTCCACACTCATGGTACTGTTAGTATATGGTTACTTAGTGTATTTTATTGCTGCAGCACTAACATTTACTTTCTTGTATTTATTATCTTGCAAAACTACCTCTCATACCCGTATTGCTACCGTAGTTTTATTTTCTAGATAATGCAAACGTTTAGTGTGCGTAGAGTTGTATCAGTGGTTGATAGAACTTGAGAGAATACTTATCCTACCTTTAGCTCCTCGTTGGGTTCGACACTCTTACTTATCGAAAAGGCTACACGCGATCCCCTATACTTGTGGGTTATCACGCGTGGCAGCTCCAATCTCTGTACCGCGAGCAACAGCTATGCTCGTCTCCATCTCCAATCAAGATGATTTTTGTTCTGTGTGTGCGTGACTGTGCGTCCCGGTCCCTGATCTATTCCTTGCTTCATAGATCGATTGAAGCTTGCTTTTGTATGGATACGTAGCTCATGGGTTTGATTGCTAGGTGTATGAATCGTATCTCTTGGATGCGTATATTTTTTGTACTTAGAACTGCTAAATGCATGGCGTGGATCATGGATCTGTTTATTTCGCTGTCCATTTTTTGTGTGTATTTACTTTTCTGATACGAGATGAGGAGATGAACAGAAGTTGACTTAACATATGGCCGGGCCTCGGGCTTTCGGGCTTTACCTTGGGCTGGGCCTGGGCCTTGATTTCAGCAAAATGTCGGGCCTCGGGCCGGGCCTAGGTTTTGGTGTTCGGTCTTTTTTAGGCCCGGCCCGAAACCCGGCCCGGCCATGGCCAGGGGGGGTCACGCGCTGACGTGGCATATGGTTGGACCCTTTTCTTTTCTTTTTGGATGGATAGCGTGCGCCACGGGAAATTCCTCATGAATCTTTTCTGCGTGTTATTGCGGGTGAACTCTGATGAGGATGGGGACGGGAACGGAACCTGCCCGGTTGCTTTGCGTGGAAGTAACTCGGTTTCATAACGTTTATGCAAGGACGATTTTTGGACAAATGGTGTTGCTAAATTGAGATTAGTAGCATGGTTAGAATAAAAAAGACATCATTTCTCGAAGAAGTAAAACAAATCCGGAGACAGGATCGTTATCCTACCACGTGTGTTTTGTGGGGCATCTTGGGCAGGGTAGAGAATGTGGGGGTTGCTGAGTTTATCCACCAAAAGTCCACGTACGAGAGGAAAGTACATGAGATGCCACTTCCGTGAAGTTCACGAAAACCATATTTCTATGTTCCAAACAAATTTGGGAAATAAGAAGTTCTAAACAATTTTAAGCTTAGAATACATTTTTTGCTAATGTGAGATCCGTTTAGCGAAGTTACATCTCACACGACTCATGCAGAAAACCAAACAATTTCACGAACGCTAGAACTCTTTTTGCAAGTAAACTTCAACTGTCACTACATTGAATCAGTTTTCCCTTAAGGTATGACAAGGGAACAATCTGGACATCTTTTTGTGGTTATAATGCTAAGAAATTGTAAGCTATACATCTGGGCCTAAAAATTCGTTTTAACGGTCTAGATGGACGGGTTACGAATGGTAGCTTTTTGACGGAAACAGCGAGCACTGCTTCGATTTTAAAAGAGAGGAACCGGGGTAAATACCGGCAAGAGTACAAGGAGGGTAAGGCCATATTACAGAAGTTGTAAAGCTATGAAAATACACAGAGTAAGCTATCTATCTACAAAGCAAAAGGAGGAGGCTATGCCAGCTTTGCCAGGCATAGCACAAAACAGGAGCGGCCAATTACTCGCTACCTGTTAACGACCAAGTAAGAATTCCTGCAGTTCTCCAATCACTAATTTCAGCAAGGATCTTGTCAACAAGGGCCGAAGAAACTCTTGCTTTGTTGTTGAATATACGGTTGTTTCTTTCCTTCCAAATGTACCACCAGGTGATGAGGGTAAGAGTCTGCCATCTTAACTTAATCTGAAGCGGCAGGTTTAGGAGGGAGGAGTTCCACCACTCGAGAAGGCTTGCATCCTGCATCGGTGGAGAGAAAATGACAGGGAGGGTTGATCTGGAGATGATCTGGTTCCATACAGCTTGACTGTAGCTACAGGCTGCAAAAAGATGAGCTGCCGTTTCTTGGACAGAGTTGCAAAGCTTGCACCGGGCATCATGAGGCCAACCTCTTTTAGCAAGGTTATCAGCTGTTAGTGCACGGTTTCGGAGAATGATCCACGCGTGCAGCTTGCACTTAGGAGTTGCCTTGACCTCCCATATATCAGCAAGGTGTTTGTTTGGAATGCGGCTCTGAAAGAGAAAATTGTAGGCTGAAGCAGGTGTATAAATCCCATCATTTGTCCACTTCCAGATGATTTTGTCAGGCTGATCATCGAAAACGAACTGCCCCAAGTGTTCAAGCAAGCCCCACATCTCAACATACTCCATCAGAACCTGCTGCGAAGGTTGTGGTTTTATCTGAGCGATCCAACCACGAGCAGTAAGAGCATTTCGGACAGAAATCTTTCTTTGTCTTGAATGCTTGAACAATCTAGGGAATCGGAGGGCGAGGGTGTCCGAAAACAGCCAATTGCTATGCCAAAAACTGGAGTTGCCACTATGAATGGTGATCTTTGTTGAAACTCTGAAGATATTCTGAGTTGTGTCATCTACAGGGAGAGGTAGACCATGCCAAGGCTTGGATGAGTCAGTTGCAAGTTGCCACAGCCACCGCAGCCGGAGAGCCTGACTTTGCATAGCTAAATTGGGGATACCAAGGCCTCCGATATCCTTAGGCATGCAAACAGAAGTCCAGTTGACGAGGCAGCGGCCACCAGGTGCGGTTTCAGAGGCTGCCCAGAGGAAAGATCTGCGAAGCTTGTCCAGTTGCTTGATAAGCCATTTTGGATGGAAGATAGCAATGAGCTGATATGCTGGCAAAGCTGAGAGGACAGCAGTGACAAGAGTGAGGCGCCCTGCCATGGAGATCCACTTGGCTTTCCAACAAGCAAGACACTTCATAAATTTATCAATAATTCTTTGAAAATCCACACGCTTCAATCTCTTATCAGAAAGAGGTAAGCCGAGGTAGGTGCAAGGAAATGAAGCAAAGGGGCAGCAAACTTGATCATCAGGAATTGCAAGGTCCTCTGGCCGACAGCAGATTGTGAATATGTTGCTCTTTGCCAAGTTCGTGCACAGTCCTGTTGCTTTTCCAAACAAGTTAAGGATCTGAACAGTGGCGTTTAGGTCTTGAAGGTCTGGTCTGATGAACAGCATGACATCATCAGCATAAATAGAAGATCTGAAACGCATTATGTGGTTTCCAATAGGCTTCAGCAGCAAATCGCTCTCTGCCCTCTCAAATAGTTTACTCAGACAGTCCATCACTATCACAAAAAGCATAGGTGACAAAGGGTCGCCTTGGCGAAGGCCACGCCGGTGGAAGATTGGCTCAGAGAGGTCAGTGTTGACAATAATCTTAGTGGAACTAGTTGCAAGGAGAGAGGTGATCCACATGATCCACTTGTTGCTAAAACCCCTGTGCCGAAGAAGCTTGAGGAGGAATTCCCAAGAAACCGAGTCAAAAGCTTTTGAAATGTCTAACTTGAGCATCATTGCAGGGATCTTCTTCTGTTTGAGGGCTTTGATGGTGCCTTGTACATATGCAAAGTTGTCGTGTATGGTTCTCCCTTTAATGAAAGCGTTCTGACAAGGGGCCACCAATGCTGGCATGAAAACTTGCAGTCGGCGAGCTAGGATTTTTGTGAAAATTTTAGCAAAACTGTGGACAAGACTTATTGGGCGAAAATCAGAAGGTTTGGAAGCACCTTGGACTTTAGGGATTAGGACTAACAGTGCATTATTTAGCAGGTGCAGACCTTGTTGACCCGGTAGCTCGAGAAGCTGAATAGCTTTCAACACGTCCTCTTTAATCGTGTCCCAGGCAATTCTGTAGAATAGCCCAGTGAAACCGTCAGGCCCTGGCGCCTTTTCGCTATGCAGATCGAGAATTGCTGCTTTCACTTCGTCAGCATCAATCGGTGTATCCAGCTCAACAAGAGAAACCGTTGGGAAGTGTAGGCTGTTTAGGTTGAGGCATTGGGAGCGAGGGTGGTAGGTGCCTAGCAAGTTGTTGAAGTGATCCCGGATAGCTTGTGTCTTGTCTTGT
This sequence comes from Poa pratensis, assembly GCA_947311845.1. Taxonomy (NCBI): domain Eukaryota; kingdom Viridiplantae; phylum Streptophyta; class Magnoliopsida; order Poales; family Poaceae; genus Poa; species Poa pratensis. The sequence continues at coordinate 127,116,792 of CAMZMU010000074.1, read as the reverse complement.
TGATCAGCTAGTTGGACGCCGTCCAGGTCAAGGGTTGGAATGAAATTCTTTCGCCTCCTTGCTGATGCTTTCATGTGGAAGAATTTTGAGTTACAGTCCCCCTCCTTCAGCCACAAGAAGCGGGAACGCTGTCGCCATCTACATCTATCAATCGCAGCCAGACCCAAACACTGCATTTTGAGGAATTTTCTGAATTGGAGTTCATCAGGAGATAGCTGACGGCAGTCGCTGGCTTGGTCCAGTCTGAAAATGAGCTCGTTAACAATCGCAAATCTTAATCTGTTGTCACTGATCAGCCTAGAATTCCAAGACTGAAGGTGTCGAGCAGTGTGCTGCAGTTTTAGGTGGAGGCTTACAAAGGCATTTTGGTGACTTGGAGCCGAGGCCCAAGCAGCCTGGATCTCCTCAACGAAGCCTGGGGTGCGAGCCCAAAAAGTTTCAAACCTGAACCGACGTTGTGGCTTGAAATCAGCATCAAAGGAGAGCACGAGAGGGCAGTGATCAGACGCTGCCGATGAAATAGCTTGAAGCAGAGCTCGAGGGAACAGGTCATGCCACTCTTGATTGTAAAGGACACGATCAAGCCTGCTCATGGTGGCGTTCAACTGTTCGTCCCGCTGCAGTTAATGGACCTCAACGGCCTTTGCTACCGTTGCCTTTCCCATCGCCACCGTGTTGCTTGCTGCACAGCCCCGGTTCGTTGCCTCCACTGCTTCCAAGCTGGGCACATCGCTCGTAAATGCCGAGCCAGCACTCTCCCTCAGTGCGCCATCCTCTCCACTGACAAGATTCGCACCATCCTCCCCCGCTCCGTTCCACCCCCAAGCTCCCGTTCGCCGCTTCTAAAAGACAAGCCTCACTCAAGAGCTCCAGTGCATTCCAGGCTCAACTTCACCGCCGAAAGCTCGACTACCTCCGCCCAGCCACCTCCACCTCGCCGTGCGCCGGTTTCCACACGCCTCACTTGCCCTGCTCCTGCGGCTCCTCGCCCTACATCCCCGCCACCCCCTCCTCCTTAGCCACCCCAAGACTTGGCCGCCATGTACGCAGCCGGGATCGATACCTCTTCTCTCCCCATGGCTCACCCCACGGCCCCTGGTGGCGCCCTGCGCAGGGCTGAGACGGGCTACTGCTCCATCGTCCTCGACCACGACATCATCCATGACGAGATGCATCTGGCCGAGGCCGCGGTCACTGTGATCGTGGTCGGAAACCAAGGGGAGTTCAAGCCGGACAAGATCAAGAGCGTCCTGCTCGCGGCGGCGGCGGCGCTGCCACCGCCACCTAGGGTTTCGGCAAGGCCAACCCTTCGAAGGGCAAGATCGTTGCCGCTCATCAACCTCTGCGACTCCTCTCCACCGTCCGATGAAGCTGCTGCAGTGGGCCTCCCTGAGTCAGCGCCCGCTGTGGAGGCCTCCCTGCCCGTGGATCCGTCAAGCCCCGTGACGGCTGCGCCTTCTGATGCTTTGATCGACGTGTTTTCCTCTTATGCACTGCAGGACAGCGCCATGAAAGGTTTGCTTGGTTCGAGCGACGCTGCTTTTCCTGTTCAGGAGGAGCACGGGCCGGGCTCGGGTGTCGCAGCCGAGGCAGTCCAGATGGCCAACGGAGACCAATCAACTGACCCCCCGCGCCGGATGGGCCTCTCGCTGCACCTGCCGCCCAGCCAGATGGCCTGCTGCATGATATTACTGGGCCGCTGCCGACCGAAGACGCTGGGCCTGGGGCGCTGCTGAGGCCCATCAGCCCACCTCGGGGCCCAGCAGACCAGCTCCAGCTCTTCCTCTCTCAAGTGGGGGAACAGGTCACGCCCGGCCTGGTCAGAGCGCCGCCGTTGCTCCCTCTCGGCGCTCCAATCCGTGGCCGTGGCCGCCAGCCACCACCTCCTGCTAGCCGCGCCAGCCCCCGCATCGCTGCCAAGAAGGCGGCCGGGAATGGGGGCACTGTCCTGAGCCAGGCGCAGCGCCTGGTTCGTCACCGCATGGGCCTGCCCGCCGATGAGGCCGAAGACGCAGACCACCTGCAGAAGCAGTACGAGGGCACATTCAGGGTCAGGCCACTCTCACCGGAGCACATCAGGGCGTTCAAGGACCTCGCAACCACCGCCTCTCTCCGCTCCGGGACATGCCAGAGGACCGAAGCCGCTGCTTAGTCAGTTGGCTGCTTGGGTACAGCTGTTTACTGTCGTCTTAGTTTCCCTTATGGATCGCACCAAAATTCTAGTATGGAATGTTAGGGGTTTGAATTCACCAGCTCGCCAGTCTGTGATTTGTACCTTTGTTAGAGATCATCTTATCTCCATAGTCTGTTTCCAAGAATCCAAAGTAGAATCTGTCACTTCCCAGCTTGTTGTCGATTGTTGTGGCCCAAAGTTCAGAAGTTTTATTGCTGTTCCTTCTGTCGGTGCCAGTGGTGGTCTTGTCATTGCTTGGGATGATGAGAAATTCGACCTCACCCAGCTTGCCTCCTCTAGAAGTTTTATTCTGGCTGCCTGCACTTGTAAAGTTTCTGGGAAAAGTTGGCTGCTTGCAAATGTATATGGACCTCAAGGTATGCAGGAGAAGATTTCCTTTCTCTCTGATCTGAAGATGGCCGTTTCTGCATTGCATTCTCCCCTGATGATTGCTGGAGATTTCAATCTGATTGCAGAAGCAAGTGATAAGAACAACAGCAATCTAAATAGAGGTCTGATGGCAGCTTTTAGACAGTTCATGAATGAGATTGAACTCAAAGACTTGTATTTGCATGGACGTCGGTACGAATGGTAGCTATACTTGATTTAAAATGATTTGTCGTACTAGCTCTGTTCACAAAATGATGTCTTAACCTAGTTCAAATTTGTACGTATGTACACACTAAATCATGTCTAGATACATATAAATTTGATACCATTTTGATCTAGGTTGAGATATCCTTTTGTGAAATGATGGAGTAGAACAAAATACTCGGCAACACGAATTTTCGCAGCTTCACTAAATTAGTGACTAACCAGTTGCATAGCTAGCTCTCATGCTTCAAACGTAACAATCCCATTGAAGATTCTTTTGTCTTTTTTGCGAATCTAATTGATTGACGTTGTCTTTCACGCAATTGTTGCTTCCATGACCTCCTCGTTCTCAAATCTCTCAACAGGGATGGTTTAATTATTAGAGGCAATATTTTCTAGTCGACCAAAACAAAGTGTTTTGCGTATACCAAATCTAGGCTTGAAAAGGAAATGCTGTTAGCTAGCAACTTCAGCTCCAGATATCAAGACTGTGACCCTATATTATGAGTTAGTGGGGCGTACATTCCTCTCCTGAAAACAAAGAGTCCACGACTTGTACCAGTGAACCATCACTCAAAATTTTGGATACCGGCCCACGCAGCCACGCTACTAGGCTGAGGTACACGTGCCATGGCCAAGCAACGAACACAAAACTCCTCCTCCAACCTGAAGGCCCTACATGTGGGTCCCACACTCCAGTGACCTGTGGTACAGATATGTTGCTGCTGGACGTGGGATTTTGTTACGCGCCCCCGGTCGCGTGCACGCCAGAAAGGGACCGGCCCATCCACCACCGGCATACAGTACCTGAGATTCCGATGAGTTGGGTGTGAACACGGTAGGCAGACAGGACAAGCAAGGCATCAAACAATCGACCAAGTGATTGACGGCCTTAGATTATCTCTTGTTCGGGTCAAAAAGATTATCACTTAGTACTACTGTATTAATTAATCAGTTGTGCTTTGTCGAGTGGATAAGTGGACAAATCGTGCGTGCTATGTCTAATTTTCGTGCAAACGTGTGCTCTGTGCTGGAATATCCTGTCGAACAATTTGAAATGATTTAACTATGTTAACACCGATGATGGACGGTTATAAAAACATGATGCTAAACAACGCATAATGATTTAACTATGTTAACACCGATGATGGACGGTTATAAAAACATGATGCTAAACAATATTACATTTTATTATGCATAAAGCCTCTCTTGTATAGAAATTAGTGCCAAACTACCAACACAGGCACTCGCACTTACGCTAAGAGCATCTCTAGCAGAACCCGCAAAAGGGGCAAATCCGCATAATAACCGCCCGATGCGGATTTAAAACTGCAAAAACACGGAGAATAGAACCCGCAAAACTCACCGGCCCGTAAAACTTTTTGAGGGGGCCTGCAAATTTCACCCTCCAAACCTTAAGTTCACAGATTTCGCGTTCGATTTTGCAGTGGCCTGTATCCACGCTGGGCGTTGGCGGGATGAATATTCAGCATTCGCCGGCGACCTTCCGCCGTGGACCTCGCCGAAATCGCCACCGGAGTCGCCGGAAATTCGAAGGCACTGCCCGCCAGCCTCGGGGACCCTACGCCAGCCCGAGTGGGCTCCGTGAACAGCGGCAGCGACGGCCGCGACGAGCAGTGGCGGCGGCTCGACGACGAAGAGCAGCAGCGGCGGCCTCGAGGAGCAGCGGCCGTGGAGGGGCGCCGAGGAGCACGCGTCGCGGGGGGCTTCCTGCGCCGTCCGCCGGGGGGCTTCGTGCGAGGTCGGGAGGTGACGGGGCTTCGTGCTGGATTGCTTCGTAATCCCGTTCTCTTCCGTGTATATCTTTGTCCTCTCGAGTAGTGCGGCCACCGGTGACGGGGAAAGAGAACAACTTTTCTTTTCTTCAAAGAATGGAGCGCGGCGGCGGCGACGAGGTGGTTGAGGTGAACTGTGTGCGCGGCGGCGGAGATCCAGGGGAGTACGCGACGAACAATCTGAGCAATTTTGTTGACCAGGGGAAGAAGATAAGGAATATTCCTGAAATATTCTTTTTTACAGTTTGTATATACGGTTTCTGTTCTGTGTCGCCTCGTTTTGAGTCAAAAAATGCGCGTTCCGCGACCCGCAAAACTGTTTTGCGGTTCCGCGTTTTGCAGGCTCTGCTAGAGATGCTCTAACTCATATAAACACACATGTGCACCTTCGAACGACTAAGCCAATAAATCTTGAGATTGACATGTAAACATCCTCTCGCACTAAAAGAGCATTGTCCTAAAGCATGTATTAAATAATAAATCCAGAAAATGCGAGCAAATGTACCGATTATAGGACTTCAAAATCAGAAGGTGTAGTCCAAGTGTGAGAGGAAACTTGAAGGGAAGCCAAACTGGTTAATAAATAGAAGAGATCTCTAAATAGAACTATAAGAAACCACTAAAAAGGTATAAAAAAATATCAAGGGTTTGCCGCATGACATCGAGACTGAACGAGGAACAAAATCTAGAAATTCTTGGAAAATCAGAACGAAATAATGGCACAAAACACCATAAACCAACCTAAAAATAAATACTTAGAATACGAACGTGACACAAGAACACTAAATTTTACCAACAAATACCCCTCGCACTGTCATATGTGCACAAGAGCCAGATCGGACCCACAAACATACAGAAACAAGCAGATCGAGACCAACACCCGCACGAGAATTTCTAGCTCCAATTATATTTGGAAAAATATGAGAGTACAATTATGTTTGGGAAAAATGTGTTACTAAAATTTAATATTGGTAGTAGCATAGAGTTCATATAAGAAATGGCGTTACAATTATATTTGGAAAATTGAGGCGAGTGCAATTAATTATACCGGAAAATTGTGTTCTACACTAGAAATTTACAACTTACTACTAACAAGACTATGCCTCCATGACTGGTCCATTGTCCATTCTAGTACTACCTCCGATCCATATTAATGGCCTCAACTTTATCTAGATACGGATGTATCTAGTTAAGTAGATGCATCCGTATCTAGACAATGTTGAGACCATTAATATGGATCGGAGGGAGTACTTCTTTGAGCAAGTACGTACTTACTCAGCACTCATGGCCTACACTAGCTATTTTACCGAGTGACAGAGAGCTTCGGATGCAACGTAGATAAATTGCACGAGCAGCTCGTGCCTCGTGGAATCTCTTTGCCCAAATGTTTACATTGAGACTAAATATTAGACATTCGAGAGTCTCCAGGAGTGAAGATTTCTTGCACCTGAGATCCAGGGCTCCTGTCACTTCAAAAAATTCAAAACAATTATTTAAAAGTTTCAAAAAAAGTGAAAAAAATCATGCATGTTCTCCATGATGTATCCTATAGAAGTGCAAAATTACAGTGCGAAATAATTTATATTTTAACCTACACAAAAATGACAGATTTGCAGATCTTATAAAAGTTAACAATGCATATATTCAAATCTACAAATTTTGTCATTTTTGTAGACTATAATATAAAGAGTTTCGCATTGATATTTTGCACGCTAGTAGTATTCATCATTAAGAATAGGCATGATTTTTTTTCAGATTGTTTGAAAACATTTAAATATAATTTTCGAATTTTTTAAAATGACAGGAGCACTGGAGGTCGAGAGCAAGAATAATCTCCAGTCCCAAATATCCGAAATGAAGTTGTTTGGATGCGCCAGATATTCAATATGTGTATTGGTGCACAATATCGAGCGAGCGCTCGTGCCTCGTGGGATCCCTTCACCCAAATGTGACACGCACCGGAGATAGGCCGCACGCAACACTCGCCGCGCCATTGACAACCCGGCCCCGCTATGGTGGACCCATCGTGGTTCCTCTGCTTTGTGCAGCCAACGAACTTTGAGGATGAGAACTCTGAGCTTTGCATTGCGCGGAAGTAACTCGGTTTGATAATATTTGTGCAAGGACGATCATTTCTTGACAAATGGTGTTACAAAATTAAGATTAGTGGCACTCGTTAGAATCAGGCGACATGAGCATTATTCCCTATTCTCTTTTATGGTGTATTTGTGGGTTTGCTTGTCTTGATGGTTCATCTCGGCTAGGTGGATTGGTCGACGGGTTTATCCACAAAAAAGTCCACGGATTCTAACGAGTTCTAAACTCGCTAGAAACCATATGTACTTCTAAGTTCTACCCGACGACAAAATAAGGAAAACATCATGCATATAGTCATTGAACTTAAAATTCACCCTTGTAATTAAATTAGCACAAAAACAATGTGGGCGGCATGCGACACTCCATAAACATGAGGTGTCGCGGCCTAACGTAATATCTCTGAAACTTAGAAAGTGATTTTTATTCGCGGGGAGTTTGGTACATGAAAATTATCACGCAAGCGTTGCTTCCATGACTTCCTCATTCTCAAACCTCATCAGGGTGATAGTAATTATCAAGAGCGATAATTTCTAGTCCACCAAAACAAAGTATAATTCCTGGTCGGCCAAAACAAATTAAGTGTTATATGCCCTTCGTATCAAAATATAAGACCTTCAACCTACTTTTGACACACACATGTATCTAGAGACATGTTTTAGTGATAGATTCAGGGAGTACTATCTAGTCTAGGCATGAAAAGGAATGACCGGCAGCTAAGCTCCAGATATCTAGACGACGACCCTAAAAGGAAAGCTGGTGCTGTGGACATTATTCTTCTGAAAACAACTTGCACTCCTGCATGGATCCCTCGTCAGCAAAACGCTGAGAACCAACAAGCGGGAGGACCTCCTTGCCACCGACGAGCGGGCCCTACATGTCGGACCCCACGCACCAGGGACTTGCGGTACAGATTCGTTGTTGCTCGACGTGGCGTCCGGTGAGACCTATTGTTGCGGATGATCTCTCTGAAGTTGGGGACGGGGAGGGAACCGAGTTTGCTCTGCCTCTGCGTGGAAGCAATTCGGTTTGATAATACAACATGTGCAAGGACGTTCGTTTTTCGACAAATGGTGCTGCTAAATCAAGATTAGTGGCGTGGTTAGAATAAGGAATCAATGACTTTAGGAGCATCATTCTCTTCTTTTGAGCTTCGTGGGTTTGCTTGTCTCGGTTGTTCACATCGGCCAGGCTCTTTTTTTGAACAGGAATCGGCCAGGGTAGAGCAGGTGGATTTGGTTGATGAGTTTGTCCACCAAGAGTCCACGGGTTGTACTAGAGGAACATGGGTACATACGAAACGACTTTCGTAGTCTCTTACCGAAAACACATTTCTAAGCTCCACGCAAATTATTATAAATGGCATGTGTATGAGTTTGTTGGACAGAAGCTCGCCCTTGAAAATTTGCGCAAGACGACAACGTGACTATAAAAATGGAAAAAATAAAACTTGTTCCTCTATCACGACCCTAACTATGTCTCAAAAACAGAAAATGATTTTCGCTAGGTGAGTTATTTAGAGCGAAATTTAATCTAGCACGCTCAAGCAGGATGCCACAAAGTTATGACGAATACTATGCAGATGCTTCAAATTAAACTTCATCGGCCAATGGATTAAGTCGGTGTGCCAAAAGATATGGACTAAGGACAATTTCGCATTATCTTCTTTCTGTTTATAATACCGAAGGAATCTTAGATCATGCATCCACGTTCTGAAGATTCGTTATACGTATTTCAGAGTTCCGGCTGGACGGATTCCAAATGGTAGCTACCATATACTCGATAAGGTACGAGCTATATCTCTCTTCGCAAGGGCGGAGCCGGAGCTCAGGTCGCCCTGATGCATTACTTTACTATGACATAAAGTTTTCAGACAATAATGTACTATATATAAGTACATTTTGTAGCTTCTAATAATATAACGTAATAAAATACAACATTATAAATACAAACGAAGTATCAATAAAAAATCAAAATGCCTACTATACTGATGAAACAAAGGTCAAAGTTACCTGGGAATGATGTCTTGCGTTTTCAAATTAAAAATACTCATCACATGGCATCTCTGCTCACGATGGTGGTGGCGGCGGCGTAGCCACGCTCGCACACACGCGCAGAAGGCGATGATGATGGCGGCTACGACACGGTTCTGTAGCCTATCAACACAACTTTTAGTTTCGCCTGCTCGCTGCGGACCATGTCATCAATGTCGTGGTCTATAGAGGAAGCAGGCAATGTGGATCACTTACATGATCCCTTCATTGTAGGCGGGGGAGGGGGGCAATTGCCCCCCCCCCCCCCCGCCCTCACACACACACACACATCATGCATTTGAGCTTCCGATGAGTACATATCGCGATGTGAACTGGGTAGGTAGAGAGGACAAGCAAAGAATGCAAAAAATAACCAAGTGAGTGACAGATATAGATTATATGTTGTTCATTAATCCGTTGTACTTTGTTGAGCGTATAAGGTGGTCAAATCATGCGCGGTATGTCGTAAGTTTCTTGCAAACTTGTGTTGTGTGCTGGAATATCCTCTCGGACAAGTTACTATGTTAAACAGATGGACGGCTATAATAATAAGAATGCTATAAAAACCATATAGTATATTTGATTTCAGTATGGTTAAGGACTCGAATGGAGATTTCGTGCTCTCGGGCACCAGTGATCCTGGCGTTTTAAAAAATAAAAATATTTACGAGTTAAAAATTCTGAAAAAACCTAGAATGTAGCCATTGGTGTATTCTACAAACGTGCCAAAATTCAATTTCAAATACGTTGTATTTAGAGCTGCACCAGAATCACAAAAGTGTGATATGAGTATCAAAGTATGCTTATTTTCAAATCTCTAAATTTGTTAAAAACATTTCATCTTTTTGTAACCTTGAATACAATGTTTTTGAAGTTAAATTGTTACACATTTGTAGAATACACCATTGGCAACATTCAAGATTCTTTTCAGATTTTTTGGAAACTTATAAATATTTTTTCGATTCTTTAAAACACCAAAATCACTGGTGCTCCAGGGAAAAAAGAAACACTTATTCGTAAGGTCTCTTTTGTTAAGACAGATAGTACAACTATAGAGGATTGCTAAATTTTATAGTAATACTCTTGAAGTAAAAAGAAATTTAGGATTGCTATACCTGCCCTCTCCTCTTGTTATACCCAATGTATGCAAATCTAAAACAGTAGGTATACTCGATATAAGACGTCTCGTAGAACAAAATACTACTCCCTCCATATTTCTTGTCGACCAAAACATATATACCAAATCTAGGCATGAAAAAGATAGGCTGGTAGCTACTGTAACTATTTCAGCTCCAGGATATCTAGACGATGAACCCCAAAAGGAAAGGCTGGTGCTGTGAACATTCTGCTTCTGAAAACAACCAGGGAATATCCCCTCGTCTGAGCAAAAACGCGAGACGTCTCCTCAGATCGGGATAGAGCCGTCGGGAAGTGGTGCGTGCTGACGTGGCATCTTGTGGTACTTTGTTGTTGCGGGAGTGAGCTCTGAGGATGGGGACGGAGACGGAACCGAACCTGGTCGGTTTGCTTTGCGTGGAAGCAATTCGGTTTGATAATGTTTGTGCGGAAAGGCTCGTCTTCGAGCGATCGATCGCTCGCGCGATCCGCGGCACGCACGACGAGACGGAAAGGAGGAAAGGAAGCGAGAGGACTGGGTGGGTCCCACCACGTGCCTTCCCAAGCCACGCACGCACGTCGTTCCTTCCGGGAAAGCCACGCACGCACGCTCCATCCTTTTTCTCCACACACGCAGACGCACGCGCTCCATCTCTCTCCCCAAGCGAGCGACGCACGCACCGACGGCGACGATCCCCATCTCTCCCTCCCCAACGGCGACGAGGGCCAGGCCGAGCCGGCGCCGCCGCAGCCGCGGCTGGCCGCGGCGGAGGCTGCGACGGCGAGAAGGGAACTTATCGCAGGGGGGTGTGGGTTGAATCGAAGCGCCGCCACCGCCATCTTCTTCACGACGGCGACGAGGGCCAGGCCGAGCCGGCGCCGCCGCAGCCGCGGCTGGCCGCGGCTGGCCGCGGCGGAGGCTGCGACGGCGAGAAGCAACCTTATCGCAGGGGGGTGTGGGCGGAATCGAAGGAGCCGCCGCCGCCATCTTCTTCACCGACGGCGACGAGGGCCAGGCCGAGCCGGCGCCGCCGCAGCCGCGGCTGGCCGCGGCGGAGGCTGCGACGGCGAGAAGCAACCTTATCGCAGGGGGGTGTGGGCGGAATCGAAGGAGCCGCCGCCGCCATCTTCTTCACCGACGGCGACGAGGCCCAGGCCGAGCCGGCGCCGCCGCAGCCGCGGCTGGCCGCGGCGGAGGCTGCGACGGCGAGAAGGAAACTTATCGCAGGAGGGTGTGGGCTGAATCGAAGCGCCGCCACCGCCATCTTCTTCACGACGGCGAGGAGGGCCAGGCCGAGCCGGCGCCGCCGCAGCCGCGGCTGGCCGCGGCGGAGGCTGCGACAGCGAGAAGCAACCTTATCGCAGGGGGTGTGGGCGGAATCGAAGGAGCCGCCGCCGCCATCTTCTTCACCGACGGCGACGAGGGCCAGGCCGAGCCGGCGCCGCCGCAGCCACGGCTGGCCGCGGCGGAGGCTGCGACGGCGAGAAGCATCTTATCGCAGGGGGGTGCGGCCGTGCGGAGCTTGCCGTGTGGAGCGTGCGGTGCGGTGTTCATCTTCCTCTCTGTTTCTTTCCCTTTTTGGCAAAGCGCGTCGTTAATCTTTCCGAAAATAGGCTGTCGGAAACCGATCGACACGTTCGCTTCGCTCGCGCGCGCGTAAGCTAGACACGCCTTTATGTTTGTGCGAGTACAGTTGTGTTTGGACAAATGGTGATATTACTAAGGACGCGGCTAGGGAGTGCCCGGGCATTGGTTTGCGCTCCGCGGTGCCCCGCCCAAAAAAGGAAAGAATGGTCCCGCGCGGACCCGCGCATCCCAAAAAGGAAAGATTGCGTCCGCGTCGTCCGTCCCGCGCGTCGCGCGTCGTTTTTGTCGTTTTCCAGCGGCTCCAGCCCGCGCGCGGCGCGCCCCCGACCAAACAAAAAGAAGCCCACACATATAAAAAAAGACATCTGGGAACGAACCCAGGACCCTACCTGCTCTCCTCGCTGCTTCTTCTCCTTCTCCTGTTCTCTTCTTCCTCCAGCAGCAGCCGCCGGCAACAAAATCAAAACTCCACACACAAAAAATGCAGCCTCAGCTAGCGATGTAAGAAGTTGCAGTAGAAAACATCCACAGGCAGTAAAAAATCTCCCCCTCACACACCTGTACCCTCCCCACAACCAAAAGCTCCATCTGCATCAAAACTTGAAGATTTCCAAGCAAGAAGTTCATCCAGGAGGAAGATTTCCAAGGAGAAGGAACAAACATCTAGGGGCATCAGTGCCAGGAACCCTTCTAGGTATTCCCACTGATTTTCAGATGTAAAAAAGTTCAGTGAAAAAGGTTCAAAAGTAAAACAACTACACTGGCAGCACATAATTGCTGAAGAACACTTGGTTCTGGGGTAGCATAGAAGCAGCATGAGAAAGTGTTTGTTCTTGAAACTGAAGTACTGGAAATTGAGGCAACTGCATGTAGATCAGGAGCTAGAAACGCTGGAAGTTGCACAACACCATGAACTTGTAGTAGATCAGGAACTTGGCACCTCATAGACATGTAGATTTTGTGCCCCCCCCAAAAACTCCTCTGGACCTTGCACTTCTCCATGTAATTTTGCTGTGAGATGAGCAAAAGGATCATGTCAGTTGCATGGTGAATATTTAGGGGGGACTTGAATGTAGCTTGCATACAAGAAACATGTGTACATAAATCAGCAACAACATAAAACTTGGTACTTTTTGATGCATACATGAAGGGTTCCATGAAAATAAGAACATGTGCCTGATAAAGTTATGGTTTTTCATGCAGAAAAAGACATGGAATTTGCAGCTGGTGGTTTTGATTTGAACATTCCAGCTGCAGATGTCGACAGCGAGCAAGTTGTGCATGAAGAAGGCACAGTTGCTGATTTGATATGCTCTCGAGTGTTGCTTCCATCTCCACTTGACTACGACCCTGTACCATATAGCTGTAGATGTTTCAAAGCTTCAACGCCCGGATTTACATCCGTAACAGTAGCTTCCCCCAGACTACCATTTTTGACGTCAGAGTTCTTCAAGCGCGTTGTAGCAATTTCCATATCCAACTCAAAAGTCTCCAAGTCTTTGTCCTCAGATTTTTGCATCAAGCCTTTCTCCTCCGCTAAGTGCTTCAAGTGTTTCTCCTCCGCTAACTTCTGCGGGTCTTTATCATTTATTTCAAGTGGTTCAGTTTGTTGAACGTGATCTGATTTTGCCTTCTTTGAGTGTGCACTATCAGTAGGAAAGTTGTCTTCATTTGATCTCCTCTTCCTGGTATCCTTTTGCAGATTTGCTGGAGCAATAACTTCATCTCTACCCTCAGCGTCGTTGTTGCCCTGCCCGGTCACTTCTTGCGCTGCCATGTTACTAGTGTGTTTGTTTCTTGTAACTCTTGGTCTCTTGGGTTGCTGCACAACATGTGCTGCACAACATGTGCTGCACAAATTTTAGGTGGCGCTTCAGTTGCAACATGCTGAGCATCCTCTATATCATCTTCTAGGTTTGGATCAACAGGCTCATCCGGGACTCTAGTTTTCATTTGCAGCCTCTGCTTCAATCTTTTGAACTTGGATTGTCTAGGCTTGGGCAGACTCTTAGGTGTCCGGGAACGTCTCTTAGGTCCGGAAACATTATGTAAGTCTTCGGAAAATCCCTGCTGAAACTGAAAAGCTAAAAGCATGTTAGTGAGGCTACAATTTGATATAAAATGTTACAAAAGCTAAAATGCTATAACAGTAGTAAAAATACATCTATACAAAAAGGTATGGAACCTGCACATGGAGTTTTCATCTTAATTATACATTATGGGTGAGGAAACTACATAACTAAAATTTAGAATGATGTCAGAACTAAAATTCAGAAAACCCTCAAGTTGTCTGATAGTGCTATGTATTTTAAACAACAAAAGTACATCTACAAGCCAAGTTAAAACATCTAACGACGCCGGAAACTACAGAACTAAAATTCGGAAAACCGTCAAGTTGTCTGATAGTGCTATGTATTTTAAACAACAAAAGTACATCTACAAGCCAAGTTAAAACATCTAACGACGCCGAAAACTACAGAACTAAACTTCGGAAAACCGTCGAGTTGTCTGATAGTGCTATGTATTTTAAACAACAAAAGTACATCCTAGAAGCCAAGTTAAAACACATCAGTGTTAATGAGTGGGAAGCTAAATATACGTATAGAAGGTAGCATGTGAATATAAGAGCAGTAACTAACAAGCTACAAATCAGAGTGATAATTTGCATGAAAAAAATCTGTGGTTATTACTCTCCTAACAACCGCAGACAAAAAAAAACAGGCAAATAGTTAAGTACCCTTGAATATTTGTAGGAAACTATATGTAATACACATCCAGACTAGTCATAAAAAATTCTAGTACGTAACTAGTTCTGAGACTACATAATATTGATATTCCTCATGCCCTAGATAAGTACATAACTATAAACAACACGGCAATTTGTGTAGAACACAAAAACAACATGTAACTAAGTCACTAATCATGTATTTTGTAGGCAAAACCTACATCTACTTGACTAAAAACCATGAGGGTTTGCAGCTACTTAGATAGGGGATGTACATGTAGATCAAGACTCACCAGTCCCAAAATCTCACACAAACTTGCTGGTCCTTATACACACAGAACCTGCAACACAATGCACAACACTACGAATTAGAAGCCAGAAGTCAAATAGCAAAAATCCACGAAATAAACTCAAAAGGCCAAAACACCAGAGAGGTTCTAGCTTGAATCACTTGTACGATAACTAAGGGGATTCAGGTCGATGTGGATGGATCGAATGAAATCTGCCGGTGCGCGACTTGGCGGCGAGCCCGAGAAGGAGACGGCAAGGAATAAACCCCGCTGCTCCCACACAACCAAAATGAGCTCGAAAAGTCGATGAAGAAGCTCGATGCGCTCCTCCCTCCGGTATGTAGATGTCAGCTCCGGCGGAAATCGTCGCCGATGGAGCTCGATTTTGCGGCGGGCGCGGAGAAGAAGACGGGGGGCGGGATCCACTACCCTGCTCCCAAACAACCAAATCGACCGCCCCAGTAGATGGAGGAGCTCGTCGCGTGAACCCCAGTGGTATTCCGTGGCCAGCGGCGCCGGGAATAGTCGGCGACGGCCGAGATTGGCGAGCGTGAGGTGCGGGAGAAAGGAGCTGAGCCTCGCGGGCGTGAGGTGAGGATGGGGAACGCACGTCTCCACGGGCGGTGTGTTTTGTCCGGAAGCGGACACACGCACGAGATCGCTCTGTGCCGCACGATCGTGATCGGACGACGCGCGCGCTGGGGCACCGTGTAAGAGCGAGCGAGTGCGCAGGCACAGAATAGATTTTGCGTATTACTAAACCAAGATTTGTGGCGTGATTAGAATAGGGAAAATCACGAGACTTCTTTTAAGTCTCGTGGCCGGTTTGCTTGTCTCGGTGGTTCATCTCGGCCAGATATATAGACCGGTAGATTAGGATCACAAAAGACGCAAAGGAAAAAAGACGAATGAAAAGACTCTATCACGTACAGTAGGTAGCAGTACCGAATATCCATTGTCAATTAATTGACTGGTTTGTTTGGTTGATGCTAAGCAGCTAGCTAGTCCATACCGTACTAACTAATGAAGACCCAGTGTAGAATCGCTCCAACCAACTGTGTATGTCTGTATGGAATACCGCGGTAACCGGCCGGTAACCGGATTTATCGGACCCCCCCGGAATTTGTCTATACCGGAAGAAAAATTCCGGAATGGTCAAATTTGGATCATATTCGTGCTCGAAAAATTTGAATTTGAATTTTTTTGACGTCTTTATGTTTAAATTGTGAATTCGAGCCGGAATATTTGGCCGGTAACTGGCCGGTATTTTCCGGTAACCACGGTTACCGGAAATATCGGCCCCCTCCGGATTTTTTTTTGAGCTGGTTACCAAAACCTTGGTATGGAGCGAAGAAAATACCAATGCAACCATTATTAAACCGATTGTTTAATCATCGGCCCAGGATTAAACAATATTGGTCGTGCACCCTAGCAAAAAAGTTCCGCGCGCGTTCGCCTTTTCACGCCCGCTAGATGCATGTGAGTTCCATGGCCGGCCGGGGTCGTGGACGATTGGCTTGCTAGCTACTCCATGAGTGTGTAGATCAAAAATTCCTACAGAAATGTTCTCCAGGACTCACGCGGTCCACATTTGGACGACCAGCCAACCACGTTGTCCAAACGTGCGTGCACGCCGGCGCAGAAATGTCTCGTCGAGTCATCCCGCGCATCCACCACCACTGGCATCTTCTGATCCGATTGCGGAGGCTCTCTTGAGACTTGAGTGATGTGGTCCGTCCGTGGCGGGGTCCGGAAGGCAGAGAGGACAAGCAAGGCATCGAGTATTCTTTCCCTTGAACAGGATGAGGGGGTGATTGAAGGAGAAAAAAACTTAAAAGAGTTCATTACTAATTTTTATGAAAATCTTTTTGGTCATCCTGCGATATAAAAAATAATGCAAGAATTGGAGATGAAGAGGCAATAGGGATGACTAAACCCTTTACCTTGGAGGAAATTAAAGATGTTGTTTTTTCAATGGAACATAATAAAGCTCCTGCCCTGACAGATTTACTGCTGAATTTTACCAATTTTTCTGGGACTTAGTCAAATGGGATCTGAAAACAATGCTTGATGATTTCCATGCTGGACATTTGAACATAGCCAGATTAAACTATGGTATCATCACACTTGTACCTAAATGTCAAGATGCTAAGAAAATTCAAAAAATTCGCCCAATCTGTCTATTGAATGCAAGTTTTAAAATCTTTACAAAAACCTTAATGAAAGCATGGTAGATAAAGTGATTTCGCCTGTCCAGACTGCCTTTATTAAAGGCAGGTTCATTATGGAAGGTGTGTTAATTTTGCATGAAGCTCTTAATAGTATTCATAGGGAAAAACAAATGCTATGATGTTTAAGGTGGATTTTGAAAAAGCTTACGACAAAATTAAATGGCCCTTTGTGTGTAAAATGCTAAAATTGAAAGGATATCCGGATATCTGGATAGACTGGATCATGCAGACAATGCGGGGAGGACATGTTGCCATTCGGGTAAATGACTCTATTGGCAAATATTTTATCACTCATAGAGGGCTGCGGCAGGGAGATGCTATGTCTCCTTTGCTGTTTGACCTAGCGGCTGATGCCTTAGCCATCATGCTACATAATGCAAAAACTAGTAGGTTTGTGAAAGGAGTTATAAATGACGAAAGCGATGGTGGTATTAATATGCTACAATATGCGGACGATACAGTGTTTCTTTTGCCGGATGATCTCGAGAGTGCTAGAAACCTTAAATTTATTCTATGCGCTTTCGAACAAATGTCTGAACTAAAAATTAACTTCCACAAAAGCGAGCTTTTCCTTTTTTGGTGAGGCCCAAGATAAATGTGAAATTTATAAAGAAATATTTACTTGTCCTAGTGGTTCTCTGCCTATGAAATATCTGGGTGTTCCAGTTAATAAGGTCCGGATAAGGAATAGTGACTGGAATCATGTAAAGAAAAAGGTGGAGAAAAAGTGCGCTGGTTGGTATGGGAGATTGCTAAATATAGATGGAAGGACAACCTTAGTTCAGACCTGCATTTCCAATATGTCGTTGTTTATGATGTCGTTTTACAAAATGCCGGTAGGAGTCAGAAAAATGTTAGATTTCTATAGAGCCAGATTGGTGTGGCAAGAGGAAGAAGATAAAAGAAAATATTACCTCGTTAGATGGGGAGTTGTGTGCCAACCTAAAGACCAGGGAGGTCGCCCCGATTGCTACGAGAAGGGAGCCAGAACGACCAAAACGGCTATAATTAAAGGGCACCGACGATGAACAGAAAGGACCCGGGTGGTTCGTCGTCAGGGCTCATGAATAGGTATGATTTTTTTCTTTTTTCCTACTTATTTTTTTTCCTTTTTTTTAGGACAATGCCTGTTTTCTAAATCCGAACTATTTTAAAAAATGATTGTCTTAAAATATGCACTATTTGAAAAAACATTCAAATCTAAATCTTTTTTAAAATAAATATTTTCAAGTCTGAACCATTTAAAAAAATAAAAAATATATATGTTTTAAATCTGAACTATTTTCAACCATAAGCCTTTTCAAACATGAACCATTTTTTAAATAATTTTTCAGAATAGGCGAAATAAAAAATAGAAACAAAAATAGAAAAAAGGAAAGAAGTGAAATAATTGTGCCGCCGCCGATGTGCCATACGGGCTGGCCCGCCTCATCGGGCACCATGTCGATGTAGGAGCTCGTGACGCTGCTCGCCGGGCTAGGGCCTCAGCGGGGGCGAGTAGCCGATCTCCGTGTCAGTGTCACCCTGCTCGTGGCGGTGGTGGAGGCGGCGCTTCAACGCACGCACGCACGCCAATCAGCCGCAGTAACGGCGACCAACAATCCGGTTCCACAACCTATGAGCACAACTTTGACTTTCTTCTGCTCGTGGTAGACCTTGTCATCGATGTCGTGGTCGACAGAGGAAGCAGGCAATGTGGATCACTTACATGATCTCTTCATTCAAGCGGGGGAAGGGGCACTTGCCCCCCCCCCCCCCCTCCACCCACACACGACATGCATACGAGGTTACAGATGATCTCTGTTTACGGGGCAGCAAAGCGAGCGAACTGTTGTGTGCAGAGGATCAGCGTAGGGATATGTTCTGAACGCAACAAGTAATAAAGGATACAGATGATCGAGGCAGAGGAATTTTGGCAACAACAGACGGACGGGATGCACAACGTGGATGATTCTAACGTGACCAACATACAAACTCTAGAGATTCTTGCATGGCAAGGATTGCCAAAGGGTGGCGCTCACTGGCAGAGTAAATGTTCACGTTTCGAAGCTCGCGGCGGTGACCGTGCTGACGGAGTCGTCGTGGCCGGCATAGCAGTGGCTGAGCACTCATGGGCGAAGATGGGAATTTTGCATTTTTCGATATAACATGCACATAAAGTTTGTTAAAAGAGTAGCCTCGTCAGCAAGACACATCAGCATTTAGTGCTCTGGTGGCAAGATTGTGACCAACTTACTCATAAAATTAAGTTGGGTGACCACTCAGCTCCTCCTTATAAGTTGAGTGACTAATACTCATCTAGTAAGAGTTGTGTGACTAATGGTGCGATTATCTCATTTTTTGTAAACTTGTTATGCTTTTTTCCAGACGATAAGGTTTAAAAAATCATGCGTGCCGTGTCGCCGAATATGCTATTGCACACCAGTGAATTAACTAGTATTTTTTTAAACTAGTGAATTAATTTTCCAACGAGTACCAATGTGGTGGAGTTATAAAAACAGTCGTTCTTGTTTCATTGCATAAAGGCTTGGGAAGTCAACTTGTAGATGTTTTCCATGTGTCCTTCTCATCGTAATATGCCGCCCATCTGTTGTTCTTTTCGGATTTTTTTCTTGATTCTCAGTTCTTCAAGAATTTTGTAAATCACAATCACAAACCTACATGTTCATTGGCCTAAAGCTGAACTTTTATAAGTGTTACTGTACAATTAAGCGGTGTTACTGCATTTTTTTGTTATATATGTTTTGTACAAAGTTGGGTGGGTCGCGAGTGGTTGGATGTTGATCTAGAGAGGTCGAAAATGTAAATGAGATGTACTTTTTTGCCTGCACGGGCTATTGAGTTCTACGAGAAGGGAGCTGCATGCCCAAAGCACGAGGGTAGAACGAAGCAAGCGGTTGTACTTGAATGGGGCTGAGGGAAACATAAGGGGCACCAAAGAACTAGTATAACCTAAATCGCTGGGTGGGCGGTCTCTTTCTTATCCTCTCCCCTCTCTCCCCTGTGAACAGTAGCTTGAGAGGCTCTCCTCTGTTTCCGGGCCGAGCTGAGGCTCCTCTCGGCGGCGATGCCGCCGGGGGAGGGCTGAGGCGAGGTGCCGGCCTCCTCTCTGTGCATATTAGGTGTAGGCTTCGTCCTGTTTGGGCGCTTGGGAGTAGGGCGCGAGATCCCGCCGGCCGGATCTGGTGCATCTTGGTGCTGTTCGTCGCTGCTGTGGAGCTCTGGTGGCGTGAGTTCTTGCAGTTTGCGGCGCGCAGATCGAGGATCTCCTTCAATAAGGTCGTGCTATCGAGCTGGTCCGTCTTGGCGTGTGGGCGCGACGCCTGGCGGCTGCTTTTCAGGTCTCCGGCGGCCTTCCATGGTGGGAGGCAAAGCAGGGGGCTCGGGAAGCAAGCTTCTTCAAGCTGCGCTCTGGCCTACCCAGCGGGATGCTCTGGGCTTCCTCTTCCTTCTCGGCCGGCCGTGGCGGCGAGGGAGATGGATTGGGAAGTGCAGCGGTAGTTGGCTGGGCTGGCTGGGGTTCTGGTGCTGGTTCTGCAGATTTGATGGCGATCTCCAAGCGTCGGCAAGCTTCTGCCGCTGCTATCTTCGGCCAAAAGGTTGGCCTCGCCATGCTCGTCAATCTCTTCGATGCGAGCTTCTTCTTCCTTGGCTGGAAGATCTTCTTCGGCTTCGGTGCGACCGTGAAGGTTTCTGATGCCCCAAGTGGTGTTGTCCCGGCGGCGACAGAGCTGGCCGTGCCTGCAAGCTGAGATTCGACGGCGTTGTGCCTGGACCGGATCGAGTTTCTGTGTCCTCTTTTAGGGTGCTTTGTGTGAAATCTTAGGACGTTGTTGTAATTTTGTTCTCTCTTGTGGTCCTGTTTGTAAGTTTGTACCCTACACCGTTTTAATGCAGACCGGTCCTTCGGGCCTCTTCTTGTTCAAAAAAAAAAAACCTAAATCGCTGGATCCTGCAAGGCGGACAGTACTACTCCTTCCCCATGAACCCTCTTTCTGTTGTACCCCATCTTCGATCTCCTACAAGATCATGTCCCTAGAACTATCCGAAACCATGTGATCCTTCCTATAGCGGCGATATCAAGTGGTGTCATAACACTTTTTAACCAAGGGAGGACTAAAAGTTCATTCGAGACAGTAACAAAAAAACTATATTAACCGGTTCAAGAACCATCATATTGATCGCTAGGGATGAGGAGTGCATACTGTAAGGTATTCTCACCATTGGTGATATTATCATCATCCTATACACTTGCTGATTTTACAGGCGTTTGTGATGTGCTATTATACGGTTATACTGCACCGTCAAAATTCGACATATATATCAAATAATTTAGGGCATGATTCATCCAAAATGGTTCACATACCATATTTGACGAGGTGTTGTTTTTTAATATTTCTGTACCTGCTTGTGCGGTTGTGAGAGGGGCAAACTTGAGTACACAACAAAGTTGACCATCTATATCTTTCCTACTATATGTATCACAATAACTAGATATACACGAATTGTATTTCTCAAATTCTCAGAATGCTTCTACATATTTGAGACGAAGGTTTTGCTAACCAATTAGTGGTGGTGAAAATTTGTTATTTCTGACGCCATGAGCCGACCAGTGTATCGGCCGTGGGTTGAATTTCAAGCAAAAGTATGGAAAACTATAAATTACTAGGTAGATGAGATGTCTAGCACCAATTTAAATGTGAGAATGGGTTCAAAACTGAACCATACCTCAACCATACTCGTACAACTATCTGTGCTAGCGCAGCCCCAACTGAACCCAATTAAAATCATGTCCACCCCAACCAAAACTGAACCCAGTACGTTTTCCGCTAAAACCGATTTAAACCCAGCACATAACCGTGGGTCTGAACTCTTTATTGAACTGGGTTGGAACCATTTCCTACTGAAGTACTGAACATATTTAGTTTTCGTTTGGTGGCTGGGAAAAGCGAGAAGGCACCGACGTTGACGGCAGCAACCACCTTCCTACTCGAGATCACCAGGATGGCGAGGGATATCACCACGCCCACGGGCGCGAGGAATTCCAGTCCGAGGCCGTAGGCGCTGCCACCGGTACGGCAGGCTGGGACGACGGTGAGACGGTGGCCGGCGAGGTGGCGAGGGTGGAGAGCAAGTCGAGAGACAGAGGGCGCAGGAAAGGGGAGGGCAAAGCAAAGGGGGCGCACCGCGCTTCTTGCGCCTGGAGGTGGCGGAAGCGCACGAGGATGGTGGATGGCTTCCTGAGGCGGCCATGGTCAGCGAGGGAGGTAGGTAAGCCGGTCTGGACGGGGAGGGCCCCGGCGCACGCGGGGCCGAGCGCGGAGATCAGACGGCCGAGGCGGCCGGTGGGGCAGTCCTTCAGCAGGCTGGACATCACCGGGCGTGGCGTCAGATCCGGCGAGCATGGAAGGTGGTCGGCGCGGCGGCCCGAGGCTTGGTGCTCGGCTCTGCCTCCGTGGTCTGATGGCTTGGTACCCGCCATCCCCACGAAGCTTCGCGGGGGCAAAAACGTCCCCGTCCCCCGCCGGGGACTCCACGGGGAGCTCGAATTGATGGCGTCTCCTTTGTCCCCACAGCACGCCGGCTCCTCCTCGCCTAAGGACGGCGATTTCTCGTCGCCATAGCCTCTCTGCTCCTCTACGTCGAGATTGGGAAGAATGGTGACGGCGGCGCCCGCGCGTGGAGTAGAGAGCGGCACCGACGCGTGGTTGCCTGGATTGGACAGGGATGGCGGCGCCGGCCCGTGGAGTGGAGAGCGGCGCCGACGCGTTGTGCTGATTTGGACAGGAACGGCGGCGCCTGGAGTGGACAGGGACGGCGGCGCTAGCGTGCTCTACATCTGAATTGATACCCGATTAGCACCCAGCTGAACGAACCGGTTTGGCACCCACGGGTTTAACCTGTTTGAACTGGAATGGTTTGACCCATACCTAACCACACCTGAATTGATTTTTCACGAAACTGAACTGAACCAGACCTGTTTACAGATCAGCCCATTAGCACCCGAACCAAAGAAGCCCAATGCAAAAACCAAACCGTTATACCCGGTTAAACAAAAACCATTCCCAGGTTTAAGCACCATCATCAAGTTAGACACTGTGCCAATCTCCCTACCGATTCATGTGAATAACGGATCTGAGGCCACGTACACGCCACTGACGCCAGGGACCCGCTGCTTCAGGCACAGCTTGTGCAATGGCGTGGACGAGGAGAGATGCAGATACGTTTGCTGCCATTTGCCGTGGCTTTCTGCTCCGCGCACACCGTCGCTCGCGTGTACGCCACAAAGAGGCGGGCCCGCACGTCGTGATCATCCGGCTCCGGCGCCACATGGTTCTGTACCCCGAGTCGTGATGTGGTTCGTGGCAGAGAGAACAAGCAAGGCATCGATGCATTGACCAAGCGACGGACCATTGGATTATGGTTTATTTGTTGTTACTAGGACAATGCCCGTGCGTTGCTACGGGGAAAGAAGACATGGAGATAGTTGATTTGATTTTGTTGGAAGTTTTTAAATAACCCACGCAATTTGCTCCCTGTTCCTAAACCTCGATCGACCAACATGTGTTATTTCTGTCCATTTTTACCCTTTCATTTCATCATGAGTCACCTTCTCTAGCGATTGCCCATCATTTTAGCCATATTTGGAAAATACAATTATCGAGACTTTAAATGTGTAAGCACGTCAATGATAAGAAATTTTTAGTTATCCTACATCTAAATCGATTCTGAAAAGTACAAGAATTTAAACAAAAATATTGAATGAATGCAGCGAGATAGATACACTGACTACACTTTTTTAATAAAAAGGTACGGTAATTTGTTAACAAAATTATGTCATTATTCCTTGTTTCATTCCTCCTCAAGTGCCCATTTGAATACAGATGCATTTCCAAGAAGCAATAAAAAATGACTGACATTACCAAAGGAAGTCATTCCATCACACATGGGTGCCGAATGAGTTTTCAATATCATGGCCACAAAGATATTGATTTTTTTTCTAATTCCAGGCTACAACCCTAATGTGCATAGTAGTCAGGAGAGGCGGGTGCATAGTAGTCAGGAGAGGCAGTGAGGCACCATTCACATACCCTAGTGTGCATAGTAGTCAGGAGAGGCGTCAACAGATCAAATGGGATTCAGGAAAGAAAAACAAACGATGACAGCCACACAGGAAGAGAAGTATAGAGAAATTCAAATGCAAGCCAATTGCACATCCTGCAGGACATGGACGAAGGGCAGCGTCGCTGTTGTCTTTGGGAGCGAGCAGTCTGCAGGACGTGGACGCCGCCCACCCTACCTTGAGCGTAGAGGCCTGTGAGCTGATTGGACAGCCGAGTCTATATTTGGTAACTAATTTTCTTTCCAAGATCTTTAAAATGTTATGATTACTCATAATTGATCAAAACATATTCTTTCATTGCACGAAGTAACATACCATAAATATACAGGATGTAATACCTTGTCATCAATTGTTAGGCAGTACCTTGGTCCCTTTGCTTCAACCCAGCCACCATATGTTGGTGTTTTATCTAAGTTGTCTGTAACAATTTGGTACGTATCTTCTGTAGTCTGAGTTAAATGGCAGCACATCTGTTCACTCTCAACGTGAAATTCAGGATCAAAATTAAACCAGCCTACCTGTTTCAAGAGGTACCATCACTTCATTCAAAGCATAGAATAGCCAAGAGAGAAATCATAACTAACTAAGCCATGTCAGCAACTTACTGGACTATCTGAGAGTACAAACGACATACTTATAGTGTAGTTTTCCCTAACAATGGAGTGCCAAAGTGGAAAATCACCACCCACCCTAACACCCTGAAATGCAGATAACAAAGATCATATAATCCCAAGGTTTCACATGTTCTACACACCTCTTCATCACCTACAGATGATAATTATTTCTAGCAACTTCAACGTTTTGTTGACACCTGTCCATAAGCTTCAGAACATAATGGTATCATTTTATACAAGCATGTTAATCACCAGAACGCAGAGATTTTTTGCAGCAGTCAATGCATGAATCTGATTGGTTGTGGTGTTACATGCGAAGTTCACAAAGAATAGATGAGTACTTACAACCAAAGGAAGATCATATATCTGAATTGGGGGCTTCAGTGACATGTCAGTGTACTCTCTGCCCAAAACAGTACAAATTAAATGCAGATAGTTATGCTTCAAACTATTACATCTGCACGGACATCTTAGTCACAAGATGCATGTTGACAGCGCGCAAATATCATAGTAAATCAAAATCGGTCCAACAAATAAAAATATGCTCAAACTCATATTGTTTAACTGCGGCCAACACCAACCATTGCAACCTGACAACTCTATTTTCTGCTATCGTATGGCATCTTTAAGTCAAAAGAGGCGTAACATTGGAAGCTCCAAGTTTCTAAATAAGCATAGGGTAACCTATTTAGAAGCAGATAAAAAAACAGGACAGATAATTTTTTACATAAGATACGTTTCCCTGAGGAGCAATTACCCTAGTATACATATTAAATCTTGAGAATTTAACTGACTCATAAAATGAAGCAAAGACATGCCACTTAATGCCTTGAGGAGAAATTACCCTAGTATTTTTCTAATAACGTATCATCTGAACCATTCTTGTCAACCTTTTGTATCGATTTTTCAACTAAGCCACCCACTCCATCGAATAGCTCAATCCTGTTTGGTACAAAGTTTCAGGATGTGCATAATCTACTTGAAATAGTAGATTTGGTGATATATGACTAAGGGGAATGTCATGTGCATATTAACACATTTGTAGAAATCTGGAAATGAACTGTATGAATCATCATTAGAAGTACAGGAAGAGGACAAATCTGAAAATTAACAGTGACCTCACCCGTCACATCCTGCAGGCGCTGGAGCGCATCCACCTCCACCCCTGCACCAAGCCCCGCCTGGCGCCGGCCACCAGTTCGCCGTGCGGTGCAGCTCGGCCTGCCCCGCGAACAGCACCTCGACCTTGATTGCAGCGTCCAGTGATTGGCCGCCAATCATTGGCATTAGCGCAGGCCATGGCGCTTCGCTCTCGGCACAGAAGGCGGCAGGCCCGCATCCGGGCGGGCTATGGCGGCAACGGCTTCACGCCGGTATACACGGCCTCGGCAAGGTCAACCTCGATGGGGAGGAAGGGTTGGTCGAGGGCGGAGAGTTGAGAGAGGAACCGGACGAGATCGTGGAGGCGGATGGAGAAGAGGGAGCAACGACCACCAGAGGGAATGAAGCAGGAGCTCGATGGGCTCGTCTGACAATCCCTCCTTCTCAGTCATGCCCTGGATCAACTTCCTGAGCGCGCCTCTCAGGTGCTGGGAGGTGCTGCAGCGATCTTGGAAGGGGAGATTCCATTGGCGATCTGGAGGGAGACGCCGTGGTGATCTTGGAGGGGGGCGACCCAATCCTTGAAGGCGACGCAGAGGGCTTCACAGCTGATGGCGGCGGCGAACTTGGAACGATTAGCGACGGTGTGGCGGCGCCGTGCGGATGGACGCACAGTACGCTGAGAAGGGCGGTGGAGGCGTCGGCATCGGCGGGCGCGTCGCGCGCGGACGCGTCAATGGCGACCTTGAGGCGTCGACCGAGGTCGAGGAGCGCTTCGTATGTGGGCTTGATTCCGGCGTTCGCTCACTCAATTCGATCGCCGGACGCCTCGGCTCGCCGGCGGCAGGCGTGAATTGGGCGGCGCTGCGGGTGGAGCTGAGATTAGATAGGGTTCGTGGGGAATTTGGTCGGCGGAGGTGACGGGTTGGATGATAGTCACTTCGTACCGCTTCGGGTCACTCAGCGGTGGCATCCTGCGTAATATTCTCAATCCACGAAGATCGAACGTTGTAGAGACGTGGAGATGCGAATGTGCGGCCAGGATGTATTTCGTCCGTCCGGCCGGGACAAGACACTCCATATTTTTGTAGTAGAGATTAACTCGTTGTGCTTTGTCGGGAAGATATTATTCTGCTGTGAACTTGTCGTGCTTTGTCGAGCAGAGAAGTGGACAAATCATGTATATCCTATGGCACACCCGTTAGATTTTTTGAAATGAAGGCAAAAGTTTTATCTTATCCATTAATTAAGAAGAATGTGTCCGATTTATTAACAGGGAAAACCAGACGAAAATCATATAACGAACACCAACATCACAAGGTGGAGCCCACACAGCTTCGAGAACACATAGAACAACACCACTCCGCAAAGATCTGGCCAGGCTTCCACCCTTGCCTGAGCAAAGAAGCTATGAGAGCAGCATATTTGGTACACTCCGATGTAGATGACGAAACCAACCCTCCTGCGAGTTCTGCCTCCTGTCGCCAGTCATCGTAAACCACCGGGACCCCGTCACCGCAGTTTCGACTTCACATCAACAAACAAGCGAGAATTTCCCACGCCGTAGAAGCCCCAACAACCTCAACCTCGCCTCCACATAGATGCGTCATCTCAACGAGCACCTCATCCCGGGGCCGCCGCCATAGCATCCAACTAGCTGCCGCGACTTGCACAACCCACACTCACCACCTTCCAGGGCCGCCACCCCAACATGTAAGCAAAAAGGCAGCCCGGAGAGGAGGAATACAATACGTCTCGTACCCGTCTAGGGTTTTAAACCGTTGCGGCGACTACCGAGGCGATCCCCACGATCGCCTCGTCTCCGACCAAAGCTCACCCTCGATCTCGATTGAGGAGGAGATCGGCATGGCGAGTCAAGATTCACAAACCTCATGGGTGGATGGCAGTGGGGAGAAGGCGAAGGTTCCAACCGTGAGGGAGGAAGTGGAGGGAGAGAAGGCAGAGGCGGCGGGGAGCAGATCCCATGGATCCGATCTCCATGAAAAACTGAAACACATGCATCTGCGTGAGGAAGAGGAGGACGATGTTGTTCTGGAGGAGGATATAGAAGAATTGGAGAAGGATGCCGAATTCATGGCGGTGGCTAGGGTTCATACCACAAGGACCTTTAGCCATGGTGCGTTCTTCGGGCAGATGAGAGCAGCGTGGAACCTAGCACAAGGTGTGGAATTCCGGGCAATTGAGGATAACCTGTTCTCTGTTCAGATGTCCTGTCTGGCGGATTGGGAGCGGGTAATGGAAGAGGGACCGTGGATCTTCCGAGGATGCCCAGTACTCTTTGCCAAATATGATGGATGGTCCAGTGTGGAGGGTATTGAGCTATTCAAGTACCAAGCCTGGGTTCGGGTGATGGGACTAAGCGAGAAGATGAGATCCGCAAGCATTGCGGAGCAGCTTGCTAGGCGTGTCGGAGATGTGATCCGTGTGGACACTAAATCAGTGAAAGGGCAAGGAAGTGGGATACGGGTACGTGTAACGCTGGATGTGCGTACGCCACTTTCAAGATGTGCGAGCATGACCATTTGCATGCAGGAGGTCCTCTTCCCCTTCGAATATGAGAAAATGCCTGTCTTTTGCGGAGTGTGTGGCATGGTGGGTCATGTGACCAAGGAACACGGCAATGGTGTTCATGACCCCAGGGACATTGTGTACCCAGTGAACTTAGTGGCTCTGGAGTTTAGGAGGTAGGAAAATTGGCAATCCCAGGGTGGGGGTAGAGGTGGACGCTCAGGGCGTGGACGAGGGGGGTAGGGATGGCGGCCGTGGCCATGTTGTGCCATCTGATCAGTGGGAAGATGGTGAACTCAATGACACAGCCTTCAACCCTGTTAAACCTGCGAGTTCCCGTGGCAATTCAGGTGCAAACAAACGCCGGTTGGAGTTCAATACTGAGAAGGTTGAAGGGAGTGGTAAGCCGCCACTAATGTTGACAAACGGCCCTATGGAAGGGGTTGAGGGAGAAAACATGCAAGAGAAAGTAGATGATGTTGATGCTGATGATAATTCGTCACAAGACAGCAAAAGGCAGAAATCGAGTGTGAACCAACTGATGAACTTGGCAAAATCGGCGGGCTCCGTGTCGGAGCACCGCCGGGCCTAATGGATTCCTTCATCTGGAACTGCCGGGGGGGGGCCAGACAGTTCGTGAGGCACAGAATCTGTGCCAAAAGCATAACCCCGGTCTCGTTTTTCTATGTGAAACGAGGCAAACGGAAGAGCGGATGAAGTCCATGTGCTCTCGGCTAGGTTTGAAGGGTTTTGCAGCTGTAGGCAGTGATGGACGTAGTGGCGAGATTGCTTTGTTCTGGCGTGAATCACTATTGGTGGAGGTGCTGGGAAAAGGTAGTAGATATATGATGTATTTGTGAAGGATGGACAGAACGCTGAACCTTGGAGAGCCACTTTTGTATACGGTGAACCACGTGTGGAGAATCGTCATCTCATGTGGGAGCTCCTAGGACAACTGAAGAATGTTTCGCCACTTCCATGGGTGGTGACAGGGGATTTCAATGAAGCAATGTGGCAACATGAACATTGCTCTCAACGAGCTAGGACGGAGGGGCAAATGAGAGAGTTCAGGGAAGCACTTCAGGCCTGTGAACTTACTGACATAGGCTTCAAGGGTTTTCCATATACGTTTGATAATCGACAGCAGGGTGAGGGGAATGTGAAAGTCCGTCTTGACCGAGCATGTGCAGATATGGAGTGGAGAAATCATTTTCCGATGGCGGAGGTAGAGCATTTGGTGTCCTCTAGATCGGACCATGTGCCCCTGCTGCTCCGTCTGGGCCAAGGAGATGTAAGGCCTCCTAAACGGAGCATGCGATATGAAATAATGTGGGAGAGGGAGTCTATTCTCCCGGAAGTAATCTCTAATGCTTGGGGCAATGTGAGAAGAGAAGGAGACCTGGGTGAGGTGGCGTGCTCACTAAAACAGATGATGGCTGAACTGAATGAATGGAGTAAGCAGAAATTTGGGCATGTTCGCCGAGAGCTGGAAGAGTTGCGGGGAGAATTGGCAGCTTTGAAGCAAGCAAATGCTGCCCGGGAGGTGATCCGGCTAAAAATGGAGAGGATGGATGAGCTTTTGTATAGAGAGGAGATGATGTGGCTTCAAAGAAGAAGAATCTCATGGCTGAAAGGAGACAGGAACACGAAATACTTCCATTAGAAGGCAGTGTGGCGAGCACGAAAAAATCACGTGAAAAGTTTGAAACGAGCAGATGGCTCGGTGTGTATTACACCTTCAGAGATGGAAAGAATGGCGTCTTCCTATTTCAAGGAATTATATACGAAAGACCCAACCCTAGATCCACATGTAATACTAGACTTGCTGGAAGGAAGGGTAACGGGGGAGATGAATGATATGCTGACAAAGGAGTTTTCTGATGATGAGATCAGTGATGGCCTCTTTCAGATAGGGCCTTTGAAAGCCCGGGTGTTGATGGCTTGTCGGCACGTTTTTACCAGAGGAATTGGGCTCTGTTAAAAGGGGATATAATCAAGGCGATAAAGTGCTTCTTTGCGACGGGAGAAATGCCGCAGGGAGTAAATGATACGGTAATTATTCTCATCCCAAAGAACGACCAGCCCGAAAGCATGAAGGATTTTAGACCGATTTCATTATGCAATGTGCTTTATAAAATCGCGTCCAAATGCATGGTCAATCGAATGCGACATATACTTGATGAGTTGATTTCAGAATGCCAGAGTGCGTTAGTCCCGGGGAGGCTGATAACTGATAATGCAGTGGTGGCTTTTGAAGTGTTGCATCATATTCAACAAGAACAGAATCCAGACACAGCTAGCTGTGCATACAAATTAGATTTATCTAAGGCATATGATCGGGTGGACTGGACATTTCTTGAGCAAGCACTGCTAAGGGTGGGTTTCTCGGCAACTTGGGTGAGGTGGATTATGCAATGTGTAACGACGGTACGCTTCGCTGTCAAGTTCAATGGGAAAGTTTTGGATTGGTTTTCTCCGTCACGAGGACTACGACAAGGTGATACGTTATCACCTTTTCTTTTCCTCTTTGTTGCTGATTCGTTGACGAGCCTGATACAGGAAGCAGTTCGAAATAGGGGGCTAAAACCGGTGATCTTATGCCGGTCAGCGCCAGCCATTTCGTATCTGCTATTTGCGGATGATACGCTGATGTTCCTAAAAGCAACAGCAGAACAGGCGAATTTGGTAAAGGATATTCTAGCGAGATATGCTCAAGGTACTGGACAACTTTTAAACCTGGAGAAATGCAGTGCTTTCTTTGGTGATGCTTGCACAGATGAGGCTAAGGAGGTGGTCAGAAATATACTGCAGGTGCAAGCAGACCACTTTGAGGATAAATATTTGGGCTTACTTGTACCTGAAGGTCGGATACACCGTGGAAGATTACAGTCTCTACTAGAACGCCTTTGCAAAAGAATGGTGGACTAGGGAGACAAGTTGATGTCGACGGCGGCGAAGGAAACTTTGATCAAGGCAATTGCACATGCGATTCCAACATATATTATGGGGTATTTAAATTGCCCATGTCTGTTTGTGATGTTCTCACAAAGCTGATTCAAAGCTATTGGTGGGGGGTTGAAGATGGAAGGCACAAGACCCACTGGGTTGCATGGGAAAAAATGATACGCCCAAAGAACTGAGGAGGTCTAGGCTTTCGTGATATGAGGATCTTCAACCAAGCTCTTCTGACTAGGCAAGCCTGGAGATTGCTGGAGAGACCGAACAGCTTGTGTGCTCGCCTACTTAAAGCGAAATACTACAAAAGTGGAAGCTTGCTAGATACGGTGTTTCCTGTTAATGCTTCACCAGTGTGGAAAGGAATTGAATATGGTCTGGAATTACTGAAAAAGGTGTCATATGGAGAATGGGGAATGGAGAAACAGTTAAGGTATGGAGGGATCCTTGGATACCACGTGCTTCGGGGTCACGCAAACCATTATCACCAAGAGGAAATTGTCGTCTATCAAGAGTTAAACAATTCCTACGGTTGGATGGTTCGTGGAATGAAGATTTATTGAATGAATATATGATCCCTGCGGATGTGGAGGAAATCCTAAAAATACGGGTGTCCCCAAGACATGATCGTGATTTTGTGGCTTGGAATTTGGAGAAAACGGGACTCTTTACAGTCCAGAGTGCTTACCATCTTGGAGTGGAGGAAAAACTGCGGCCACAAGGTGATGTATCCACAAGCTCTAGACCTAGTGGAGATCGACCTGTGTGGAAGATGTTCTGGAAAATTAAAGTTCCTCAAAAAGTGAAAATCTGTGCTTGGAAAATGCTTGTGTGTGTGTGGGGAGGGGGGGGGGGGGGGTTACCAACAAGGGAAACAAAAAAGCATAAGCATATGTAAGTGGACATTATGTGTCAAAGGTGTGGATGTGTAGAGGAGGATGGTTTCCATGCAGTAGTAGTATGCCCACGAGCTGCAGCACTGTGGGATGCAATGAAAGAAGTCTGGGATATACCGGAGAAAGAGCAACTAATGCATACAGGACCAGATGGCTGTTTGATCTTCTGGTGACTCTGGACGATGATGCAAGAGCACGAGTGTTGATGATCATCTGGAGGAACTGGCATAACCGCAACGAGATAATCCATGGGAAGAAAGAGGCTCCTTTAGAAGCTCCATGGTTATTCCTTCAGAGTTATATGAATTCTCTACTGCTTATTGAAGCGAATGATGGTAAGGACATATTGAAAGGCAAATCAATCATCTAAAAAACAATGCAGAAGAAGGGGCAAGGCAGTTGCAGTCGAACCCATGAAATAGCTCAATGGCCAAAACCACCAGATGGATGGCTTGCTGTCTCGGTTGATGGCTCTTTTGATCCGGTGCAGAAGGAGGCAGGGACGGCTGCAATTATACGTGATGGTAGAGGTGATTTTGTGTTGGCCTCCTGCACATTTTTCAGCCGCTGCCGGGATGCCCCGGAGGCTGAAACACTGGCTTTTAGAGAAGGAATTGGGGTTGCATTGGCTTACACGGCTCAGCCTTTGGTCATCCAAACGGATTGTGCAAACCTTGCAAAAGCTGTGAAGGAAGGAAACATGGACAAATCGCATATAGGACACCTGGTTAAAGATATCAAGGAGACTTTGGAGGGGGAAAGGGAGCTTATTATAGAAGTGATTCAGAGAACAACAAATAGGGTTGCAGATCGACTAGCTTATATAGCGAGAGCTGAGCGTCAAACCGACTTGTGATTGCAGGATGCTCCTGACGCTCTAGTAGACATTCTGGCTACTGATTGTAATCTTGTTTCCAATTAATAAAGCTCCATATTGATCGCTAAAAAAAAAGGCAGCCCGGAGCTGCAACTGCCCGAGCTGACATAATTCGCCATTTTTGTAGTACGAAGTCACACTATGTCGATGGATTAACTAACTACACAATGAGCATGAGTGTGGTGTTCTAAGAAAAGGACAAAGATCGTTGTCTTCCATTGGATATACCGGCTAGGGAAGTCAACGTGTCGATATTTCCCATGTGCCATTCTTATAGTTTGTCGGCCCGGAACTCAAGATATTGTTCGCTTTATTTTACCTTTTGATTCTCAGTTGCCCATAAAATTTGCAATCGCAGTAAACAAGAACACATATCAGTTGATTCTCCGTTGGCCGATTGATCGTTGTCACCGATCTCAGCTCGATCTGGTCTGTGGCAAGTGCATGTGTGGAGCCTTTGCATGATGGCACACGTGAACATCTAACCTGCTGGATACGACGTAGGTTTGATCGTGCCCCACAGCAAGTCATTTCTTTGTCCAGTGCCTAGTACTCCCTCCGTCTCAAAATATAAGGCAAGCTATTTTTGTGCTGGTCTTCGGTGTTCAACTTTGACCGTTAATATATAATAAGTTATGTGGATCTAGAATGTATAAATGGTACCGTTGGATTCGTCTTGCACAATTCTTTCATTCCATATATTTTTATAATAATTTTATGGTCATTTTATAAGTACAAATCATGGTCAAAGTTGAACGTTGTTGACCAGCGAAATTAAAGTGCGCCTTGTATTTTGGGATGGAGGGAGTATCATTTAGTTCGATATAGAGGGAGGACCGGAGGAGGGTGGATCTGCAACGTATCTGTTGTCCTAGATGGCAAGATAGCACTTTGCCAATGACAAACTATTACCTAGATATATAAAGGGAGCTGAGAATGCCGCGCTGAGAGCGCTCGGTAACTGTAGCTTCCCCGAAAGCTACAGTGCCCAGCACATCCTCGCCGTCCATCGTTGATCGGACGATCCACGCAGACGTTCCCTGTGGTAGTTTTACACGGAAGTTCTCGAGTTTCCCGGAAACTACTCCGCAACCCACAGCTCCACGTTACAATATACTTATTTGCAAATACCAAAAATGATGGGGACTTAAATGCAAAACCATCACACTTCCCCCCCCCACTCCCTTCTTCCTCTCGCGCGGCGCCGAGGTCACCGCCGCCGCCGCCGCAGAACGCCACCTCTCCGCTCTTCCCCCGTCAAATCGAAGTGCGCACGCAGCTTCGCCGTCATCTCTTCTCTATCTCCGGCGAATCTCACACGATGGGATGCACGCCACGCGGCGGAATCAACGCCGCAGTTCCGCCGCAGTACAACTCCTCCGACCACCGCGACCGCTCGCAGACGCAGACACTCCGGGGACCAAAGTGGAGCGGCGCCGCCGTTCTCGAGTAGCGCGCGGGCACGCGCGACGCCGCGCCCAGCCGTGCCTCCTCCTTCGCGCAGATGCGACGTCGCCGTACGCGCAATCTCCGCTGTGGCCATTGCTGACATCATCACGACGTCAGCGTGGCCCCACCTGTCAGTTCCTCTTTTTTTTCGGTTCCTTTTTTAGAAAATTACAGAACATATTAAAATTCTTACATGTGAGCTTTTTCATTTTGACACAATTTTCCAAAAAAATATAATAAATGTTAAAAAAATCAATAACATGCAATCTACCCATCAGGAAAGTACAAACAATCACAAACAAAAAAAAATATACTACCTACTCATTACCGAGATAAAATTTCAAATTTAAGTATTTTGAAAATTTTAATGCCTTCACAATTTAAACATTTCATAAATGTGAAAGTAGTTCACAACCGAAATACTTTCGATTTTGAATAACAATTTACAAAATTCAAACAATTTTAGATGCATTTTTTTAAATTTAAATAATTACAACCGAAAAAATATATACTACCTACTCATTACCTAGATAATTTTTTTTTTCAAATTTAGATATTTTGAAATTTTTGACGTCTTCAAAATTTAAACATTTCATAAATGTGAAAGTAATTCACGACTAAAATACCGCCGATTTTGAATAACAATTTCTAAAATTCAAATAATTTTTAAGTGTACTTTTCTTTTAAAATTTCAAAAAAATTCAAATCTACACAATTTTTCAATATGGATATTCCCAAATTTGAATATTCCACACAAAAAACACACAATATTTCTTCTTCTATTCTATTGAACCAAAAAAAATACAATACATTAAATTTGTCATGAAGGGCGCGGCGTGCCGTCGCGCCGATTTCCACTAGTCAACTATTAATGGCTCCTCCACTTCTTGAAACCATATATATCTAGCCCTTCCTCAAAAACGTCATGGTAAAAGACGTTTTTAAAATGTACCCCAAAACGCCTAAATGTGTCAGAGATTTATCAGAAACACCAAAACGAATGGCATATTCTGTGAATGTGGAAAATTAGTCGGAGCCCTAATATTACAAAAAAGCCAAAATAAATGGAGTGATTAAAACGGCTTGGCGGGGAGGCCACGCGATGGGCGTCACGGGTGCGCCGCCCGCGTGCCATGCCGACCTGGTCGCTGATAACCCGGATCCGTAGGGGTGACGCACCCTTGTCTGAGCTCCGCCTCGCGGCTAGGGCGCCCGCGTGTCATGCCGACACCTGTCTCCGGAGGGGAGACGAGCTCCACCTCGCGGCTGCGGCGCCCGCGTTTCAGGCCAACCTGGTCGCCGGCATCCGGCTTCGGAGGAGCTTGTCGTCCGCTCTCCGGCCATGTCGCGGAAGGGGAGAGGAGTTCATTACGAGTATGCGCCTAGACAAGCAACATCAAGCTGCCGCCAATCTTAACTCCGACGAGGAATCTCCGGTGAACCAGGACGCGCCGCTGCTTCCGTCTTCGCCCCCAGACCCGCCAGAAGCAGGCCCTGTGTGCCGTCCATGGAAACATTTCGCATGTGGAAAAAAAAATCCGTCTTGGAGTGAGACAACGTTGGCACGATGAGTCAGTCTATCTGAACTTAGTGAAGAAGCCTGTAGTTTTCGAAAGCCCCTGTGGGCAGGAACGTTTCTACAAAGCCACGCCTCTGCCTCTTGCTGCTTTGTAGGAACGTTTCGTTTGTACAAAGCTCCGCCGTTTTTGCACATCTCCGTTCTTCCACTCCTGACGACCCAAGACACGAATCTGGCCTTAATTTTGGCGTCGGCCAGGGAGACCCTGAAGGAACTTGGCATGAGTACGTACGGTACGCAGCGTCAGTACAGGTATTTTGCTACGCCAAGGCACCATGCATGTGTACGCGCGAGTATTCTGCTTGTCCGTGAAGTGAAATCCCTGTCTATCTACTGCACCAACAAGTGCCTTGTGCCCTAGCTTGTCCACACATTACGTGCCGATCGATTTGGAAACTAACGTCCAAAACCAAGATGATTACGTGCAAGGCTCAATCAAATAATTAATTCGATTATTTTGACCATCGTCTTTGTTACGTGGAGTTCACTTCTTTTTGTCCTGTTGCACGTTCTGAAGCGAAGCATATGCTTTTTGTCATCAGGATCCAAGAGTAGAATTAAACTGAACATCTCACCAGCAACTAGAATTTCAACATCAGGATCCAAGAGTAGAATTAAACCAATATTACCTAGCAACTAAAGCTTCGACACCAGGACCTAGATTATAGAACCTCAAAATCGTCTTCACTTTTGGACAGAACCATTTGGACACAAAAGCTACGTATTAATCGCAAGGACATCGATCATCACTGCTTTGGCTTGCACATTCTGCTGTTTGGTACCCTTTCTCTTCTCTCTACCAGAGTCTGCACAGTCTTTTCCTTTGCCTTTATCTTGCTGGCTTGCACTAACATGTGCGTCTGTTCGTGCTTGCTGCAAAATAAGAAGACAGTTTGATATTTGTAGCACAACGAAATTCAGTAAACACTAGGGGTAATGATCAATTTTACCTCATTGGCCTTCATTTTTCTTCCGGCCTTGACAAGGAAAGAATTCTTTTTTTGTCCTTTCTCGGGATTCTTTTTGCAAGAGGTCTTGTTATGCCCACTTGAACCACAAATTCCACACTTAATTACAACACCATGTTTGCTCATCTTTTTTTTTCCTTTTGGTGCTTCACCTTCTTCTCTCTTTCTGTCATTCTTCTTTGGCCTACCACGCAT
This sequence comes from Poa pratensis, assembly GCA_947311845.1. Lineage (NCBI taxonomy): Eukaryota > Viridiplantae > Streptophyta > Magnoliopsida > Poales > Poaceae > Poa > Poa pratensis. Next base: position 127,079,866 of record CAMZMU010000074.1, on the reverse strand, counting down.
TCTGACATAACCAGGTGCCAGTTTCGCAAAAAAAAAGACATAACCAGGTGCCTCTGGCCTTGGGTTCTGAGACACTGGCCATTTTTCCTCCTCCTCGACAGGTTGCAAGCAATGATAATATATTTTCTTGAACTCTCGAGTTGAGTAGCATTTGTCAATGAATCCATCAACATCTTTGCCACATTTATAGATAGCACTTATAGCATGGTAGCCCTGCAAGCTGAAAATATCCACAAGAACATGTTCTCTTCTCCAAGTTCACAGTGTACCACCTGCCTCTTCCGGTTAAAAGCTTCACCTCACAAGTCAAACCCCTCCTTGCCATTCCATAGCACATCGAGAAATTGTGTCCTCAGGATACTCACCTTGAGCTTTTTGAAAATGTTAGGGCAAATTGTACCATGTCACTTCTTCCACTTGCTTCTATTTTCTTGAATTCTAGTAATTATTTTGTATATGATCTTCTCAACTCTCAAGCATAGTGATGATAGGATAGAATCTTGACTCGACGATTGCATGGTTGAATGACTCACACAAATTGTTATCTACAGACTCACACATGGATCCAGCTGCAAAATATGCTCTTGACCAATGTTTGGGCTCTGATTTCATGATGTATTTGGCACCTTCTGGTGTTTCAAGTGCAAGCTTGGCCTTGTAATAGTTGAAATCTTGTCTGTTGGAAGCCTTTGCAACGGCCCAAAATTTCTTCTGTAAATCACGTCCTCTATGTTTCTTCCTCCAGTTGGCATAGATATGCCTAGCACACATCCTATGTTCTGCCATTGGAAGATAATTTCTCATGCGTTTAATAAATCCCTGCATAAAAACATACATGATATTAAGTTTCATGTAACATTGACATTACTAAGAATACGGAAGTGACATTCCCATATGACAAAAGAGAATAGGTAACAAAGAATGATTACCTTTGTTGATTGGAAATGAATACCAAGCCTGCTCCACTATCATTTATATTCAAGCCCTTGATCAACAGGCCAATGAACCACTCCTAGCTCTCGGTAGTCTCTTGCTCCATTACTTCCCAAACCATTATAGTACAACATAACCCCTCTTTTACACGAAGTTCGCTCTACTAGCACATGCTATTCTTTGCTGCATTTTTTTAGACACAGACCAGAAGCTCATCTTCAGTTGGTGTGGTGAGACGCCCTTGTAGACCTTCTTGTCGAGAAGGCACTTACCACAATATTACTAGTTGGTAAACAGTTATCGGACAGGAGCAAGTAGCCAAGTATATAACAAATAAACAATTTAACCGGCATCTGTGCTGCACCCGTAGAATCCTAGAAAGTTTTACCAAGGAAATTTCAAAGGTATTGGCAATTTAACCAGATTGAGTGAATTTGAATTTGTTCATGTATTCCAGCAGCTAGTTGGCATAAAGGGTGGTTTATTCAGGGTGATGGAGGGAGGTGATGCTCTAAGCCACAATGAACTCATTCAGCTTAAAGACTATATACACTAATCAGTTAAGGCACATAGCAGCTCCTGTCACTGTCAGTAATAGCATAAGAGCACTTGTCATTGCCAGGAAGAGAGCTTATGCAAAGCACATTAAACGCAGTGTTAGTTAGCAGGTAGTGCAATACCAGGAAGAGTGCTTATGCACAGCACATTAAACACAGTGTTAGTTAGCAGCTAGCGCAAGCAAACAGATTCGCTATCAGAGCTAAACAGTTAGTTATCAGTCAGCGCAAGCAAACATATACCCTTGTCAGATTATCCAAAGTAGCAGCACACGGATTCATCAATTATCCACTACCGAATCACTAGAGCACCACATGATTTATCATCATCGCTGAAGGCGTCTCTATTTGCAAGACCAGCGTTTCACTGAAACAAAAAAATCATCCACTTCTACCTTTTCAATGAAATGAAACACAAAGCTTTTGCGTTTTGTCGGAAAAAAATATCATCCACTTGCTCTTATGAATTGGTAGGAACAATATATAATACAAGCTTGAAAAGAAAAATGCACAGCTAAACAGTTAATGGAAACCCCGATCTCCTTACCATACTATGTATGAGTTGGTGTTGTTCTTGAGCTGACGACATGAGGAACATGTGGCCAAGTATACCTTGAAGCAATTTTAACCAAGCATTCTTAAAATCAAACCATTATGGAAATTTCAGAGCTAAAATAGCTCATTATTCAAAATCAAGACAAGAGTAATAATACAATTTCTACTGGATCATTGACATTAAACCGGTTCTTTGGCCATCTTTGAGTATAAATATCTTAATTGCTCTTATGACATTCAAGCCATCTAAGGATACAAAACTGATAAATCAAGTGCATCCTTTTCCATTTTCACAATTTATGCCAGAATGGGGTCCTGAAATTATTTAAGACTGTTGAAAAGTTTACTTTTGGTGCCATCTAAATGAATAAGAAAAACAGCATTCAAACTCTACATACTTCTTTTAGTATAGTATAAACTATGTAACGCTAACTGTAAGTCAACAAATACCAAGTGCGTGAAAGGAAAGGCTGTTGTAAACCAAACGTACATTCCTGGCTAAATTAGCAAAACCAAATATTATGTCTGTCTGTTGCCAAATTGAAATAGCGATCTTAATGACTTGATGACAAAGCACAGAGAAATAAACTTCATACCACAAGTATTAGATAAAAACATAAGGCTGTGTTAGTGTGTTTTCTCATAACGGGGAGTGGTAGATACACAACTATATTCGGATTAGCTGGATTCAGGTTCTACAATCTTACAATACGAACCAAGCAGGAGAGAACAGCCAGTACCAACTAAACATAACAAATAAATAATACTTCCTCCGATCCGAATTAATGTTCGGGAAGAACGTACTGGCCTAGTACAAATTTTGTGTACAGCTGCGAACGTTATTCCGGATCGGAGGGAGTAGTAATATTCATCTTTATTTTACATTTGCAAATTTGGATGTGAATCTCAGGCTTAGGAATCATGTCCACAATCATGGTTTGCTCCAGAATGGGTAACGAAGCACTCCATTGCAGAATGACGTAGATCATTTTTCAGAACATCACAAGGGTGATAACATTAGACGGGCAAACAGAATCAAAGACTTCTTTTTATTGCGACATATGGTGATGCAATCTTCAGAAAGACTATCTAACACTTGAAGCATCCAATCGAGTATTCAAAAGGATCATTCACTGATAAATCATGGGTATGCCCATGGTTCGTGGGTAACCCCTGATCACTTCTTAGTTTAATTTTTGCATCTCGAGAAGCTCTATGCTCCACTCGAAGCTGAGTACATTGACACTCCATCCCCTTGTCGCAGATCCTACTATATCTGATTTCCATTACCTTTAGCACTTTCGCATTTGCGATAAAAAAGTTGGCAAAGTCAATAAATGGCATCTTGCCATTATTCTCATAGCAAGTGTAATTCTTCAGCACCACTTTTTTTAGATGGAACTCAAGGCATTCAACTGGATGTAGGGGGTCATACTTCACCACATTATTCATATCTTCTCCTGGGTGCAACTGGGGATGGAAAACAAAGAATGCAAATGCAGTGTCAGAACACTTATTCACTGGATCATAAGTCTGACCCAATGCTGTCATTTAAAGTAACGGATATGAATACTCACAATGACATATAGGTTCTGTAAGCAAGGGAAACACTTGAGGAAGTCAAGTGCTGCATCCAGATTAGCGCCAATAGATTCAATAACCAAAATCTTCATTGTGTGCATTTTAGTTGTCAACCTGACCGCAATCATTTTCTGGAGAAAAACAAAAGAAGTGCAAATAAGAACAACAATAGCATCTATATGAGAATGCCGAATGTTGATGCTACTACCTCAAAAACAGTGGTTCCAAGGTGGAGTGTGGATATGTCTTCAGACAACAAACCAAGTATCTCCAGTTTAGGAGCCCGGACCACCCGGACAATCGTCGGCCCGTCATTTGGGTAAATCCGTAGCAGCCTCTCGAGGCAAGGGGCGTCCTCGATGACCAGCTCCTGGAAAGTGGTGACGCCTCCTTCTCCGCGTGGAGCATAGAAGCCGATGCTCCTCAGAGTAGGCGAGCTGATGTGAAGGCGACCAAATCCCATGTTGTGCAGCGAAACGCTTTCGAGGACAGCGCATCGGGAGATGATGCTTTGTAGGGAGTCCTCTGAGATGCCGACGTCGTACATGAGGAGCTGCTTGAGGTGCGGAAAGCTCGGCGTCAGGGCCTTGTCGGGGAACCCGCAGCCGCCGAGCCTGAGCACGGCAAGCATCGGCGCGAAGCGGGCCAGCGCGTGCGGCGGCAGCGGGTAGTGGTCCCTCCTCAGCAGGTTGGTGACCTCGAGGTCCTGGAGCCCGGCGAGGGACTCGGAGCGGAACCACCCGTCGGCCTCGGCCAGGACGGCGGGGCGGAAGTGCTGGTGGAGCGCGAACCGGCGGGCCGGGCCGGTCGGAGAGGAGCCTGGAGACCAGCGCGGCACGCGTGTCCTCGTCCGAGAGGGTTTGGTCCGCCACGAGGTTGAGCGGCGCCATGGGCGAGCGCCAGAGGGGCTGCGTTCGGGCGCCGTCCTTGGTGTGGATGAGGGAGAGGACGGTGCCGAGCACCTCGTCGGGGAGGCGGCTGATGAGGTCTAGGTCGTCCAGGCTTCCCTGCTGGTCGTCGGCTCCAACGGATCTACGCCTCCCACGAGCGCGAATTACCGCCGCCACCACAGCCGTCACTGCCGCCACCGCTGCCACAGCGGCCACCGCCGCCGCCTGCGTGGCCCGTGCCTCCTCCTCCATTGCCGGCGATCTGCGCGCAGTAGGAATTTGGTTTGGCGGTGGCGTTGCAGGGGATTAGGGAACCAGGGATTTGGTCTGCTGCCGCGAATTAGAATCGAATCCGAGCTCGGTGGTTCGTAGAGAGACAGCCCAGACGGCGTTGTATGGACGGGAAACTGCTCGCCGGTGAAGGCCACGGCCCAAAGCTGTATACAGCCCAGGCCAGGCCATCGCAAAGGGGATTTGGGCTTAAGTAAACGTGTCTCATAACTACTACTCAAAAAACAAAAAACTAGTAGTACGTTAGAAGTTCTCGTAATTACACGATCTAGTAGTAAAACAACCTCTCCACTTTTAATAAATCAGAAAATAGGAAAAAACATAAAATTCATAATACAAGATTAGTTCGTTTGGTTGACATGTGCACTCCTAAATGTGTAACGCTAACTAGCGTTATCGAGTTAAATACACTAAAACCTACACCGAGGCCAGCAGGGACTCGGGCGACGGAGAAGAGACAGGGTAGAACTCCACGTCGACGCAAGGAACGCCAGGGAGGAAGCAAAACCCTAGTCGCCGGAGCCCTAGGCCTGTTCCAATTATGTGACGTAAGTTGAAGCCGGCGACGATCGGTGGCCGTGGTTCCTTGTTTGGAAAGCTCAAGGATATATTTGACAAGAAGCAGAGTGACTGTATCAGCGTGTAGCTAGGCAGAGGCACGCTGAAGTTGCTGAGAGCTGCCAACACAGGGCAATACAAGATAGAACCAAATGTTTGATCGTCTGTCTGGTGAAGTGACGGTTCTGAAGATTGTTGTGTTAGAGTCGCCATTTTTATTTAGTTCACTATACTGAATAGTTTGTTAGGCAAATACAATTTGGTGCCGTGCTGACGTAAATGTTCAAGACTGAACACTGCAAAGTTGTTACTGAACATTGTACATAATGGTATTGGTATCTATGTGCACATAACAAACTGGCAAGCTGAGCAAGCAACAATCGATTAAACAAGTAACGTCAGCAACAATCGATAGTCTAGTGAACTAAATAAAAATGAAGCCTGCAGAAACTGGAGCAGATAATATCACCACAAGGAGAGGACGAGCCACTGACTTGTCGGGCCGCTAGCTGGGCTGAAATTTCATTTCCCCCAAATACGAAACGCCGCCGCGCTCCTCTGCTCGTGCAGGCTGCGGCGGTGGCCAAACCCGGGAGAATTGATTATCACCCCCCAGTTCGTGCGCCACCACCACTTAAACCCCTCTGTTCGTCGTCCTCTCTTCTAGCCCCCTAGTTCGGCCGTTCTGTAGCTGATTCCCCCCTTTGCCCTGATTAATAGATTTGTTAATGTATAAACAACAAATGGGCATTTGAATAGACAGAACTACCCTTCACTATGAACAGACAGATGTGTTTTTGCTTAAAACTGCTACAGTATAATTTTGCTAAATCGATGAAGAAACAAGCAAAATCGACGGGTAGAAGCAAGCAAACTCGACGGAAAATGGAGGGAGATGCAGTGGCGGACGGCGCCGAGGTGCATCGGCAGGCGGCGGACGGCGGCCGACGGGGAGATGCAGCGGCGGGCGGCGGACGGGGAGATGCAGCGGCGGAAGGCGCCGAGATTCAGCGGCGGACGGCGCCGAGATGCAGCGGCAGGCGGCGAACGACGGACGGCATCGGACGGCGGAGCGGCCAGGGTCGATTGAGGCAAGCACGGCGGCTCACGGACGGGGGCGAGCAGACAGAACGAGGAAACGAGCGACTTCTCTGCCCAGCTCGTGCGTCTTGACAAAGAGATAAGGGGCAGACTAGTCATTGCAGCTTATAATTAGATTGCTGTATTAAATTAATGGCCTAATGAGGAGATAATAGCGTCGGGGGGCTAGAAGGGAGGGTGACGAACATAAGGGCTTAAGTGGTGGTGGCGCACGAACTGGGGGGGTGATAATCAATTCTCCCGCCAAACCCTACCGATCTTCTAGGCCGCCGTTGGCTATGGAGCTGGAGGGTGGCCGTTCTGGCTTGAGGAAGAGGAGGCTAGCGGCGCTCGAGGCGCCCAATCCCGACGCTGGAATGCAGGACCAGCTGCCGCCGCTGCCCGGAGTGGATGGGGAACAAGGAGGAGCCGGTGACCACATCTTCCAACCCCCCGACGCCGTCCGCTGCCCGGTGCCCGGAGCGGATGGAGGTACCGCCAAGGACCACATCAGCCAGCTCCCCGACGGCGTCCTCGGGGACATCATCTCGCTCCTCCACACCAAGGCGCCCGCACGCAGATCCTCGCCTCCCGCTGGCGCCACCTCTGCTGCTCCGCCCCTCTCAACCTCGACCACCACCGGCTCTGCAACGACGAGCATGCTGTGGACAATGTCGTGTCGCGCATACTGTCCACCCACCCGGGCCCCGGCCGCCGCTTCTGCGCGCCTGTGTACCACCTCTTCGACGACCGAGCGGCCACCGCCGTCGCCTGGCTCCGGTCCCCCGCCCTGGACAACCTCCAGGAGCTTGAGCTGTGCAGCTTCGCACACATGTTACCCTACCCGCCACCAGTGCCGCTCCCGCCACCGGCGGCCGCCTTCCGCTTCTCTGAAACCCTCTGTGTTGCAACCATCGGAGACTGCAACCTCCACGACAGCACCACCCAGCCGCTTCACTTTCCTAAACTTAAGAAGCTCGCGCTTGAACGAGTCAGTATCTCCGAATACTCACTGCACACCATGATTGCCGGTTGCCCTGTTTTGGAGTGCTTGCTGATTCAGAATGGCTCTGGCTTCTGCTGTCTCCGAATCAACTCCAATAGCCTTACAAGCATAGGCTGTAATGCTCGTGTTCATCATAGAGGGCTCCGATTTGGGGAACTCATCATTGAGAGCGCCCCATGTCTTGAGAGGTTACTCCAACTTGGTTCAGATCACCCGCATACATCGATAATCTCCACGCCTAAACAGGAGACCTTAGGTTGTCTTTCTTCTGATAATAGCACCAGACTCGTGCTTGACTCGATAGTTATTCAGGTAGCAGTGGTGTTCCTACTTGCCTTCACGGGCCTTCTTACCTGCATTTCTATGTGCTAGTGAAGTACATATATATTTTCTGCACTTATATATGACCTTATGTTGTCTTTCGTGTTCATGAAGGGATTGTGTGTTGATACCCTAGCGACAGAATTGCGCACCGTCAAGATTTTATCTGTTGATATGCGTGCTCTCAGTCTGGATACTATTATTAAACTGATGAGGTGCTTTCCATGCTTGGAAAGGCTATACATCAAGGTAACGGTTATTTTGTGATGGTTCATTGTATTCAGTGCTTGTTTGATCTACTTACTGTTGTGAATTTAGTTGGTTTCGAATTCTCTATTTATTTTTCAGTGTGCTGGACCAGGGGAAACGAACCTATGGCGTCGTAAACACCGAGTTCTTTTAAGATCTTTTGATATTCGTCTGAAGAAAATTTCTTGGCGATATTATCGGGGCATCAAGTCACATGTTGACTTTGCCACATTCTTTGTGCACAACGCCAGGGTGCTAGAGTTAATGACTTTTCAGGTTTATCCTGAAGATTACAATGAGGAGTATTTTGCACAGCAACGTAAGATGCTTCAGCTAGACAGCAAGGCCTCAAGAGTTGCTCGGTTTCGTTTTACATCAAGTTACTGCCATCGCTACGCTACGGATTTTCGTGTCCATGATTTGGATCTAGCTGATCCCTTTGAAAGGAAAGATCCTTACACGTTTCATGATATGTCCTAACTATGCTAGGTCTCACAACTACAGTTTTGTAAGTTACTATCACCTTAGAACCTTGGTATTCATGTTGTTAGTTCTGTCAAAACCAATCGGTGCTGATGTGCACGATGAGAAATTACGGAGCTATGTGGCTTCTGGACATCAAATGTGACTTTAATTTTGGCAAGAAAATTGCGTGGAACTTACGTGGCTGCCCATTCAGAATTTTCTGTCTTGTCTCCAGTTAGCATAAACTACTAGTTGTAATGTGGATCTATCACTTGAGCCGGAACACCAAGAGGTGGCTTCATCTTGGAAGCAATGGCCCTGGTGTTGAACTTCTCTGTTGAACTTTTTCTTAAGAAGTTCAAACGTATATTTCAGCAGAAGCAGAGTAATGCTATCAGCTTGTAGGAATCATGTATCAAGCTGGAGCATGGAGACTATCCTGCTTGACCTGGTCTGTCAGGAAGTGAAGTTCCTCAAGGTTGAATTTGAGTCAGAATTTCCTTTTTCATTCGTTCTAATTGTTTTTCTTGGAATGCATAATTTGTTAGGCAACACAATTTGTTCCCGTACTGAAGTTGCAACTTGGTAAAGTAGGTGGTGAATCAATAATATTGTTATATAGTAATCTTTCTACACATGACAAATGAGATCAAGAATGAGATCACCAGAACTTAGTTTGCTGCCTATTCAAAAGTTCTGTCTTGTCTCCAGTTTACATCAACTATTTGAAGTGTGGACCTATCACTTCAAAGGTGGCCTCATCTTTCCGGCATAAATAGTCCTGATGTTTTAACTGGGATCATGCCCAGTTTTGGCTGCCGATCTGCTGAACCTTTTTTTTTTTTTGGTTTGAAAGATCAAATATATATTCCATCAGAAGCAAGATAATGATATCAGCTTGTAGGAATCATCAAGCTGGGGACGGGTCAAGCGGTGGCATGGATATTTTCATGCTGACCTGGTATGTCTTAACACAGGAAGTGAATTTCATGATCTATCACTTCAGCCGGAACATTCATCTTTGAAGCATGGAATTTCTCTTCAGTTGGTGTCAGAGTTCCTTTTTGCGCTGGGAATAGGAGCTTGGAATGCGTAGGCAAACACAATTTGTTCCCGTGCTGATGTGAATACTGAAGTTGGAGCTAGCATTTTTTCGCCTGCGTCAACCCTCTCCATGTCTGTCAATATTGATGTTTGATCGCACTGTTTACCACGACGATGCGTGCGCACGGCCATAGAGACTTGTTAATTACGCTCAGTGTGGCCAAGGTTGTTCCTACTACCACAAATCTTGCTGGGGGACTTGTATTAGTGAACTACCCAAAATATCAGTCATCTGGACTGTTGGATCAAGGAAATTAAGTAGTCTAAAATGATCTGATGTACTACCATATAAAGATTTGCATTTTCTGATGCATATCTCTATAAAGATTTGCATTTTCTGATGTACAATCGAGCTGGGAATGCTGGCCTGTGGTTTACCCACGTCTTGAGCCCACACGTCAATGACTAAGCTCCTTGGATTGTTTCCATTTATTGATGTTGGGCCCCACCTGTCAGCGTCTGATTGATTTCCACACCGGTGGTCCTCTAATAATAGAACAACGACACGAGTACGCGTATACGAAGTTACGAACCGACTATCTCTTCCCGATATGTACAACCACCGTTGACCTGCCTGCTTCTTCTTCCATCGTGAGTGCTCCTAAGGCAGGCGCCGCCAAGGCCGACACGCACGAGCTCCGGAACCGCCCCTCCCAAGACTCGCCGCCGCCTCTCCGTGGTGCTACTCTCCGGCCGCCGAGCGCTGCAACGGTGCCCCTCCTTGCACTACTAGAAAAAACCCTTATAGGTAGGTTGCATTCTGTGGCGCACCCTTAATTGGTGCGCCACAGAAATGTGACTTTCTGTGGCGCACCAGGCCAGGTGCGCCACAGAAAGTCACATTTCTGTGGCGCACATGGCCAGGTGCGCCACAGAAAGGTATCCGGGGGGCGGGTTAAAATTTGAAAACCACAGAAAGGCGACATTCTGTGGCGCACCAAGCTTGGTGCGCCACAGATTTTTTTTTTCAAATCCCACCCCCCGTGGATCGTCTTTTTTGTCTTGCAGGAAGTAAAAGAAAATGATAAAAAATTCAATAAATAGAATCCTTTGACATGTAGTTAGGTTTGAGTGTCTAGTAGGTATAGAAAATTTGAAATATGAATTTTGACCTTTTCTGCAACAAACAGGAAAAAAAACTTGTAACGGCCATAACTTTTGCATACGACGTCGAAATAATGCAAAAAATATGTCAAAAAAAACGTGAGAAAAATCCGAGTTCGAATCCACCGGGGTTTACCCGGTCAGCAATTCACAGATTTCTCAAATTCCAAAAGAAAAAAAAAAGTTATTTCAAACAGACGATTTTTCGCAGCAAAATCAAAAAAATTCAAAATTTCAAAAATTTCAAAAAAGACACAGAAATGTATAACAAAGAAGATTGTTGACTTTTCTTGATTTTTTTTATTTTTTTGGATTTTTTTATTTTTTGGATTTTTTAGATTTTTTAAATTTTTTTGGATTTTTTGAAAAAAATTAAGTTTTTTGAATTTTTTTTGGATCTTTTGAAACTTTTGAATCTCCTTTTGAAAGTTCAGAAGTTTTTGAAAAATCTGAAATTTAAAAACACACGTTTATAACATATACACATACAAGACTTAAGAGGATTCATATGATATATATATCAATAAGAACTTGAGTAGCACAAGGGTAGGTGAAGTGGGTGGAACTTAGAAGTTAAGCGTGCTAGGGTTGGAGCAATTTGAGGATGGGTGACCTAGCGGGAAGGTATCAATTCAAAAAATTCAAAAAATCTGAAAATAATTCCAATAATTAGGATTTTTCATATTATTTCATATTTTGATTTTTCTGATTTTTTTTTTTGCATTTTTTGAATTTTTTCAGAATTCTGTGGCGCACCAGGCAGGTGCGCCACAGAAATGTGGATTTCTGTGGCGCACCAGGCCAGGTGCGCCACAGAAAGTGGATTTCTGTGGCGCACGCCCATAGTGCGCCACAGAAAAAAAAAATTAGTGGCGAGGATTCTGTGGCGCACCCAACAATTCTGGGGGTGCGCCACAGAATTCTAATTTGGTGCGCCACTGATAACCCTTCTCCTAGTAGTGTTGCCGCGAGAAACTCCCATACCAACACCGCCTCGCCTCCATCCCCTTCGCGCCGAGAAGCCTGGCCGCATCGCGGACTGGACGCGCAGGCCGGGCCACCCGGGCACGCACACCGCCGCCTTGCGTGACTCCATGTTCCACTTCTCCTCGGCGGCCAAGAACTCCTCCAGCCTCGTCGACGCCAAGCCGCCGGCGCACGACCCGCGCTTCAGCCACAAGTGGCCCAGCGTTCGCAGCCGCCTAGAGCAGGTCGAGGCGAAGCGCCTCGAGGCCTAGAAGGAGCGCACCCACGCGAGCGACAGAACCACCGCTCCCACCAAGCTCAAGCAGATCCTCTTCGCGAACTTTACCAGGCTCTCCTTCGCCGTCATCGACCAGCCCCAGGATCTTTATAAATTCTCAGATGAGTACGTCATAGGAATCAAGATAAATAGGATACAACAGATAGATAAGTTAGGACTTGATAGGAAAAAAATGTAAGCTCGCTTTCAGCATTTAGCTACTGCTCTCATCTTTATGCTTATTCCAATAATTGCCTCATCTGAATATCGTTGGGTTTATAGGGCGTAGGCTGAGAAGAAATTCAGAGTAAGAGTTGAGCCTATTGGCCATGTACGCCATAACAATCACGTTTGTCTGTTGGTATACTGTGTTGAGGGAGTGAATAGGTATGTGAGGCGCGGGGCATCAATCACCTACTCTTTTTCTTTCTTTCAGTACCTTACGCAGTTCAATACAGCTGAAAGCAAAATATTATTCCATTAGGCAAATGCTTATTCTGATTTATGTACGTACTTCATACTGGGATAATTTGAATGTCAAGTTAGATGTGTTGTTAATTAAGTTCCCTGTATAAATAGTCACAGGAGCTATGACTGCTTGAGTTTAAACTGTGTGATGCTTCTAACAATAGTTTTTCCTCTTTGCATCTACTGTTTCAGTAAAAGATTTGTTGTGTTACTAGGATTATATGGGGAGAAGTTTTCTGCCCAGTTAAAATGTTCGTTAACTACTTTTATTTCGTTTTGCGGTACAATTTTATATCAGGTTTAAGTTTGCTGAAAGATAATACAGTGACCATCTTCTACCAGGTGATTGTGATGTTTCAGGTCAATCTGGAGACTGAGACAAAACAATAATAAGGAGATGAGTCTTTATCTTTACTATTAAATGGGAGTTCGTACGTACGTACCTGACAGAAATTCTGCCGATGGACGATTGGACGCATCATGGCCGCCCAATCGCCTCTTCAGCAACTCCACACCGTTGGATCTTCGAGTACGAGAAAATTACACGGAACTGCCACCGCTCAGTTGCCCGAAGCGGTACGAAGCGCCTTTCTCTCCTACCTCCTACCCGTCGCCGCTCTCGACTAATCTCGCCACGAACCCTACAGTTCTCGATCCACCAGCGTCGCCATCCGATTCACGCCGTCCGCCAGCGAATCAAACCCTCCGGCGACCGAATCGACTGACTGAACGTAGGAATTACCCCTAGACTTCCGTTTCCTCATCGCCGCCGCGCGAATCGAGTAGCTGCTCCCTGCCACCTCCAAGAGTTCGACCCCGTCCCTGCTTGCAGCCGAAGCCGCGATCTCGCCACCGCCACCAAGATCCCCGCCGTAGCTACGAGATCTCGCCACCGCCACCAAGATCCAAGCGGCCGTGTCCCCAGCTCCACTGTGAGCACTTGCTCGAATTTTGGCCCGACCCCCACCATGGATGCATCGGTTGATTTCGTGCCCGACCCGACAGGAAGTAGGTGATGGTGAGGACGGGGAGAAGAAGAGCAGCGAGGAGCAGCAAGAGGTGGAACAGAGGTCGGACGACGAGTTCAACAAGTTCATGGGCAACCCATCCATGGAGGCTGCCATCAAGCTCGGAAAGAATATTGCTAATACTGTCTAGATTTTTTGATTTTGCAGGAATTGGGAGATCAAGCAGATGATATCCTTATCCGGTCGCCATGGCTGAAGGGATCTCAAGTACCGACTGCTCTGCTTCCCTCTATTTCCTAGGTATACAGACAACCATGCCCATAACGATGGTGCCAGATTCGACGACACGGGCATGGTGGCCGCCGACTGTAGGGACTAGGACACTGGACACGCCATGGGGGAGTTCACCATCGCCAGCCAAACATGTGTCAATATTTTATTGCCAAGTATGACGACTGATTTACAAATATTTGTGTCATTCAGGACTACCAAATATACCTGGCTCGATCACTGCTAGAATGGCACACGGTAAAATTCTGTGGAGCAAAGGGACTTTCTACTGAAGCTGGGCCGCGTAAGCAATGCATATACGAGTCCTGCAAGAAGAGGATATACGATTTGACCATGTATGCTTTGCTCTATTCCTGACCTCTCTTAGTGTTTGCAGCTGCCAGTTTCATCTGGTGATTCCTAAGCCTATTTTGGCGCATTGCAGGTTCTAATTATGTTGGTAATTGATAGAGAAAATGACAATACACTCTTAAGCCGTGAATCCAGATTTGTATGTCGAATTGAGATGCCTTGCTGGTTTTAATGAGGTACAAATAAGAAATGACCTCTTCTCTCTTATCTTATTTACTGTGGTTCATATATCTTTGGTCTGTGCTTAGTTGCATTCTTTGTTCTCTTAAGTTTGTTTACTTATTTACTGCGGTTCATATATCTTTGTTCTCTGCTTAGTTGCATCCTTTGTTCTCTTAAATTTGTTTTAAGCTGATTGTCAAATGAGAAGGATGAGAGCCAAAAAAGAACCTGGTGTAACAATAACGTCACTAAAGTTTGCCCTTGGCCTGTCACCCCTGATTGTAATGGCATACTACAATTAGTTAATATCTTTTTTGTACAACATGTTCATGTATCCTGCTTAGATCTTGTACAAGTTATCATATTCACATTACTCATACTTAGTGCTTGAAACACTCACTAAGCAGAAGAAATTGAATTTGAGTTACTTTGAAATTAACTGATGTGAATCTCAACTAAAGGAGAAGAATATACCCCATAAACGCACTTTATTGTGATCTTATGATTAGCAGTTGACACTATGTAATGTGTCAAGCACTCAAGCATTATAATTTAATTGACAATTCAGGTTAAACCTGGGCTGCATAAGGTGGCGTTGAATTCAATAAGGTTTTAATAAGCAGGCATGGCGGCACCGGCACCAACATCGCTGCGTGTGATCCAGGGGAAAAGGAAGATGGCGCGCTGCATGAATCACCTTAGCTTACCTACCTTAGTTGTTGGGTTCCAAAATGTTCCCAAATGATTCATTTTGTAATTTCCCAGCTTTATGAATGTTCATTTAATTTCGTATTCTACTTAATGTGCCCATATTTGTCAAGCAGCATGAATCTTCTTCCTAACAGGTTCTTTCTCCGTTTAACCTGTAGGTTTTTATTATGGGGCCTTTGTTTTCCTTGCATAATGGATTCCTAATAACTTTGTACAACATGTTTTTCTCCATGACAACCCGTTTTATCTCATGAAGTTGGGATTACAAATAACGGTGAATTCTAAAATCTTGAAGTGGTCCTTTCTCCATTCTGTTTGTAATCAGAAGGCAGAAAAAATTGCTTCAGCGAATTTCATTTGCTTGTATTGTTGCCAGACCATACATAATGCAGAGAAGGGAGAGCCAGCTGCCTTACTTATTTCTTCTAGGATAGAATCGTCAATGACTCGTGCATAACCTGTGTAATGGAGGCCAGTTTACATACTTCCTTACTGCCCCGATGCAAGCCTTCCGAGGTTCGATGCTTGTACGTACGTTCTTCTATGTTTTCAGTTGAGTATTCCTGAGATATATATTTTGGCGATCTGATTTCTTTGGGTCTTGGTTTCAGGATACATATGCCGATGCTGACAACATGCTTTTCTCTCCTTTGGAGCATTTTCTCTGCTTTGGAGCAATACGAAGAAACCCTCTGCACGTCTGTTGGGTACAACATTGTTTGGGGACAACATGGTTTGTTCTTTTTCATGTATGTCAAGTTGACAAAATATCGTACTGGTAAGCACATTCAGGTATTTGAATCTTAGGGTGAGACCCTAATATTGTTTGTGTTTTGCCTGTGTAAAACTACAAAATGCACGTGCTATTTAAGTTTGGCTTCGAATCTGGACAACTATTTTCTTGATTATTCCCCTCCATTCGTTTCTATGATTGTGCTTGTGTTTTATTTATAATTGTTTTTACTTACCAAGTATTACATGCACGTTCTATCCGTGCAGACTGTTAATTGGATCTACATCTATCTCGATATTTCAATCACGATGATAATTACAACAAATGTTAGTTCAATTATTTTCATTATGTTGGTGCATTTCGCTTCCTACAATCCAAGTCAGTTGAGTGTGCCTCAAGTAGCCCTCGAGCAGATCAAAAATTTACTTTGCTCAGGGATAGAAACCTGAAAACTCATGTCATGTTATGCAATCAAATTAGCTTATACCTAAATGAGTCTACTATCGAAACTATTTCTGTTTGAAATTTAAATATTTTAAAATAAGAAAACTAAGAATTGCCATTCATTCCAGTCCATGGTCAATTGAGGAAGCACTAATGAAAACGAGCAGGGGTTAAGGAGCCCGGAATATTCCAACGGCTAAAGAGTCTTTCAAGATAGGGGATTGCAGCAGCAAAGTGCGTGGAAGCAAGGCGGAGAGTAAAACTCCTGGCTGTCAAGGAGGACGAGGGCACTGAGGACCATCTCGCCATCGCCGGATCTAGGCCGTTGGCTCGTCCGAGTGACGAGGGGTTGAGCGACTAGCTTCTCCCTCACTTCAGATGGAAAACCTTGCCAGCTAGAGATGCTTGTGAGGGTGCGACACCATTGGTTTTGTGATCAGTTGCAGCCAGCGTAGAACTGGCGTATAGTGTCCATGGTCTGTGGAGAGTGAAGGGACATTGTTCAGGCAAGTGACCATAACTTTTGGTTTGTGCCAACATTGTGCTATAGTTAAATTTGTACAACGCAAATCACCAAGCGGTAATGTGGATAGCACAATAGAATTAGACGAGTCTAAGGAAGTGTACACTTTCGTAAATCAGGTCTTTGTTTTAGTTTGATTTTCTTGTCTATTCACCATATTTGCTTTCTTTTTCTTTGTTGCCATCGAAGAATTAGGGGAGACAAATTTTGTCATTGCACTATAAAGTGATTTTTCTACTGATGTGTCAATACATCTATTTGTTGCTCCCTGGGTTACGAAGTCTCTTACAAGTAAAACTCCCGGATTTCATGTGATGCTTAAAAGAAGGAAAAATATTTAAATAGAGCCTTCTTTGTGGATAATGAACATTGCAAAATTATTTTGAAAATATGCTATCAAAACTGTGAGGCGGGAATAGAAACCACCACTATTAGTATTGTTGAAAGTGGGTCGAAGATTGCTGCAACGCTACAATCTCTCCGAAGTTACCAACTACGGCGATTCTTAGTGTTAGTAAAACACCGGTGCACAACGTTGACTTTCACGTTGGATAAAGCACAATCTGTGCCGCAATGGTAAAATGAAGTTGAGACACTGATGTGGAAGGGGAAGGGATGATTAGAAAGAAATGATCATAAGCATGATTGTACCTTGATAACCTGAATTACATGCTTCTTCTCTTGGATGCATTGTATTGCCAGTTAAATTTTATGTGCATTATGTTTACATATTCAACGCAAAATTTTTTTGAAAACCCGTAGCAACGCACGGGCATTCAACTAGTTATCAGGTAATTTGAGATAATCTAGCTTCTGTTTTCTTCTTGCATGGTAGAAAGAATTACATTAAGGGATCTTTAGCTTGGTGATTTTAGCTTTTTTACATTAAAACTAAACCGTTTAGCTTTTGCTGCATGCGTTCAGTAGGTCAGAGTCATCTTTAAAGTGAGACATGTTTTTTAGTACAGAATCTGTCTCTGGACTCGGCCTCCACAACCTGATATGTTTTTTAGTTAATGTTCTCTTTAAAAGCTTTGGCCTCAAAATATATATTTTATTTTGACAACTCGGATCAAATTAGAAGAGATATATGATCCATGTTGTCTCAGTAATTTGTGTGATGTTCTGCAGCTTTGAATTTTTATTTGTACCCTGAAGCTGTTCATAAAAAATGTGACCTGAATATGAAAAATTCATTCTTCGGAGAGCAATCAGAGGTGCATATCTATTAACTGGTTTACATCAAATCCAATTGAAACCAAGATATATATGCACATGTTTATGTTTTTTGCATAGCATATTCGGGATATATGTAGTGGCTAAAAGCTAGCTGCAACAGATGGTATCTTGATACTGCAGTGTGAATGTGAAGACTATTATTTTTCATCCGTTGTTTAATATGATATGGATATCTTCTCTGTTATGCAGGTTGCTTACTACTCCCGTCATTTGTCATTTTCTGCTCATTTTGATCCCGTCAAAATGACACATGGATATGAGGTCATTATGCAAATCAGCTGTTGTAGGTGAGGTGTTCTCTAGCTTTTATGTCGCCACAGTTGAGGTGTTCCAGTGGGAGATGGTTTCAAATGCTAATTTATTTGTTTAATTTGTGTTCTTTCTCACGGTTGAGAATTTTCACCTTGCTAGCAAAATCATGGGCTTGAAACGGTGACTTGCTTTTTATGACGTGGATTAAACTGGAAATGTTGCTGGTCTCTATTTTGTCATTTTTTGGCATATACATTTTGAAGCTAGCGCGTCAGTGTCCAGATGGATGTATGCCCATATCTACAGAAGTTTCAGCACAGCTGCTGCATAATCACATGACGAGACACAAGTTTGACTTAGAGCTAAGACTATGGTCGAAGACCAAAATAGCACGCTGCATTTATAGGATAGGGTTGTTTGGTTTTAAAGATATGTAGAAGTAGTCAGTTTTTTTTTTCTTAGTTGAGCTCTAAGGAGACCAACTGTTGAGATAATGTCTTTAGTGTCTTCGTATCATGTTCTTGCTAGAATCTGTGTTCCCAGCTCACAGTTTTGTAAAATCATGTGGACTTCATTTTAGTTTGCATCGTTTCCACCTTAACGTGGTAATTTTTGGCCAATTTATTTCTAACCAAATCCAATATATGTTTAACCGCCCTATGGGCAAGCGCTGGTGCTTTAGGCCTTTGTGCTGTTCTCCCACAGACATGGGACGTGCACTGATTTAGCTGTTGATTGCCCTGTAATCGCCTCCTAGGAGAATTATTGTAGCAAACTCTACCTTTTCAATAAAAAAAACGCAAAAGTCTTTTGCGTTTTAGCAAAATAAATAAATAAATGTTTAACCTATGCATGATTAGAATACCAATGATGTGATAAACTGTCTACTCTTAGAGTCTTACTGTTTAAGTGGATCTATTACATCTCTTGAACTGGCAGTATACTCTTCGTTATGCTCAATGCAACTACTAATTTTTTTGCATCGGGTGAAGGAATAGTCTTGGTCCACATTTGCCCGAATGTTTCGCTAAATCCATTTTTGCGTGTTCGACTTCTTAGAATTGTGCAATGCTACGTCGTAGTACGAGGCTTTCTTAACTGCTCTTTTCTGGGAGCCAAGGTACTATCTCAAGCTAATTGTTAAGAACTATTTTACGAATTCTAGGCATCGCTTGGGTTAGGAATAATGCTGATATTCTAAATATCTCCATTATGTAAGATTGTCCAATTTTTTCTTATGAAGCAGACACTGCCGAAGGAAAACTCCCTTATATGTATGTCCACTGCAATCTTTTGTCATTTGTTTAGATGGTGGTACTGTCAGTTCATATGTGGCTTATTGGGTTCTTTATTATACTTTGTGATTAACCTACCAACGAGTGTTGTGGTACTACTTTTAGGTTCAATGAAATTAAAATGTAGGAGCTTTAGGTTTAATTGTTGGTTTTAAAGAAACATTAGTTCATTTCGCTATTCTGCATGATATGGCTGCCCAATGGTATATATAGGAAGAAAAACATACCGTTTTGGTTAGTACTGGGAGGGAATAATTTATCTTGCTGTCACCATTATTTCTCTGATGTTAGGAATTTTAATATTCTGCTTAGATGACATGTGTATGATAGTTAGATGTACTCTGGGAAAGATTTGGACGATATTATGAGCTTTATGGTTAAACTTTCTGTAAACAACATGAATGCTCCTGATTTTTCTGTGAAGTCGTGGTAGTTCTTTTTGCTAGGATGGCTACATCGATAACTAATTCAGAATGGGGGGATTTAATGGGCACTTGTTAGACTTATTTTTGTCGATAATGTATTCACTGCCCGTGATAGTGGTATGTGTGGTTCCTTTTTGAACCTATGCAATCGGATTGATACGTTTATGCTTTTAGCTCATCTGGTGGTGTGGAACTGTGGATACACATTTTACCAACAGAAATGTCTTGGTTTTAGTCAGTTAAATTCAGAGGTTTGTTTTAAAGAAAAGACACCTAGCCAGATGCGCAAGGCAGACATGGTATCTCTGTACCTTTGTCTCAATTTTTGCCAGAAAATTGAAATAAGAAATTGCTAAATTTTCTGGTCTTTTTGTTAGCTCATGCTGCTATTGGTGCACTTATTTTGCAGTGTGGCATTGGTGCGTTGGATGTGTGTGGTGCAGGGCTAAGATTGCTGCTGCTAGCGTATGCGGTATCCTTGTTTTATTTTGCAGACGTGCTCCACTGGCTGTTTATGGTTTTATCTTCGATGTGGTACATCTTGCTCTCCTGTATGATTTTTCTTAACAGTTATTCCTTTTTCTTGTGCATTTTTACATGTGTCTTGAGGGCGCTACCATGAGGGTGAGTGGAGCCCCAGGTGCTTGGGGTGTCCCTGACGACACTTGATTGTGTGTACCAGGACAGTTCAGTTTTATGTCTATGTAATATTTTGTGTTCCTGCATAATTTGGTTGTTTTGATCTCCACTTTCGACCTGATCTTCCTCCAAGGTCATTAGTCAAAACCACTAAATTAAACAACTTCTATTTGGGCTACAGATGATGACTGAATTAGTAGTGCTAAGTGAATCTATTGTTAGTCTGGTATGACTGAAAATAGGAACTTAGGCTGTACTATGTGAGCATAAATATTTTGTCTTGGTTGCATGACATAATTAAATCCTTACTGGAGGTGAAACAAAATGTCAATATTCATTTCGTATTGTTTTTGCTGTTTCGTGTCATGGAACTCTGAATCTTGGACTGGAGATTTATTAATTTGGTCATCTCTCATGTAATATTTCTTTTGTGAGATATCTACTGTATTGCAAATGATGATTCAGGAGGTGTCACATGCAAGAGGAGGCAACCTGTTAGAGGAGCACCTCTTGCTAATGTTTTTATGCACAGTTGATGCTTCATGGTGGATGTGCGGACAAACTAAGGCCTATCAAGTCGTGGTCTCTGAATCCAACCACTACTCTGCACTGCAGCTTGTCAATCACATTGAGGATCAAAGAATGGGGCCGAGAATAAAATTGAGATACATATTTTATATCTAAGGATTTGCCGGCGATCTTTTTTCAGGGACAGGCTTTCCTGGTGATTGTCCAAAGAGGTCACAGCGAAATCTAGAGGCGCCAAGCTTCAATCAAAGAGTCAACGACCTATAATGTGATCTGTTCAGTAGTGAATAAACAGATTTTGAGCCTTTCTTTTGAAACAAGTTCAGTTCTTAAATAGAGTTAGAATTTTGCACGGAGTTCACACATACTTCTACATAGATTCATGTCCAATTTTTCTGATGGAAAAATTCAATGTGTACTCCAATTCATGTTGGGAAAATTCAGGCGGCGCAGCAACGCGCGCCCAATCCTTCTAGTATATACACATTGATGATCGACACATAATGTTCACACATCGTGCGTGGTGCTACGTACTACTCATATATTCTAGTATGTGTGGGACAGTGGGATGAAGCATCAGAACGGGGAGCGACAAGATGATAGGAGCATCAAGAACCCAATCAACGACTCCGCCTCTTCCAGTCCAACCGCCGCAACCACCTCATCGAATCTCATCTGACGCTCCACAGCCACCTTGCCCCGATTCGCACGCAGCGCATGATCATGTTCAATCTTGTGCTCTTCTCGCACCACCTTGGTCAATGTCTGCCTCTTCGCCTCACGTACGGGCGGCCTCTCTTCCTCAGCGACGTTGTGGATATAAGGTAGGAAGAGTACCCCGAGGGCGCCGTTCGGATGATCATCGAGCCCCTCGACTACCCTCTTCTTGTCATTCAGCGGAGGCTTCTTGGTCCGGAACGCCCACAACTCCACTTCAAAAAGATAACGCTTTTCTGCTTAGTTTGCTGCTCCCCTTGCTTTGTGGTCGAATTGAGAGGATTTCTGTGGCCGAAGGGGTATGGGATGCCAATAAGTCGAACGGCTAAGCAGAGTCACATCAAACGGCTACGCTGGGGAGGTTGCTCAACACACCTTTTTTTTTTGCTGATAATACATGTCTCATTTATATAAAATAAAGATGAAGCTATAAGTCACATAAACACCGACCTTACATCACTGAAATGATAGGAGAACCCTAAAGAAAATACCAACGCATGTCCCTCTCCTTCGGCACCACCGTAGCAACCACTAAAAGGAAAAGGACATGTCACCTCTTCACCTGAGCTCGACGCGGATCCATCGCTTATTAACACCTTTACGAACCTCCAAATTAGTTTGTCACATGTAAAACCATTGTCGTTAAAAGAAGCACACCGGGTAGCACAATCGAGAACACGCCATCAAACATCAGATCTGACACCCCGTTGAACTACGTCGGGAAAGGAAACCAGAACTGAGAACATCCAACCACAAGATGCATCATCTTCAAGCTGTCACCAGCATGTACTCATGGACGATCTCCCGAGTTTCACTCCGACGTTGGAGAGAACGTCGTTGTAGCGACAAATCTCGAGGACACAAGTCCACCACAAGGATGTCGCCGTTGCCATGCCATCCCCGCTTGAGCAGACTAACGTCCATATAACTCGCACAGTAGAACACCGTAGCGGAGAAAAACCTAAACACTTTTATTCATCACCGTCATCGACTTCGTCGGAGGTAAGACGTCACGCGACATAAAACATATACTACAGAGGCTTTGAGCTAAACACATCCACACACACCGGAGGAGAGCCGGTGTCAGAAAGCTGGCGCTAGATCGCTGTCAGCTGCGCGAGGAAACTCGGCGAAACAAAATCCCGTAGAGAGAGGCGCTGGGCACGGAGGCTGCGGCGCCGTCGCCGTCGCCGGAGGTGCTGCGTGCCCGATGGGCTTGGAGGGCCAGTGCGGGGCGGATCTAGGTCAGGCGGGCCCGTCGGTTTTGGGGCAGGTCGGCGGCTAGGAGGAGACGCGGCGTGCATGCTAGGCGCGGCGTGGGCGTGTGGGCCTTCGAGCTTCGGCTCTGGAAGCTCAGGGAAGGCGCGTGGAGGTGGTGTGCGAGCTCGTCCCTGTCTCCGGCCACCGGCGGGCGTGCGGCGCGCTTGGGGTGTGACGCCGTGCCTGTTGCAGAGCTGCGTCCATGAGCCCGGTGGCTCCTGTCCACGGGCGGCGCTCCTCCTGGCCTTGCCGACATGGTTCTCGGGAAGGTGCGGCGGTTCGTGCTGCGTCCGTTGGTTCTGTTCCGGTGGTTGGTGTTGGACCTGTTGGCCTGCCTGGCGGAGTGGCTGCAGGTAGTCTCCGCAAGGTGCGGGGTGGCTGCCGGTAGTCTCCGCAAGGTGCGGGTGGCTGCGGCGACCTGCGTTGCACCTCCTTGTCGTCGGGCTTGTTGTTGTTGTTGTTGTTGGTGGTGGTTGGTGAGGCTTGCCGGCACCGGTGCTGGTGGTGGTGCGACGGAGGGTGTGCTTGGAGCTGGGTGAAAACCCCGTCTCGGTTTGTACCGTGACCAGTGATGGCGGCGGCTGTGACCGTCGTTTACCTCCTTGGAGGCATCACTCTTATGCTGCAGCCCCTTCATGCACAGTTACGATCGATGGTCCAGCTCCGGGGAAACCACTTGATCTTGTGATCGGACGATGACGACGCCTTTGCATCGTTTCCCTCTTAAGGGTTTCGTCTTTAGAGCTAGATATCGGCAAGAGGGACCAGTGGAAGGCTGAGTTGTTCGCGTTGAGGCTTATGTGGCGACGATGATGACGGTGAGCGATGTCGGAGACATGGCTGCGGCTGCGGTAGTCGGCTCTTCTCCGACGTGTCGTTGTGATTGCATCGGCGTGTTTTGTTGCTGATAAGTCGAAACCGCTGCGGTGGGTTCTGGGTGTTGGACGACGATGGACGACAGATGTTCCTTTCAGGGAGTTTCCACGGCGCCAGCCTGACCGGTTCTCTCTTCTTAGCTCTTCAAAGGACTCGAAGCTGCGCTGTCTTGTCGCTTCGCTGGGGGCTGAGTTTCTGACACGGATCTTCATTTGACTCCACACGGCCGCGAGGGTGTGGGTTGGCTCGGCGACTGCCTGCGGTGAAGTCGAAGTCACATGCTCGAAATTTCAGGTTGGCGGCGTGGCCCCCGGGGGAGATGTGATGACGACGACGCCTTCGTGCAGTCTCGACGAGGCCCTCTCTTGAGAGGCGTGTGGGGTTTTCCTTTTTCTGGTGTCACTCAGCGGATGTGTTGGTTTTCGTCGGGTTTAGCCGGTAAGCGGTGCGTTGTGTTGTATGGATTTGGCCGGTTTTAAAAAGTGTCCAACTCTTTTTTGGCTTATAATCATTAAGGAATTGAAAATCCCGTAGACGCTCAGCGAACTATTTTAAATACGGGGTAAAAAAAAGGAACACTTGCCCTCGCCCAAACCCTACCAGCTCGCCGCCGCCGCCAATGGCCAAGCGTCCGCGGACGCGCCGGGCCTGCTCCCTAGAGTCCCGCGTACGCCGAATCCTCCAAGCAGATGCCGGCCTCGTCGTCCCCGGCTCCTCCGCCGTGGACGTCGCCCACGCCATCCGCTCCCGCCACCGCGAGTACCAGCGTTACAAGTTGGAGCTATTCGCCAACGTGGTTCGCCAGGCCCTCTCCACCCTACCTCCTTCCGGCGATGCAGGATCCGAAGACAGCGCCTCCCACCCCTCCGGCCTCCGCCGCAGCAATGGTGACACCACATCGTCCTCCACCACCACCACCACCCACTCGCCTCCACCCCCCGCCTTCGACGTCACTAAATCGCTGCTACGGTCCGGCTACTCCTCCCAAAATTCCAAACGAGGTCCAGACGCGCTCGAGACCCCAGAGGAGGTTACCATGGATGACTCTGAAGGATGCTCCAGTGGGGAGAAGGCTACCATGACTGATGCTGAAGAAAGAGGCTCCGGTGTGCGGAAAAAGGTAATGTTTGCTGACCTAGGCGGCATGGAGTCGGTGATCCAGAAGCTGATGATGGAGGTGGTGTTCCCTCTGTGCCATCCGGAGCTGCCGCTGTGGCTCGGGGTGCGGCCCGTGGCTGGGATTCTGCTATACGGGCCGCCCGGCTGTGGGAAGACCACGCTCGCCCAAGCAATCGCCAACGAGACTGGCGTGCCCTTCTACCCAATCTCGGCGACCAAGGTTGTGAAAGGGGTCTCCGGTATGCATCCTATCCGATTCTTTGCTCCAAATTTTGCAAAACGTTGTAAGCTTAGTTTGTGTTTGACTACTCATGTTTTGTTTCATTCCTCGAACAAGAGTAAAACATCGATCGTAATGCTCAATGCTCTTTTGTTCTTGCCATCAGGAGCTTCTGAAGAAAACATCAGAGACTTGTTTAACAAGGCGTACAGGTCTGCCCCCTCGATTGTATTTATAGATGAGATAGATGCAATCGGATCCAAGCGGGATGATATGCAACAAGGGATGGAGCGGCGGATGGTTACACAGCTGATGACATGCATGGATGAATTCCACCAGAATGCTGATGACATGGATGATTCACAATCGTCACACAGAAAGAAGCCCCGTCATGTTCTTGTTATCGGAGCTACCAACAGGCCCGATGCTCTCGACCCAGCGCTCCGAAGACCAGGAAGGTTTGATCGGGAAATACTTCTCGATGTTCCTGATGAGAATGCACGGCGACAGATACTGGAGAGGCTTGCTTGCAACCTTCGGGGCCAGTTTGACATGTTAAAGATTGCAAAGGACACACCGGGATTTGTTGGGGCGGACTTGAGGTCCTTGGTTGATAAAGCAGGAATTCTGGCTATGGAGAAAATAGGCTATGAAAGAAAAGACAGGTATTTGAAGGAGGAAAGAAACAACACACATGACTGGTTGAGGGATCCTTTTGAAGAACATGAGATACGACGCCTAAGTATTACTACGGATGACTTTGAGGTAATTAAGCTTTCCACCTTTTACATCTATCTGCGCATCACTAGTAGAATTTTTACGTTTATTTCATATAGTTTAAGATTTGTATTCCAGAATTAATTAACCTTTTTCTCTCTCTTATCTGACTGTGGGTTGTTCTTATACTACTATTGTTTAAGTATGTGGGCTGTGTTAATAACGTGGTCATTTTTGTCCTTGTCTCATCACAAGTATGTTCATAGTTACTACAATGTTTTTCTTCTGTGATGTGCCTGCCTTCCGATGCTGTTTTCTTCTCTTATCATTGGCTTTCAGTCTAACATACTTGTTACTTCAATCGCTAAAGGAAGCACTCAAAGAGGTTCAACCATCATTGAGAAGAGAAGGATTATCTCCCGTCCCTGATGTCACATGGGCTTCTGTCGGAGGTCTTGATTCATTAAAGAAGGAACTGAACCGCTCCATCGTTAGATGTATCAAGTACCCCGAATACTATAAGGTGTGCGCCTTTTCCTTTTCTTCGTTCCATTGTATGCATGAATTCAAAAATTGAAGCCTCCAGTTCAAAGTATGGACAGCTAATCGAATCATGAGATATCTATCTGTGGAGACTGTTTGAAATATTGTTCATAAGAATTTTTCTTTAATATCCTCTATTTATTCTTTCTTCGTTCCTCTCAAGAAATTTGGACTTAACATGCAAGCTGGCGTCTTGCTATTTGGACCCCCCGGCTGTGGGAAAACACTAATAGCAAAAGCAGTTGCACACGATGCAGGGGCTTGTTTTATTCATGTATGCTCAGTACACTCCTTCCATTTGTTGAAAAAATATGCTTATTTACTGCTGAATAATTCCCGGGCTACCTTTTTTATACACTGCTTAGATAACTTTTTTTCTCTGAAACTTTAGGGCCCTGAAATATTGCAAAGGTATGTTGGGCAGAGTGAATCAGATGTAAGGATGATATTCAACCGTGCCTGAATCAACGCCCCGTGCATTATATTTTTTGACGAGGTAATGTTTCTGTTTAGCTATCTGTATAATTTGTTGATCTGTTGATGGAAACTTGGTTCAATCTCTTAAAACAAATTTTCATGTTTTCTAAATTCGTGCTACTCGAAGTGGGCAGCAACTTGTGGGTCTTGGTTGTGAAGGGTGTTTTTATCATCATATGGTGCTGAAGTGTTTGCTGTCTGATGTGCATGCCAGGTAGATGCTGTGACAACGAGAAGAGGGACTGAGGGAGGATGGGTTGTCGAACGTCTCATAAACCAGGTTTGGACATGTTATGGATCACCTGCAATAGAGATTTGGGTTATTTTGCTCAGTGCTGTTCTACTTGCTGTGCTCGCAGTTACTAATTGAGCTTGACGGTGCTGATCAGCGTGAAGGTGTTTATGTTATTGGAGCTACAAATAGGTATTATTGTCAGTCAGTCACAGGTTGTTGTTCCTCTTCACCTTCCCTGAATGGAAATAGTCAATTGACATGCAGCTCCATGTATGTATGTGCAGAATTGATGTGATAGATGATGCCGTTCTACGGCCTGGTAGGTTGGGGCAGAAGTATTTTGTGCCTCTGCCTAGTGCCAACGAGCGAGCCTCGATAATAAAATCCCTAGCACATTCCAGGAAGAAACCCGTGTCCCCCACTGTTGATCTGGGTGCACTTGCACACCGTGAGGAGTGCAGCAACCTCTCTGGTGCTGACCTAGCCTCGCTGGTAATTTATGTGCCTTTTCATTGTTATTAGATTTTTTTATATAGCAGGCATTCTTCTGTGTGAAGTAAATTAGGACCCAAGATCATCAAGGGAACTCACATGACATGCTTCCTTCTCCAGGTGCACAGAGCAGCCATGGCTGCTCTGGATGAGAGTTTGGAACTCCTGGAGAACGGTGCATTATCTGCGAGTTCATCATGTTCATCTCCTTCCATCGAATTACGGCACTTTGAGCAAGCTCTGTCTACAATAAAGCCGTCGGTGTCGGAACAGGTACAGAACATTTTGAATGATCATTCACTTTGCTTCTTCACCATCTTACATATGGACTATATACCAACATAGATCTGCCTCACCTTTTTCTTGCTGTTTGTCGCAGCAAAGGAAACACTACGAGGCCTTGGCACGGAAATACTCCTCAAGCTGACGATCTGTCACCATGCAGGCCTGGAGCGCATGTGTATAATCTCTAGATCAGAATTCCATGTATTATTATCTGTTAAGTTTGTCTGATTGTCAGTTGGCAGTCGAGCACGTATGTACCATAGATTGTAAACTGGACAGTTTGTTTTCAAATTATAATTTAACTATCCTCTATTCCAGGCTTATATACACATGAGGGGATGGGCTCGTTAGAAGTTGCCAGATTTGCAAACCAAATGGGACATTTGTACAAGGATAATTACACTTAATTAAACCCTAACAATATCCTAATCTTCGCTTGTCCTCCTG
Organism: Poa pratensis; assembly: GCA_947311845.1. NCBI lineage: Eukaryota > Viridiplantae > Streptophyta > Magnoliopsida > Poales > Poaceae > Poa > Poa pratensis. The sequence continues at coordinate 127,051,512 of CAMZMU010000074.1, read as the reverse complement.
ACTTGTCCTCTTTGAAATAGTCTTCTCCAAAACCCTAGTGGGAAAAAAGAGTGGTATATGTTATGTTTCCTTCAAAACCAGTGAGAGATGAGGAGAAAATGATTCATCGTATAATAGTTGTTAGCTTAGTATGAGAAACCTATTGAAAGAAAGAAAACATAAAATTTAGAGAACAATAAAACCCTGAACACTCAGTCTAAATGTCTGTTAGTTAGGGAAAGCAAATTGATGACATAAGATCATGTGTTGATATTACATTAATCAAACTATTTATGAGAACCTCGAGAGTAATACTTATAAAGAAAAAGGAGTGTCCTACGATGCTTTGAAAAGGTAATAATTAAGAAGATTCTAAACCCGTTTGTATATGTGCAACAAAACAGAAAACATGGTTCCTAAGTCGTACAAACAGTTCTAACAAAAAATCATCGTAAATTTTGAATCTCGAAAAAAACATATGTACAACCTCTTCTACGCATCCTGTGTTGGAAGGGGGAGTACCTGGTTATGACATTTATTGAGCATGTATCATGCCACATGTCACAACTAGAGAGAAAGAAGCCAAACTTTTCAAATTTCAACGTTTTTTTTAATGTATTTCTGATTTGTTGGTAAAGGCGATAAATAGGACCTTCTTTTGCTTGGCAGACGATTCGGAGCATCCAGAGAGGGCAATTCTTATTTGGCACCCCTAGCGGACGCTACGAGGTCGACGCGTACCCCTCGAGGGAAGGACTTCACACATTCGTGCTTAAGTGGGTCGGCCTAGGTATGTTGGCTTTCCCCTTTCTGGTTTTGGTAAGCTTGTAGTAGCTTGCAGTTAATTTTTCTTTTTAATCTTTAATACTTTACTAGTTTTTGCTCTCAGTTTTTTCAGTGTGCTTTTTCTTGGACATACTTTTGTGTCTGTTTTTGTTTTCTTTTTTTGTTCTTTTTTGTTCTCTCTTTTTTACTAATAATTTATAGAACCATTTTTTAATTCATGTTTTTAAAATTTTAAAAAATGGTCACATTTAAAAAATGTTTTTGAAAATGGTTAGATTTGAAAAGTTAAGATTGAAAATGTTTAAATAGATAAAAGTCAGATTTGATATAAGTGTTCAGATTTTGAAATGCTAAGATTTTTCAAAACATTCAAATTTTAAAAATGGTCAGATTTGAAAATATCCGTATTTGAAAATGTTAAGATTTGAAAATATTAGTATTTGAAAAAAAAATAAGATTTGAATAAATTAAAAATATAACAAGTTCAAATATGTGAACAAATTTTTAGTTACACAAAATTTCTCTGAGAAAATATTTTCTAGTGTCAGAATTAATGGGAAACGAGTGGAATGAGAAAGAAAATAACCACAACAATTTTGTTAGGGTGCTTATTAATGGGCTGGTCTCGGAGGGCTCTTCAGCGAGCGTCAGTACCATTGCATCCGCTACGGGCGCTGAATAGGAACTCCGAGAACACCCACCAACACCAATTATTCCTCTATGGGCCAAGCCATCGGCCTATTCTAAAAAGGCTCGTCAATTTTCCAAGGAAGGGTGGGCTGGACTGCAGCTTGCCGTGGCTCGTGGCAGCCAACATTCGCCGTACATCAATCACCCGTCTAGGTAAATTGAATATCAGTGCAGCCAGTGCCATATGCAGAGATAGTGCGGGTAATTATCTTGGAGCTTCAGCAATGGTGTTTGCGGGTTTGGATGACCCGGCCACCGTCGAATCGCTTGCGTGCCGTGAGGCGCTGAGTCTGGCAGAAGATCTCAACTATCGCTATGTGCGGGTTGCCTCAGACTGCAAAGTAGCGATTGATAATATTCAGACGGGTACACTAGGAAAGTATGGAGCAATCGTTAGCGAAATCGTTGGACGTGCTACAGTTTTCTCAGACTGCTCCTTTGTCCATGAGTCTAGGAAGACCGACGTGGAAGCGCATAATCTAGCTTGTTTTGCATCCTCTTTGGGCCCCACTCAAGGATTACATCAGGTCTGTACTACTAATGACCATAGCTTTTTTTTTTGAGGGGTACTAATGATCATAGATAATCAACCATTTAATTAATTAGATTTAAGCCCTTTTACGTGAACACGCACAGCAGCCCAAGTGGCAAAAAAGCCCATCTGCGTGAGTTCTTGTTTTCTCGCCAATCAATCGTGGAAACTTGGGTCGTTTAGCCCATGTTTTCTCTCGCCTAATCACATCGTTCATGGAAACCTGCCGCCCTTTGGCAATTGCCTGCTGCCGCCGCCGCCGACCTTAGACTCGATCAATGGCATCCAGCGGAGTACCGGTGACTATAGCGGCTATCGATGATCGTCGTTTGCCTGCTTGCCGTCCGGCTGCGTCACCGCTCCATCAACTCAGCACCAAATTATTAATCAAGGTATCTGAGTACAACTAACCTGTTCCAGTTCCTCTTTTTCTTCGGATTAGCCATATGTTGGTAGTTCGAAAACAAAGAAAATGGTACTCCCTCCGGTCCAATAAAACGTTTGTGAGAATTCAACGTGGGTAGTACAAATGGTAGGTACAAGTTCTGAACCTTTTTCTGGATCGGAGGAAGTATAACAACTAGCTAGCTTTTCCATGCAAATTGCTTCAATCTCAAGTCGGGCTAATGCTGAAAATTCAGATCTAATAGCTGGTAATTCTAAGAAAAGAAGATCCAGTAGTAGGTAACACTGTAGCTATTCTTAGGCTTTTGAAAAAAAATTAGCTATGTTGTTACTTGATGCCAATATCTTCATAAATTTATTACTAGACTTTTCTTTTGAGCTGTATTGCTGGATATATGCGTACATTGTACTTCACCTTGGATTATCGGCGGCATCATTCGGCGGATTACCTTTTCTTCTTTTTTATGTGTTTTCGTTTTCCTTTCCTGATTTATTTTTTGTTTTCTTCTATTTATTTTCTGTTTTTTCTTTTTTCACTTTCTGTTATTTTCGAAAGCATTTAGTTTTGGAAATGTTCAGATTTTAAAATTTTCATATTTATAGAAATGTTTGGTTTCGTAATTTGTTCATATTTTAAAAAGGTTTAGATTTAAAGATTGTTCATATTTTGAAAACAACATCAAATTTTGAAATTTTTCATATTTTGGTTAAATTTTATAAACTTTCAGATTTTTTTCTTCAGATTTACAAAAGTATTCAGCTTAAAAAACGCAAAAGGAAAAGGAAAAACACTATCTTCTTTATCGGGGCGCTTCAAAGCTAGCCGCGACAAAGTTGCGCATGAAGCATTGCTTCAGCCGGCGTACCGCCCCGCTCGGGTATCGTTTAGGTTTGAGGTCTTTAGGTTTCCCTAAAAAAACAGAAAAATAGCTTGCTGCCCACATCAGGGTTAACTCCCGCCAGATCAAAACGCACCGTGCCAACTGCCAACTGCCATCTTCAAAAATAAAGCGGTGTCGGCATAGACCATGGTGGCGCGGTGCGGTCTATCTCGGCACCGCGAGCAGGGGCCACTGGCCGACCTCGAGCGCGCCGCCGATCTCCGATCGACGGCCGTAGACTCCGGCGAGCTGGTCCACCGCCGTGCACTCGAGCGACCAGACGTCGGATGCCGGCGTCGACTTGCCTCCGCGGGCAAGCTCTGGCACTGGCGCCATCCTATGCGAGCTTCACGACGGCGTACGCATCACCTCAATGCTTGAAGTGTATAATGATCATCTCCTCGGTGGTTCACGACGTTGGCCTAGCTTTTTCCCTTGAGGCGGGTTCGCCCTCGGAGATCCTCTCTTTGGTTCGGGCCAAGGAAGAGGCACAGGCTTCCCTCGCCTTTGCAGAGTTCAGGAAGGAACAAGCTGCACGCCAGGCGAGTGGAGAGAACCCTCCCCAGCCATCAGTGGTCGAGACCGCGCGAGTGGAGGGGGAGGAGGGTACAGCACCAGACCCGGGCGGGCTGGTCATCTGCCCTACCTCGGCCCCAGCTAGGGGGGGCGCATTGCCCAGGGCTCCCGTCGAGGACGGAGGAAGAAGGCCGCATAGATGCGGGCCGGATTCTATAACATGCGAGGGTTCGGTCGGCCGGGACGACGCACCCAGATTCGTGATTTGATCTCCCGAGAACAGCTCGACTTTGTAGGGTTGCAGGAGACTATTAAAGCCTCCTTCACCCCTGCAGAGCTCCTCAGCATTGACCCACGAGGGCGGTTCGCCTGGCAGTTTGTCCCAGCTTGTGGACATTCCGGGGGTATGCTGTTGGGTGTCAACGAGGACAGATTTGAGGTACGGACCTGGGTTTCAGGCGCGTTCTTCATCCGGGTGGATGTTTTCCAGTTGGATACCACCCAGACCTGGTCCCTCTTTGTGGTGTATGGTCCGGCTGATCATCGACGGTCGCCAGAGTTCCTGGCTGAGCTCTCGGTGGCAGTGCAGGCGTGCCCACACCCACTGGTGATTGGAGGCGATTTCAACCTAATCCGTGGGGCGGAGGACAAGAGCAATCCGAACATTAATTGGCCCAGGGTCCATAGATTTAATGATTGCATTGCTTCCCTCGCGTTGCGAGAGGTCCGTCGGAGTGGTGGGCGCTATACCTGGACTAACCGACAACTGCACCCGGTCAGGTGTGTACTCGACCGAGTTCTTATGTCCGCAGATTGGGAAACCCTCTTTCCTCTCTGCACGTTAGTTGCAGAGCCCATTGTTGGGTCGGACCACGCGGCCTTGATCCTGATCTCGGGAGAGGACTTCAGGAAGAGGAGCTCTCGCTTCTTTTTCGAGAAGAGCTGGTTAGAGCGACCGGAGTTTGGGGATCTGGTCGAGTCCGAATGGGGAGATCTTTCTACCCCCAGGGTGGAGGGGCAGGACTCCATCTCGCGCTGGCAACACCTGTCTGGCGGCCTCCGTCAATTCCTTAAGGGTTGGGGTGCCAACCTGGGTCGGGCGGAGAGGGACATGAAAGAGGCAATTTTGACACAGATCTGCGCCTTGGACGCGCGTGCAGATGCCTCTGACCTGGATGATGAGGGGTGGGCCCTTCGATATCATCTGGAGAACCAGCTTTGCCACCTCGCTAAGGTGGAGGAGGAGTATTGGAAACAACACAGCAGGCTTGATTGGACCCTTAAAGGGGATGCTAACACTGCGTATTTCCATGCCATACACTAGTACAGAACGACACATCGGATACCCCTCTATGGAAACGGCAGGCGTTAGGCGACGGAGAATCGCGCTTTCCGCGCGGCCAGTGCGTACAAACCTGACCTGGGCCTGTCAACATAGGTAACGGAGAAAGTATTAACTCCGTTACCCATAGTATTGGCAACGGTCTTAATTCTGGCTCCGTTTCCGATATGTGCCTCTATAGCAACGGAGACTTTTGTGTGTCCGTGTGCAATGTGGACACGTTCCATCTTCTTGGAATTCGATGCGAGCGGAGTAACTACTATGGCGTAGTGGCGTAGTGACGCCGCGGCACCGCCCACTACTCCTTAAAAACCCACGATCTCCCTGCTATCTCAGTACGCCACTTCGCCGCAGCCATGGATACTCCTAGCAACTCCTCGGGCGTTCACCGCAGCAGTTTCCCGCTTTCGCTGAATTGGAACCGCGTCGTCGTGCCGGAGGCCGTCGCGCAGAGGCACTGGCAATATAGGAGGCCAGTGCCCTGGTCAAATGTTAGCCTCGCCGCTGGCTGGCGCGTCAACCACAGGAGGGTGCCTATGCCGCCGGAAGAGGACGCGGGATCCTCGGGCGCCCGCGACCGCAGCCGCTCGCCGCGGCGGAGAGACGCTCGTCCGCGGTCGCCTGGATGGAACCGCGTCATCGCCGGGCAGGCCGTCGCGGAGCGGCACGGGCAATATAGGAGGCCAGCGCCATGGTCAAAGGTTCGGCTACCCGGTGGCTGGCACCTCAACCGCGCGTCGGTGCCTATGCCACCGGAAAGAGTTGAGCTGCTTCAGAGCCGCCGGCTCCTCCTCCCGCCGTAGCTGCGCGACGATCCTACGTACGACGACGACGAGATGTGGGAGGGGCGCACGGGCGGCGATGACATCGTCGGCGAGGAGCCGCGCGACGACGCGGACGACTACGCGGCTCTCCTCGCATACGAGCAGGAGAAGGCGGAGGCCGAGGAGTAGTTATAGTTATTTATTTTTATGTTTTTCAACTTCAATACTAGTAGAGATCAGTATAAGCCTAGTGTGTCAGTGAAAAAATCAAAGGAAACGGTTGTTTATACCCTCCGTTTCCGATGTTCTACTTTGCTATAAATGCGCCCTTCACACAGCCCTAAACTCCATCGCTCTCACTCTCAGCCTCACTCTCAAAGTGTGGCGGCGCCTCCACGCAGCACCAGATCTTAGCTCCACCGTGGCGGCGCGCATCTCCCTCCGACCGTGGCGGCGCGCATCTCCCTCCCTCCGACCGTGGCGGGGCGCATCTTCCTCTCCTCCGACCGTGGCGGCGCGCATCTCCCTCCCTCCGACCGTGGCGGCGCGCATCTTCTTCTCCTCCGACCGTGGCGGCGCGCATCTCCCTCCCTCCGACCGTATCGGCGCGCATCTTCCTCTCCTCCGACCGTAGCAGCGCGTACCGGTTCTTTGCTCCACCCGGGCAGATCTCGTCGCCCGATCTGTAGCTGGAGGGCGCATGGCGTGTCGATCCGAGGACGACGAGGACGACTACGTACTCCCGCCGCCAGATCCGAAGGTAATACATCTATTTGTGACCGGCCGTCGTGCCGACGAACTAGGGTTGTTTTCATTGTTCTGCTTAGGTTTTCTTCCATAGGACACTCATGAACAGAACTAGAACTAGGGTTGTAATACATCCGAGGACGATGAGGACGACCACTGGCGGATCCACCTTGAGCCAGCCGGGTGCACAGGACACCGGGAGAAGGAATTTTTCTTTGTAAATTAGCATTTTTTCATCACATATGCACCCCTAAAAATTGTTTTAAATGTATTGTGGTAACATGTGTGCATCCTGGTTCAATATGTTCTAGCTCCGCCACTGAGGACGACTACGTAGTGTCGCTCGAAAAGAACATAACTAGCACAAATCGGTAGTGTATGAAACTCATGGCTGACTTATCTCCTTTGCAAAACAGATGTACATTTCGGTGACACTGTATAAAAAGCCGGGTCCTTAGCCAAGGTGCGCTTGTCGTCCGGCATAATTGTTGGTACACAACAACTATGCAATGGATTTGTAAGTTTGTTATTCTGTCTTATGCATCCTTTTGTGTTGTATGTCCTTTATGCTAGATGTATAGTGAGCTAACATGGAGTCATATATTCTCTCTTTGCATTTCAGTGACCACTTTACAAAAGAGTCACCTTCAGTACATCAGCACTCGCTTATTGCACTATGTGCAGAGCATGGTGCTGATCCGTTTAGCTCATTTAAATGAGCTAACTACAAGGTCAGGGACAAAGCGGCGAGTTGATTATATTTTGGCGACACCGTCCAAGAAGAAGATTCAATTCATGAACTCTAACAGCAAGTCATGAAGATAAATTAAGTTGGAAATGACAAGGATAAGTTTAGAGAGGCATGACATAGATAGATTTAGCTAGACATGTCAATAATAAATTTAGAGAGGCATAACAATGAAGATAAGTAATTGGTTGTCTTGTGATGCAATGTATCGGTGACATTTGTTATACCTTATGAATGAATTTGTTAGCATTTTTGTGCTTCTGCTATGAAATTTTAAATGTCCAGTGCCAAATCTATTCCTGCTCTAGGCTTATGAAGAAACCTCAATGCAAACGAGCAGAAACAGAATCTCCGTTTCTGATGTCCAGGTACATCGGCAACGGAGACTGGATGGCAACCGTAGCCAAAATCAAGCCTCATCGGTGACGGTTTTTCTTGTCCGTTGCCGATGAGAGCCTTCACATCAGTGACAGGGTCGGGGACACGGACCCTTTTTCCGTTTCCGATGGGCTTTTTGGCCCGTTTCCGATGTGTCGTTCTGTACTAGTGATAGCTAATGGCAGGAGGAGGAAATGTGCCATTTCTAGGCTGGTGGACGCCCAGGGTGTTGTTGTGGAGGCAGCGGGGCTCCAAGCACACATCTACGATTTTTATCGTGATCTTATGGGGACACCCGGGAATTCCCCGGCGTTCCAGCTCTCCCCATCCCTCTGGGATTCGCGGCCGCGGGTCACAGAGGAGGAGAACTCCGCTCTCATGCTAACCTTCACAGAGAAGGAATTGGACGTTGTCCTAGCAAGCATGAAGGTGGACACGGCCCCGGGCCCGGATGGCCTACCAGTATGCTTTTTAAAGCGTTTCTGGAAGACTCTTCGTCCGGTGGTTATGTCCATTACGAACGATTTTGCTCTAGGGAGAGTATACATCGCTCGTCTGAACTTTGGGGTGCTTACGTTAATCCCCAAAGTCCAAGGCGCCGAGGATATTCGTCAGTTTAGACCGATTGCGCTGATCAATGCTATCTTCAAGTTTGTAGCTAAAGCTTTTGCGCTTAGACTTAGCCCGATCGCACATCGCACGATTAGCTACACTCAATCCGCGTTCATCAAGGGACGTCTTTTGCACGAGGGAGTCGTTTCCTTACAAGAGATTATCCATGAGTCCAGCTCCAAGAGACTAGGGGGTGTCTTCTTGAAGCTGGACTTTGAGAAAGCCTATGATCGAGTCAACTGGAGATTCCTAGGGGAAGTCCTCCTCAGAGCTGGCTTTGATCCTGGGTGGGTCCATAGGGCGCTCAGTCTGGTCACTGGTGGACAACCGGCTATCACCATTAACGGGGAAATGGGTAATTTCTTCCGTAATGGTAGGGGGGTTAGACAAGGAGACCCCTTGTCCCCCCTTCTCTTTGACTTTGTAGTCGAAGCCTTAGCATCAATGCTGGATGCGGCTAAGAAGACGGGGCACATCCAGGGTGTTGTGCCTCATCTGATTCCTGGGGGAGTGTCGCATCTGCAGTATGCAGACGACACGATTATCATGATCCAGCAGGACGATTTGGCTATTGCCAACCTGAAATTCATGCTGCTTTGCTTTGAGAGCATGTCGGGTCTCAGGATCAACTTCCACAAGAGTGAGGTACTAGTCTTGGGGGCTAGTACTGATGAGCAGACGAGGGTGGCCCAGATGCTTAATTGCAGACAAGGGTCATTCCCGTTCACCTATCTAGGACTTCCCATTAGTAACCGTGCGCTCACGGCAGGCGCCTGGAGCCACCTTACCGGTAAGGTTGCTAAACGGGCGGACCCCTGGATGGGTAAGCTGATGTCTTCAGCGGCAAGGTTGACGCTCACAGATGCGTGCATGTCTAGCCTTCCCCTCCATGCGATGGCAGTTTGCCTACTGGGGGATGGGGTCCATCGGACCATGGACGGCTACCGTTCTCGTTTCTTTTGGGAAGCGAACGGGAGGAAACGCAAATACCACTGGGTACGCTGGGATGTAGTGTGTAAACCCAAGGCCTTAGGTTGCTTAGGTATCATGGATACCAAACTCATGAACCGGTGTCTCATGGCTAAGTGGGTCTGGAAGATCTTGACTGGGGAGACTGGCCTTTGGGACGGCATACTCAGGGCTAAGTATCTGAGATCCAAGGACATCCTGGTCGATGACCACGGGGGAGGTTCCCAGTTCTGGATGGCTCTCCAGAGAGTTAAGAACCTCCTATGTCTGGGGGCGAGACACCAGGTGAGGAATGGCAAATCCACCAGACTGTGGATTGACTGGTGGACGGGGGCGGGTCCCCTGAGGGATCGATTCCCAGCGATTTTTGCCATTGTGGCTTCACCAGACACCTCGGTGGCGTAGGCCCACCGGGAGGGGGAGTGGTACATTCCCCTCCGGCGGTCGGTTGGACCAGCCGAGGCTGCGGAATGGAGCTCTCTAGTTAGGGAGCTCCCGGTTTTCGAGCCAGCTGCAAACCAGGATGAGCTATCTTGGGCCCTTGAACCCTCCGGGAAGTTCTCGGTTAGGTCCCTTTATAACAAACTTTGCGACGGCACGCCTAGGAATCACTATAGGGAGATCTGGGGGATCGCCATACCCCTTAAGATCAGGATATTCCTTTGGCAATTGGCTAGGAAGCGGTTACCCTCCAACGATAATATTGCGAGGAGACGGGGTCCCTCTACCGGCAGATGTGCCCTTTGTGAGGAGAGAGAGGATATGAATCATATCTTCTTTTTATGTCCCCTGGCAAAGTTTATGTGGACCACAGTTAGGGAACTGCTGCTCTGCTCCTGGAACCCCTCATGTTTCGCGGATCTTGTTAGATTGATTACTGCGGAGTCGGGACAACACAAGCGAGTTTTATGGATTTGTTGTGCGGCTCTTTTATGGTCTTTGTGGAACATGAGGAATAAATTCTCTATTGAGGGGGTGTTTTCTTCTCAACCGGCTGACGGGTTATACAAATAGGCCTAAGGTGGAAGCCAGTGGCTAGGAGGCAAGACCGTGGAGCGTTGGAGCAAGCAATTGGCAGGATTCGCTTGCTTCACAACTCTGTCCGAGATATATCGGACTGACTGCCTATACCTGTTTCTTTACCGCCTTAGGCCTATTTGTACTAGCTCGTCTGTTCGGGTGTTCTCTCCCCCTAACTATAGCCTTCGTGCTATCGTGTGCCTCAGTTTGTAACCGCCGTGGGCGGAGACCTTCATGTATGTGTGGATCATTTGGCCGGATGGCTTTATTAATTTAAAGCTGGGCTCTGCTCGAGCCTTCCATCTAAAAAAAAATCATCTCCTGAAATCTCAAAAAACGAGTCCCAGGCTGGACAAGAGCTGGCTCGGTCCAGGCTCGGTGCGAGCTGTTCTTTAGCTCGCCATTTTTCAGCTCGGCTCGGTCTGGCTCGTTGGGCAGACGAGCTGGGAAAATGAGCTCGGCCCGAGCTTTGCGAAAACTCGGTGCGGCTCGGTGTGGCTCGCGAGCCAACTGCCCCTGGTCACTGCCATGTGGGGCCGTGAGGTGGAGCAGCAGAGGCGATGACGCTGGAGCCTTCCGCGACGACCTCGACGCCGGTGAGACCACGCACGGCAGTTGAACGGCGTGGAAGAACAGCTCCATGGCCATGCGCCGTTCCAGCTACTTTCTCCTTGCCGCCGTGGCCATGGCGTCGACGACCTCAGGCCAGGGCAAGGGCGGCATCGCCGGCGCTTGCGGGGAAGAGGAGCTTACGGGGAAGAGACGCTTGCGGCAAGGGCAAGAGCTTGCGGGGAAGAAGCGCTTGCGGCGGCAAGGGCAAGGGCCGAGCAAGGAGCTTGCGGGGAAGAAGCGCTTGCGTACCAGTTGCTGCCGACGAGTACGTTCCTTCCTTTGACGTCGCCGTGCAGTCGTGCACCATCCCGGCGACGTCGTGCAGGTCGCGCGCTCGCCGAGGCCGCCCGTGGCCGTCGCCGCCTCAGCACTCAGCAGCATTGCCGCCTGCCGCCCGGGATGTTCCTTTTATTAAAGATTTCTCCAAAATATCAAAACCCCTAACCAATCTTTTTGCAAAAGGATGTTCCTTTCTCTTTTAATGATGATTGCATTGAGTCCTTTAATATTTTGAAGAATGATTTAATAAGTGCTCCTATTATTCAACCTCCTGATTGGAAATTGCCTTTTGAAATTATGTGCGATGCTAGTGATTATGCAGTTGGGGCTGTTTTGGGCCAACGTGTTGATAAGAAACTGAATGTCATTTATTATGCTAGTAGAACACTTGATGCTGCTCAAAGGAATTACGCCACAACTGAAAAAGAATTTTTAGCAGTGCTATTTGCTTGTGACAAGTTTAGACCTTATATTACTGATTCGAAAGTCACATTGCATACTGATCATTCTGCCATTAAATACTTAATGCATAAGAAAGATGCTAAGCCTAGATTAATAAGATGGGTACTTCTATTGGAAGAATTTGATTTACACATTGTTGATAGGAAAGGGGAAGATAATCAAGTAGCTGATCATCTTTCTAGAATGGAAAATATACCTGATGATCCTATTCCTATTAATGATAGCTTTGTTAATGAACAATTTGCAATTGTTAATGTTTCTAGTGCTAAAGTTGCATCTCCATGGTTTGCCAGCTATGCAAATTTTATTGTTGGTAAAGTTTTACCACCACACTTCACTTTTCAACAAAGAAAGAAATTCTTTTATGATCTTAGACATTATTTTTGGGATGATCCTTTCCTTTATAAGAAAAGTGTGGATGGTATTATTAGATGTTGTGTACCTGAGCATGAACAACAGGCTATTATAAGAGATTGTCATGACAGTCCCTATGGAGGGCATCATGCAGGACATCGTACAGGTGCAAACGTATTACAATCTGGTTTTTATTGGCCTACTTTATTTAAGGATTGTGCTGAATATGTTAAATCTTGTGATAAATGTCAAAGAGTAGGAAATATTGGTAGGAGAAATGAAATGCCTATGAATTATTCTTTACCACTTGAGCCATTTGATGTGTGGGGTTTTGACTTTATGGGACCTTTCCCAGCATCCAAGACAAAGCATACTCATATTTTTGGTTGCAGTGGATTATGTTACAAAGTGGGTGGAAGCAATTCCAACCAAGAGTGCAGATCATGCCACAACAATGACGATGCTCAAGGACATCATTTTCCCCAGGTTTGGTGTTCCTAGGTTTTTAATTACTGATGGTGGCTCTCATTTATTGCATGGTATTCTTAGAAAAACATTGGCAAAATATGATGTTAACCATAGAATTGCATCTCCCTATCACCCTCAAACAAGTGGACAAGTTGAATTAAGTAATAGGGAAATTAAACTCATTTTGGAGAAGACAGTGAATAAGTCTAGGTCTGACTGGCCACTTAAAATTAATGATGCATTGTGGGCTTATAGAACTGCTTTTAAAAATCCTATGGGAATGTCTCCTTATAAAATGGTTTATGGAAAAGCTTGTCATTTACCTGTGGAATTAGAACATAAAGCTAGATGGGCTATTAAACAATTGAACTTTGATTTTAAAACTGCGGGAGAGAAGAGAATTTTTGATTTAAACCTACTAGATGAATGGAGAAATGAAGCTTATGAAAGTGCCAGAATGTTTAAAGAGAAAGTTAAGATTTGGCATGACAAGAAAATTAAGAGAAAAGAATTCAAAGTAGGGGATCAAGTTTTATTATACAACTCTCGTTTCAAGTTTTCTGCAGGGAAGTTGGCTTCAAAGTGGCAGGGACCATTAGTGATATAGGAGGTGTACCGTTCAGGAGCTATCCGTCTTCACGGTGATATGAAAGGTAAACCTCATGTAGTCAATGGACAACGCCTTAAACATTATATTGCAGGAAGGAGCTTCATCGGAAAGGTGGAGGAGTTGAATTTAAAGACACCGGAGGAGGTAATTGCGAAGAATTTTGTAGTTTCAGAAACCCAAAATCAATAATAGGTAACTTTTGTGTTGGAAAGTTTCTCGGAATTGCGTAAAATTTTACGGAAGTCATTTTTTATGGAAATTAACGTGTGGGACAAGAAAATTGGAACGAACGGAGACCCGATGGAGAAAAGAGGGGTCCCACGCGGTTAGATGCTTTGGCCGCGTGGGCCCACTCCTTTTGCCCCTCGGAGTCCCGTTTCGTCTCGTTTTCGTCTCCGACGCTTCGTCTTGACCTAAAAACCGTCGATATATACCCCTTTTCATTGATCTAATCTCGCACCGAGCGTTCTCGAGCGATCTTTGCTTTTGTTATTTCTGCCTGTCAGGGTTTTTAGCTATGTCTTCGGGAGACTCCTACCAATGCTCCTCCATGGACGATGATGATGATGGACTCGAGGGCAACAACCCCACATCCATATGGAGGAGGAATAGGAAGAGGAAGGACTACTCGGATGATGCTACAAGCCCGACGAGGAGGAGATGGAGAAGGAGGAAGCTTACAATCTTATGATGAGCATCATTGGAGAACTTGAAGATAATTATTATGAGAACAAGAAGGAAGGGAAATAAAGAGGCTCTATGTCGTGGTGGGAATCACGCAGATGCCACGGGGTGGCTTATTCTGGGGCCGAACGGGTGCTTGCGGATTTCGGGGAGGGATTGCGCTATGGCATCGCACACGAAGAACACATGAGGAACACGAAGAACACCGCAAGAACAAGAACGAACAAATAAGAACACAAAGCACACACGATGTACCCTGCTTCGGGGCCCTCGTGAGGAGGTAAAACCCCTACTGCAGCACTAGCCTACTTGTTGTATTCTCCTCTTTGTATATGGTGGGTTACAAGTGCTCCTTGAGCTGTGCAGTTCATCCATGGAGGAAGAACTCAGGAGGAAGAAGGGGGCTCCAGTGAGCAAGAGGAGGAAGAAAGAGCCCAGGGGGCTGTGCGCGTATGCGCGTCTCTCTCTCCAGCTCTCCCCTGGTGGTCCTTATATCAAGGGAACCCAGGGACAATGAGTGGATGAGGAGGCTCCATGCACTGTAGCACAGTTGACTCCTTTGTCTCTAGCTCTTGTCTCCGGCATCTCCGGGAGATGCCGTCCTTGCCTTTGTCTTCTAGTTGTTGTCCTCGGAATCTCCACGTCCTCTTCTTATCCTCTCCCGAAGATATTTATGACGATTCGGCTAAGGATGTTCCGGCGTGTGCGGGGAGTGATCCGGTTGGAGCAGTGTCGGTGGAGATGATCCGGTCCTGGTGGTTGTTGCCGAGGTATGGAGATACCTCGGGCTAGCCGAGTTGGAGCAGCCCAGCGTCGGAGTAGAGGCCGTAGCTGGGTCCCAGCCGAGGTAAAGAACGAGGTGTTAGTACGAAGAGGATGCTGGGGATGATTCGGTTCTGCCACCGATCAATTGATCGATCCAGGGACACCTCGGCCTGGTACGTCCCAGACGAGCGGGGCCTGCCTCGGTCCAGTTAGCAAACTAGCCTCTGCTCAACCGAAGTGAGGGAATTCGGCCCGTAACCGAATTCTGGTCCATCCGAGTCTTGGATGAATCTCGGCCCAGCGGTCCACCCTGCTGTCCGAATCAGCAGATGGTGGCCTTAGCCGAGGTAGGCCTCGGCCCGCTGTTGACTCGGTCCGCACCAAGGCCAAGGAGATTCGGCCCAGCCTATTCCGAGGCTGCTTGGAGGGATCTTGGCCCAGCCGGGTCTGCTAGAAGCCAAGGCCCAAACCGGGTCTGCTAGAGGCCAAGGCCCAAACCGAGTCTGCTGGAGGATCTGGACCCAGTTCGGGTTTTGCTGGAGAAGAACCCAGTCCGAGCCAGGTGATTCGGTCCATCCGACATTGGGCTGAGATTCGGTCCGAGGCTGGCCGCATAGCCCAGCCGAGGTTGCTGGTAACTTCGGCCTAAACCGAATCGAAGACAACTTGCTCCAACCGAGACAACAGAAGGTCCGGCCCAGCACAGTATATTTCGGTCTGGACAGCTCCTAAATCGATCCGGGTTGCTTTCTTTTGCCTTTATCTTATATTCAATAAATCCTGCTAGCTCCTTTGACACCTCGGTTAAACCAACACTTTAGGGTACCCGGGGTCACATCCCCGACAGTAGTCCCCGAGGCTGTGGGGACTCGCAGAGTCGCGCACAGACTTACAAAAATAAATAAATAACTGTACTGGAAACCTCCTGCATCGTACATCTTTGCCTTTCAGGCCAAATGCGACATCCGATTGACCGAGCTCACCCGAATCAACAACGAGATGGACAATTTGTACTGGAAATATGTTGCCTGAATGGTCACCATTGCCTGTCGGTTGTTAGCCCTCCTGGCCTTTACCGAATTGTGATGCCACTAGCGTCGGTTAGCCCTCCTGGCTTTTACCAAATTGAGATGCCGCCAGCGTTGGTTAGCCCTCCTGGCTTTTACCAAATTGAGATGCCGCGAGCGTCGGTTAGCCCTCCTGGCTTTTACCGAATTGAGATGCCGCCAGCGTCGGTTAGCCCTCCTGGCTTTTACCGAATTGAGATGCCGCCAGCGTCGGTTAGCCCTCCTGGCTTTTACCGAATTGAGATGCCGCCAGCGTCGGTTAGCCCTCCTGGCTTTTACCGAATTGAGATGCCGCCAGCGTCGGTTAGCCCTCCTGGCTTTTACCAAATTGAGATGCCGCCAGCGTCGGTTAGCCCTCCTGGCATTTACCGAACTCGGATGCCGCCAGCGTCGGCTGGACCGACATAAACCTGCAAGTATGTATCTCAGATGTCTCGTATCTCGGCCCCACTGGGCATATCACATATCTCTCGCTACGTCGGCCCCTCTGGGCATATCACATATCTCTCGGTACGTCGGCCCTCTGGGCATATCACATATCTCGGTTCTTAGCCACTTCGGGCGTATCACACATGTCTCGGTATCTCGGCCTCTTTGGGCGTATCACATATGTCTCGGTATCTCGGATGTCCGGTAGCCACTTTGGGCGCTTACCGACATCAATGTCTCCAGCGTCTGCTGGTTTGACATAAGCATATCTCGAATGCCGGTCTTAGCCACTCCGGGCGTATACCGACATAGATGTCTCCAGCCACTGCTGGAATGACATATAACCTGCAAAAACATACCCCAAAGGTTGCCTCTAGCAAACAAACATAAACAAAGATCTGGTATGCAAATGATGCCTTGATACGCTGGCAAACAGAATAAACCGTGTTGTGGTATATGGAATGATGTCATGATATCGTGACAAACCGAAATAAACAGCGATCTGTGATGGGTAATGATGCCGTGATACTGTGGCAAACCGAAATAAACGGCGATCTGTGATGTGGAATGATGTCGTGATACTGTGGCAAGCCGAAATAAACGGCAATCCAGAGAATACCGATAATGCCTCGATAACTTGGGTGATTTGAGATAACCAATATAACCATGATACTTCGGATTACCCGGATACCTCGGATTTCCAATGTGATTCGGATTACCAATGTGATTCGGATTACCAACATGATCCAGATTTCCAATGTGATTCGGATTACCAACAGAATCCAGATTTCCAACGTGATTCGGATTACCAACAGATCCAGAATTCCAATGTGATTCGGATTACCAATGTGATTCGGATTACCAATGTGATTCGGATTACCAACCGAATCCAGATTTCCAAAGTGATTCGGATTACCAACAGAATCCAGATTTCCAAAGTGATTCGGATTACCAAAAGAATCCAGATTTCCAAAGTGATTCGGATTACCAACAGAATCCAGATTTCTGAAATACTTCAGTAATGATCGTTCTCAACAAAACCGATGTCACCTTTCAATGTTAGTCCAACATACATATGATGAAGAATAGTTGACGGAAACAACCATTATAATAATTGAGGCAAAGTAGCTATAGCACTTGATAGAAAACGAATCTAACAGCAGATACTATGCACAAAAAACTAGACTCGGTTTCAACCGAGTCCCCGAGTTACTTTTATTATCTAGGAGGAAAAGTAAAACAGACTAGCTACCAGTCCCCGGGTCAAGACATCTTGTCCCGGGTAGAACACTTAGACAAAAAGCGAGGGGGCAGTCCCCGAGTACTGTTTGAGACTACGCAGAAGCATAAAGCAGACATATAAACGATACTTACAAGGCCAGTTGTTGAAGAAGTCGAGGAAGACGCTAATGCCAGTATGAATACCCAGAATAGACTCGGATTTCCAAGATATGATTCGGATTACCGAAACTAGATTCGGATTGCCAGGTTGATTCGGATTCCAGAATATGCCAAAACTTGATTCGGATTCCAGAACAGGCCAAAACGTGATTCGGATTACCGAAACTTGCCAAAACTTGATTCGGATTGCCAAGTAGATTCGGATTCCAGAACATCTCAGGATTCCAGAACAGCTTGGATTCGCACTGTATCCAACTCGAAAATGAGTCAACATGCGGGGACAATGCCGAAGTCGAGTCCCCGAGTCACTTTTCACACCACGGATATGTCGATGATGTCAAGCTAGAGCGCGGGGACAATGGCGATGTTGAGTCCCCGCGTTGATGATGAAGATCCCATCCGAAATTAACCCAACAAGCACCACTATCAGCCCCACGGTGGGCGCCAACTGTCGTGGTGGGAATCACGCAGATGCCACGGGGTGGCTTATTCTGGGGCCGAACGGGTGCTTGCGGATTTCGGGGAGGGATTGCGCTATGGCATCGCACACGAAGAACACATGAGGAACACGAAGAACACCGCAAGAACAAGAACGAACAAACAAGAACACAAAGCACACACGATGTACCCTGCTTCGGGGCCCTCGTGAGGAGGTAAAACCCCTACTGCAGCACTAGCCTACTTGTTGTATTCTCCTCTTTGTATATGGTGGGTTACAAGTGCTCCTTGAGCTGTGCAGTTCATCCATGGAGGAAGAACTCAGGAGGAAGAAGGGGGCTCCAGTGAGCAAGAGGAGGAAGAAAGAGCCCAGGGGGCTGTGCGCGTATGCGCGTCTCTCTCTCCAGCTCTCCCCTGGTGGTCCTTATATCAAGGGAACCCAGGGACAATGAGTGGATGAGGAGGCTCCATGCACTGTAGCACAGTTGACTCCTTTGTCTCTAGCTCTTGTCTCCGGCATCTCCGGGAGATGCCGTCCTTGCCTTGTCTTCTAGTTGTTGTCCTCGAATCTCCACGTCCTTCCCCTTCTTATCCTCTCTCCCGAAGATATTTATGACGATTCGGCTATGGATGTTCCGCGTGTGCGGGAGTGATCCGGTTGGAGCAGTGTCGGTGGAGATGATCCGTCCTGGTGGTTGTTGCCGAGGTATGGAGATACCTCGGGCTAGCCGATTGGAGCAGCCCAGCGTCGGATAGAGGCCGTAGCTGGGTCCCAGCCGAGGTAAAGAACGAGGTGTTAGTACGAAAAGGGATCTGGTGATGATTCGGTTCTGCCACCGATCAATTGATCGATCCAGGGACACCTCGGCCTGGTACGTCCCAACGCGCTGGGCGTGCCTCGGTCCAGTTAGCAAACTAGCCTCTGCTCAACCGAAGTGAGTGAAACGGCCCGTAAACCGAATTCAGGTCCATCCGAGTCTTGGATGAATCTCGGCCCAGCGGTCCACCTGCTGTCCGAATCAGCAGATGGTAGGCCTTAGCCGAGGTAGGCCTCGGCCCGCTGTTGCTCGGTCCGCACCAAGGCCAAGGAGATTCGGCCCAGCCTATTCCGAGGCTGCTTGGAGGGATCTTGGCCCAGCCGGGTCTGCTAGAAGCCAAGGCCCAAACCGGGTCTGCTAGAGTGCCAGGCCCCAAACCGAGTCTGCTGGAGGATCTGGACCCAGTTCGGGTTTTGCTGAGAAGACCCAGTCCGAGCCAGGTGATTCGGTCCATCCGACATTGGGCTGAGATTCGTCCGAGGCTGGCCGCATAGCCCAGCCGAGGTTGCTGGTAACTTCAGCCTAAACCGAATCGAAGACAACTTGCTCCAACCGAGACAACAGAAGGTCCGGCCCTGCACAGTATATTTCGGTCTGGACAGCTCCTAAATCGATCCGGGTTCCTTTCTTTTCCTTTACTTATATTCAATAAATCCTGCTAGCTCCTTTGACACCTCGGTTAAACCAACACTTTAGGTACCCGGGTCACATCCCCGACACTCATAGCAAACGTCAAGCTTGGGGAGTTCAACCTAGTCTTTATCTTTACTCGTTTATCATATCTATCTAGTCTGGTGTGTTTTGCTTTTATCGTTTTAGTTATCAATCTCTCTTAGTCGTGTCTGAGCTCATGGAGCATTATCATGTAACCCTATCTTGTGGTTTATCAATGAATATTAAAGTATGGTGTGATGGTCCCGAAGAGCAAGGCTTTGATACCTGCAAAAATAAACGGGATTAGGTTAGACTCCAAGTGGCAGAGTGTATAGTAAGTGGAAGACAGTTTTCCCCACGAGGGGTGACTCGAGGTTTAATATCGAACTCTCGGGGAATCTGAAGTGGTAGATTTATCTTCTTATCCTTCTTTGGTTACCTACAAAACAAAGGTTAGATGTTTGGTCCTCACCTACCTGTGGTTGTCAAGCACAAAGTGTAAGAATGATATCAGGATAGTTATGCAATGCAAACAAGAAATAAATATGCAATGATGTGGATGCAATGATAAATGATATTTTTGGGTTTTTGAATGATGTATGCAAGATGAAAAGTATTTTTGTATTTTCGGATTTAATGATGGCTGAAAATAGAAAAGTGGTATATGGTGTTGGAAAGGTGTTTCTTATGATTAAAAAATGTGACTGGGGTTCATGTTTCACATAGCACTGCTCTCTTTATAAAGTGGTAGACAATGGAACACTCAACACAGTTAACATATGAGATTGCAACACAGGGTTTGATAACAAGTTACTTAGAATATGAGCATCAACGTCCTAACATAGAGATCTTTTGGTTATTAACCTCCTTATACTCCACAAGATGCGAACTAAATCATAACACCTCAGTAATTAAGATAACTCAGAGTATAGCATTAAGTATTATGACATGAAGTGAAAATAAGAACATGCTAGATCTAGTCATGGAGTAGTGGCAATGGTCACGCCCACATCCCCGGAAGAATGGTATTTAGTTTATCCCTAGTGAGGTAACAAAGTAAGTAAAGATACCAAGTGGATCGCAGAACTTTCCTCTCACGTTCACTGCACTAGCCACCCCCTTACTCTAACTAATGCACACTTCCCCCAAACACGCTCTCATAAACATGCTTGATCAAAACAAGTAGACAAGAACGGGTACATAATATGCATCTATACCAT
>CAMZMU010000074.1:126784106-127025682 GCA_947311845.1 Poa pratensis | reverse complement strand
TGGTTTGCTAGCGCTAAGTTGACGAGGGAATATCTCCCCGGCAACAGTGCCAGAAACATGCTTGTACGTCACACGTCAGTTGGGAACCCCAAGAGGAAGGTATGATGAGTGCAGCAGCAAGTTTTCCCTCAGTATGAAACCAAGGTTTAATCGAACCAGTAGGAAAACGAGGTTTGCTTCGAAGGTGTTGGTGAAGGAGTGTAGTGCGGCGCAACACCAGGGATTCCGGTGCCAACGTGGAACCTGCACAACACAATCAAATTACTTTGCCCCAACTTAACAGTGAGGTTGTCAATCTCACCGGCTTGCTGAAAACAAAGGGTTAAACGTATCGAATGGAAATGATGTTTGTTTGCATAAAACAGTAGAGAACAATGATTGCAGTAGATTGTATTTCAGATGTAAAAGAATGGACCGGGGTCCACAGTTCACTAGTGGTGTCTCTCCAATAAGATAACTAACATGCTGGGTAAACAAATTACAGCTGGGCAATTGACAATTGATAAGTGCATATAACATGCATGTGTGAGCTGTGGTGTCTACTATGAGATTCATTTGGGCATTACGACAAAGTACATAGACCGCTATCCAGCATGCATCTATGCCTAAATAGTCCACTTTCCGGTTAACATCCGTACCCCTTCCAGTATTAAGTTGCAAGCAACAGACAATTGCATTAAGTAATGTGCGTAATGTAAACAATACATTCATCCTTGAATAAAGCATTGCTGTTTTACCCCTAGTGGCAACAACACATCTACAACCTTAGAACTTGCTGTCACTATCCCAGGTTAAATAGAGGTTGAACCCAACTATCATGCATAAATACCCCCTCTTGGAGTTACAAGTATTCACTTGGCCAAGGCTTCAACAAGTAACGGAGAGCATGCAAGATCACAAATGACATAGACATGATAATATAATATTCAGCTCCACATAGGTATCAATATAAGTCAGATCCCAGCAAACACAACATGTAGCATTACAATAAGATGATCTTGATCATGATAGGCAGCTCACAAGATCTAAACATGATGGCACAAGTGGAGAAGACAACCATCTAGCTACTGCTATGGACCCATAGTCCAAGGATGAACTACTCACGCATCACTCCGGAGGCGGGCATGGCGATGTAGAGCCCTCCGGTGATGATTCCCCTCTCCGGCAGGGTGCCGGGAAGAGCTTCAGAACCCCCCGAGTTAGGGTTGACGACGGCGGCGGCAGCGAATATGTTCTGGATGAAAGGCTCGGTGTTTTAGGGTTTTCACGTCTCGGGGAATAAATAGGCGAAGGGGCGATGTCGGCGGACCCCCGAGGGGCCCAAACCACAGGCGGCGCGGTGGGCCCACTGCCGCCGCGCCATGGTTTGGCCACCTCGTGGCTCTTCGTCTCTCCTTCGGACTCCGTGTACGTGCTGGAAAAATAGGGACTGGCCTTTTGTTTCGTGCAATTCCGAGAATATTTCCAGAAGTAACTTTCTGAAACCAAAAACAGCAGAAAACAGGGAACTGGCACTGTGGCATCTTGTTAATAGGTTAGTCCCAGAAAATGCATAAAAGTGATACGAAGTGTATATAAAACATGTAGCAAATGGTATAATATAAGCATGGAACAGCAGAAATTATGGATACGTTGGAGACGTATCAAGCATCCCCAAGCTTAGTTCTACTCGTCCTCGAGTAGGTAAAACGATAACAACAAATAATTTCTGAGGAGACATGCTTTCACACAATCTTGATCAATATATTGCAAGGCTCATGTCATGAATGAAGTGACTCAAAGCAATGATCTATAGTTTGCTAACAAATAGATAAAGAGTAAACAATGAATCATATAAGCAAAAACTTTTCATGAATAGTACTTTCAAGACAAGCATCAAAAAGTTTTGCATAAGAGGTAACTCATAAAGCAATAGATTCAAAGTAAAAGGCATTGAAGCAACACAAAGGATGATTAAGTTTCAGCATTTGCTTTCAACTTGTAACATGTATATCTCATGGATAGTTGTCAACATAAAGCAATATAACAAGTGCAATAAGTAAATATGTAAGAATCAATGCACACAAAGTTGACACAAGTGTTTGCTTCTAAGATAGAAAGGAGTAGGTAAACTGACTCAACATAAAGTAAAAGATAGGCCCTTCGCAGAGGGAAGCAGGGATTAAATCATGTGCTAGAGCTTTTTAAGTTTTCGAAAGCATATAGAGAGCACAAAATAAGTATTTGAGAGGTGTTTGTTGTTGTCAACGAATGGTAGTGGGCACTCTAACCCCCTTGTCAACCAGACTTTCAAGAGCGGCTCCCATGAAGGACGTTATCTCTACCAGCAAGGTAGATCATCCCTCTTCTCTTTTGTTTACACATGTATTTTAGTTTCTTTATAGATGACACTCCTCCCAACCTTTTGCTTACACAAGCCATGGCTAACCGAATCCTCGGGTGCCTTCCAACATTCACATACCATGGAGGAGTGTCTATTTGCAAAATTAAGTTGCTTACTGATAAATCAGGGCAAAACATGTGAAGAGAATTATTAATGAAAGTTGTAATTAATTGGGGCTGGGCACCCCGTTGCCAGCTCTTTTTGCAAATTATTGGATAAGCGGATGTATATGCCACTAGTCCAGGTGAAAGTCTGTCAGAAGTAAATGACAAGATTGAAAGATAAAACACCACATACTTCCTCATGAGCTATAAAACATTGACACAAATAAGGAGTAATAAAGTTTTGAATAGTTTAAAGGTAGCACATGAAATATTTACTTGGAATGGCAGGAAATACCACATAGTAGGTAGGTATGGTGGACACAAATGGCATGGGTTTTGGCTCAAGTTTTGGATGCACGAGAAGCATTCCCTCTCAGTACAGAGTTTAGGCTAGCAAGGTTGTTTGAAGCAAACACAAGTATAAACCGGTACAGCAAGAATCACATAAAAACATATTGCAAGTATTATAAGACTCTACACTGTCTTCCTTGTTGCTCAAACATTTTACCAGAAAATATCTAGACCTTAGAGAGAACAAATATGCATCCCAAGTCTCAACAAGCTCTACGGTAGTTCTCCACTACTAGGCTTTAACTACATGATGCAAGAGCTTAAACATGATCTACTTGAGAGCTCAAAACAATTGCAAAGCATCAAATCAAAACAAGACAATGATCTACAAGAATGCATATGTCTTTTCCAATACCAACTACTACATGTAGCATTTTCTTTCTTCCAAACAAACACCAATCAATTTATTTAAACATAAACTCTCCAAATGATAATATAATGCAGCAAGAGAGTATTTATAAACAAGTGCTAACAGCTCGAAGAGATGCATGAAAAACAGGAGCTAAAAGCACTGCAGTAGCTAGTTAAGAATACTCAACAAATATAAGTGAAGAACATGAGTATTCACATGAAAAAGCGGAGCGTGTCTCTCTCCCACACAAGGATTGCTAGGATCCGAATTTATTCAAACAAAAACAAAAATAAAAACACACAGACGCTCCAAGTAAAGCGCATAAGATGTGAAAGAATTAAAATATAGTTTCACTAGAGATGACCTGATAAGTTTGTTGATGAAGAAGGGGATGCCTTGGGCATCCCCAAGCTTAGACGCTTGAGTCTCTCTGAATATGGTTGGGATGAACCACGGGGGCATCCCCAAGCTTAGGCTTTTCACTCTTCTTGATCACATAATATCACCCTTCTCGCTTGATCCTTGAAAACTTCCTTCACACCAAACTCAAGACAGTTCTCATTAGAGGGTTAGTGCATAATCAAAAATTCTCATATTCTGTAATGATACAATCAATCCCAAAGCTTCTGGACATTAGCTACAGCCACCAATGCTTTGTGGAGCAAAGAAATCCACACAAACACAGTAAAAGAGCGAATGCAAAACAAAAGGCAGAATCTGTCAAAAACAGAACAGTCTGGAATGACGAATTTTTTCGAGGCACTTAAGTTGCTCAGATGGATCTGGCCTAAAATAATGAAAGTTGCGTACATATCTCAGGAATATGCGTGATTTTTTCAGAATTTTTTGAATTTTCTACAGGGAGATAAGCTCAAATCCGTGACAGCTAAAAATCTGTCACTGCGCAGAAATCCAAATCTTGCATCAACTTTCAATATAGAACTTTACTTGGCACAACATTGCGATAAAATAAAGATACAAAGGAGTTGCTACAGAAGTAACAAAACTCCTTGAGAAAAACTAAAATAAAAGATAAAGGGTTGCCTCCCTAAAGCGCTTTCTTTAATGCCTTTAGCTAGGCTAAAAGATTTTAATGATGCTCTCATAGGAATAGAACTTGAAAAACAAAAGAGAGCATCAAGAGGCAAATATCAAACGCATTTAAGTCTAACCCACTTTCTATGCAAGGGAACCTTGTAACAAAATAAATTATTGAAGCATAAAGCAACTAGCATAGAAAGATGAAACAAGTACAACTTCAAAACTTTCAACATAAAGAGAGGTGTTTTAGTGACTTGAAAACTTTTACAACCATATTTTCCTCTCTCATAATAACTTTCAGTAGCATCATGAACAAACTCAACTATATAACTATCACATAAAGCATGCTTTTCATGATCTACAAACACATAATTTTTATTAAGTTCAAAAACAGTGGGGTCATTAAACCCACTTTTGACAATAGTAGTATAATAAATATCATTAGGCAATATAGGACCATCATCAAGAGCATTATCATATATAGCATTAGGGAGCCATTGTTTTATTTCTGAAATTTCGTTTTCTTGAGTCAAGGAGCTTGTTACGTAAAATTTATCAAAAGGAGATATTTCAAAAGAATCATGGCATTCAACAATATAACACTCTTCCTCCTTAGGTAGGCATGGAGGGCAATTAAATAGTGTAAGAGTTGAAGAGTTACTGTCATTAGAAGGTAGATCCTCCTTTTGTTCTTCACTCTCCTCCTCTTTTTCATCCAATGAGATCACAGTTTCAGCAATTTCCTCTTCCTCAGGTTCCTGCAAGGCACAAGTTTCATCTTTTTGAGGAAACATCCTCTCAAGATGTTCAGTAATGTAAGAATTATTATCCTTGTAGGTATCACAACAATATTTAAGTATGGCAATACATTCAGATTTATAAGGGGCATCAGTTTTATGTTCAAGATAAGAACTAATTTCAAGGGCACCCTTAAAAACAATAAACTCTTCAATTTGTTCAAGATTACCAAAATCATAGTTTCCTTTAGCATAGGCAGCCAAGGTTTCATTATCAGTATACTCACATTGGAAAGGGAGATGTTTGTGCCTTCTATAGCAAAGAGATTCATTAAAGCAGTAGGATTCATCATATGTAGAACACAAGTTCTTAGCAAAACCATTCAATCTTCTTATTTGTTCCCATAGATGTTTTCCTTTTGGAGAAAGCGGTAATTCTTATAACGAGACCCAGTTTCATAGAGATAAGACATTGAAAACAACTAGTCATAATAGTAATTCGAAATAAAAAGGAACTAATTTTTTTGTGTTTTTGATAAAGAGAGCAAACAAGACTAAATAAAAATAAACTAAGCAAGACAAATAACAAAGTAAAGAGATTGGGTGTGAGAGACTCCCCTTGCAGAAGCAATTCGGTTTTCCCCGGCAACGGCGCCAGAAAACGTGTTGCTGGCTAAGTTGACGAGGGAATATCTCCCCGGCAACAGCCAGAAACAATGCTTGTACGTCACACGTCAGTTGGGAACCCCAAGAGGAAGGTATGATGAGTGCAGCAGTAAGTTTTCCCTCAGTATGAAACCAAGGTTTAATCGAACCAGTAGGAAAACGAGGTTTGCTTCGAAGGTGTTGGTGAAGGAGTGTAGTGCGGCGCAACACCAGGGATTCCGGTGCCAACGTGGAACCTGCACAACACAATCAAATTACTTTGCCCCAACTTAACAGTGAGGTTGTCAATCTCACCGGCTTGCTGAAAACAAAGGGTTAAACGTATCGAATGGAAAATGATGTTTGTTTGCATAAAACAGTAGAGAACAATGATTGCAGTAGATTGTATTTCAGATGTAAAAGAATGGACCGGGGTCCACAGTTCACTAGTGGTGTCTCTCCAATAAGATAACTAACATGCTGGGTAAACAAATTACAGCTGGGCAATTGACAATTGATAAGTGCATATAACATGCATGTGTGAGTGTGGTGTCTACTATGAGATTCATTTGGGCATTACGACAAAGTACATAGACCGCTATCCAGCATGCATCTATGCCTAAATAGTCCACTTTCCGGTTAACATCCGTACCCCTTCCAGTATTAAGTTGCAAGCAACAGACAATTGCATTAAGTAATGTGCGTAATGTAAACAATACATTCATCCTTGAATAAAGCATTGCTGTTTTACCCCTAGTGGCAACAACACATCTACAACCTTAGAACTTGCTGTCACTATCCCAGGTTAAATAGAGGTTGAACCCAACTATCATGCATAAATACCCCCTCTTGGAGTTACAAGTATTCACTTGGCCAAGGCTTCAACAAGTAACGGAGAGCATGCAAGATCACAAATGACATAGACATGATAATATAATATTCAGCTCCACATAGGTATCAATATAAGTCAGATCCCAGCAAACACAACATGTAGCATTACAATAAGATGATCTTGATCATGATAGGCAGCTCACAAGATCTAAACATGATGGCACAAGTGGAGAAGACAACCATCTAGCTACTGCTATGGACCCATAGTCCAAGGATGAACTACTCACGCATCACTCCGGAGGCGGGCATGGCGATGTAGAGCCCTCCGGTGATGATTCCCCTCTCCGGCAGGGTGCCGGGAAGAGCTTCAGAAACCCCCCGAGTTAGGGTTGACGACGGCGGCGGCAGCGAATATGTTCTGGATGAAAGGCTCGGTGTTTTAGGGTTTTCACGTCTCGGGGAATAAATAGGCGAAGGGGCGATGTCGGCGGACCCCCGAGGGGCCCAAACCACCAGGCGGCGCGGTGGGCCCCTGCCGCGCCGCCTATGGTTTGGCCACCTCGTGGCTCTTCGTCTCTCCTTCGGACTCCGTGTACGTGTGGAAAAATAGGGACTTGGCCTTTTGTTTCGTGCAATTCCGAGAATATTTCCAGAAGTAACTTTCTGAAACCAAAAACAGCAGAAAACAGGGAACTGGCACTGTGGCATCTTGTTAATAGGTTAGTCCCAGAAAATGCATAAAAGTGATATGAAGTGTATATAAAACATGTAGCAAATGGTATAATATAAGCATGGAACAGCAGAAATTATGGATACGTTGGAGACGTATCAATGGTCCCGAAGAGCAAGGCTTTGATACCTGCAAAAATAAACGGGATTAGGTTGAGACTCTGATGGCTACGTGTTGGTGAACCCCAAGAGGAAGGTTATGATGTAGACAGCAGAAGTTTTCCCTTGAATAATCTACCCAAGGTTATCAATCCAGTAGGACTTGACGATCTATCGGAAGGTTGTTGATGTTGACTCCCCCTGGCGCTAGGGAGCTTGCACCAACGTGGAATCTGCACAGACACAAACCAGAACTTTGCCCAACACGAAACAGAGAGGTTGTCAATCTCTCCGGTCTTGCAGAAACAAAGAGTTAAACGTATGGTGTGGAAAACAGCAGGAAAAACAGCAAGTAACAGGAAACAGATGATTGCAGCAGGTTGTGTAAACAGTATGAGGAAATTGGACCAGGTCCACAGTTCACTAGTGGTGTCTCTCTCAGAACAGATAACTAGCATGTTGGGTAAACAAATTACAGCTGGGCAATTGACAAATAGAGAGGGCATAACAATGCAATACATGCCAAGATGTCTACTATGAAATCTAGTTGGGCATTACAACAAAGTACATAGACCGTTATTCCAACCGCATCTATGCCTAAATAATCCACCTTCAAGGCAGCATCCGCATCCTATTCAGTATTAAGTTGCTAACAACAGATTATTGCATGAAGTAAAGTGTGTAATGTAATCAATACAAGTGCCCTTGGACACTGCACCAATGTTTTATCCCTAGTAGCAACAGCACATCTACCATCTTAGACCTTTCTGTCACTGATCCAGATATCTAGAGACTGAACCCACTATCGAGCATAAATACCCCCTCTTGGAGTCACAAGCATCTACTTGGCCAAAGCATCTACTAGCAACGGAGAGCATGCAAGATCAAGAGCACATAGATAAACAACTTGAATAAACATGGTATCAATATTCATCGGATCCCAGCAAACACAACATCTAGCATTACAATAAGATGATCTTGATCATGTTAGGCAGCTCACAAGATCTAAACATGGAGGCACAAGGTAGAGAGACAACCATCTAGCTACTGCTATGGACCCGTAGTCCAGGGGTGGACTACTCACGCATCACTCCGGAGGCAGGCATGGTGATGTAGAGCCCTCCGGTGATGATCTCCCCTCCGGCAGGGTGCCGGGAAGAGCTTCAGAACTCCTCCGATCTGAGATTGACGATGACGGCCGCGACGGAACTTTTCGTGGAATATGATCGACCGTAATAGGGTTTTCGCGTCGCGGAGAATATATAGGCGAAGAGGCGGCGTCGGTGGCCGAGGGGGGCCACCACGCCATAGGGGGCGCGGGCCCACCCTGGGCCGCGCCCTAGTGTGGCGTGGCCCCCTGGTGGGTCTGCTCCGACTCCCCTTTGGACTCCGTGATCTCCTCGTGATATTATTGACGATGTCTTTTGTTTCGTCCAATTCCGAGAATATTTCCTTAATAGATTTTCTGAAACCAAAAACAGCAGAAAACAGGGAACTGGCACTGTGGCATCTTGTTAATAGGTTAGTCCCAGAAAATGCATAAAAATGATATAAGTGTAACCAAAACATGTAGCAATTGATATAATACAGCATGGAACATCAAAAATTATAGATACGTTTGAGACGTATCAAGCATCCCCAAGCTTAGTTCCTGCTCGTCCTCGAGTAGGTAAACGATAAAAACAGATAATTTTTGAAGTGACATGCTACCAACACAATCTTTGATCAAATAACAATGTAATGCACATGATCTGAATGAAGTGATCCAAGCCAATGGTCTATAGTTTGCAAGCAAGTAAATAAAGAGTAAACATAAGTGATCACACAAGTGCAAACTTTCATGAATAATACTATAAAACATTTAGAGATATAATAGTCTAACATAATAGTTAGCTCACAGCAGCAATAATTCTCAACATGAAAGTGTTTGTATCAACACAAAGGAAGATAATAGCTTCAGCTTTTGCTTCAACTTTCAACATGTATATCATATAGATAATGTCAATGCAAAGAATATGATCAACCAAACACAAAGTTATGTAAAAACTGTTATACTGGAGTTGACAATGATGTTTGCTTAAGTAGACAGAAAGAAGTGGGAAAACTGACTCAACATAAAAGTAAAAGAATGGCCCTTCGCAGAGGGAAGCAGGGATTAACATCATGTGCTAGAGCTGTAGTTCCCGAAGGCATATAGAGAGCATAAAATATTGTTTTGTAAGGTAATGGTGTATACAGGTGTCAACAAATCAGCAAATAGGCAATACTCTACTTCACTAGTTGATCAAACTTTACAAGAGCGGCTCCCATGAAGGACGTTATTTCTACCAGCGGGCAGATCATCCCTCTTCTCTTTTGTTTACACACTTGTGAACATTGCTTGACTGACGAATCAGGGGCAAAAAGATGTGAAGAGAATTGTTTGGTTAAAGTTGTAATTAATTGGGACTGGGCACCCCGTTGCCAGCTCTTTTTGCAAAATTATTGGATAAGCGGATGTATATGCCACTAGTCCAGGTGTGTAAAATTTGATCAACCAGGAAATAAAGACCACCTATCTACGTCCTTATGAGCTTTTCAAGTAGTGACACAAAAAGGAAATGTAACAGTTTTGAGTAGTTAGTAGATAGCACATGAAGAAATTTACTTGGAATGGTGAAAACACCACATAATAGGTAGGTATGGTGGACACAGGTGGCATGGATTTGGCTCAAGGTTTTGGATGTACAAGAAGCATTCCCTCTTAGTACAGAGTTTAGGCTAGCAAGGTTATTATAAGCAAACATCATTATCAACTGGAATAGCAAGAGTGTACATAAAACACAAGGTTTGACGAACCATAGACTCCCACTGTCTTCCTTGTTAACACATAGCCTTCATCCAAAAATTATCTAGACTACTATGGACTTCCAATTATGCAACAGATTATTATAGCAGAAAATCCTTATAGTAGTTCTTCATTAATAGCCATTACTTACATGATGCACAAGCTTAAACATTAATTACTTGACAGCTCAAAACAATTGGCAAGCATCAAATTACTCAAGACAACGATCTAAAAAGATTCATGTAAGCATTTTATACCACTACCACATGCATAGCATTTTTCTGGTCCAACCAAACACCAATCAACTTATTTGACAACTCTCCAAACAGATATAAGTGAAGCAAGAGAGTACTTTCTTCAAAAGAAACTGAAAGCTCTAACAAGAGATGTATGAAAAACTGAGAGCTAACAGCAATCACACAGCTAGACAGGAATACTCAACAAGTATAAGTGAAGCACAAGAGTATTCTAATGAAAAAGTGGAGCGTGTCTCTCTCCCAAACATGAATACTAGGATCCAACAAGTATAGCACAGCAAACAAAACAAAACAAACTGAAAACAAAAACACACTGACGCTCCAAGGAAGAGTACACTAGTATGAAGCAATAAAAATATAGCACCATTAGAGATGACCTGATAATTTGTAGATGAAGAAGGGGATGCCTTGGGCATCCCCAAGCTTAGATGCTTGAGTCTTCTTGAAATATGCTGGGGAGGTAAGCCTCCCCAAGCTTAAGCTCTTCACTCTTCTTGATCATGTAATATCATTCTCCTCTATCAACACTTGAAAACTTCCTTCACACCAAAACTTAACAGCTTTTCTCATTAGCAGGTTAGTGCACTAAAAGATAATACTTCAAAGTTCTAGCAAAGACAAAACTCACAAGCCAACTATTTTAAACATTAGCCACTGTTACTAGGCTCAAGTGGGCACTTTTACACGAAAAGAAACCACTTAAAAACTTGTAAAAGAGAGAATGCAAAATAAAAGACAGAATCTGTCAAACCAGAACAGTCTGTAATGACGAATTTTTTCGAGGCACTTACGATGCTCAGATGAAGAACTTTTGAAATAATGAAAGTTGCGTAACATCATCAGGAACATGCACAAAAAGTTTCAGCATTTTTCGATTTTTTCTGATTTTCTACTGAATTAAACGGTGACGAACAGCAATCTGTCCCAATGCAGTCCCGAAAATAAAAACCAACTTTGCATTAGTAACTCTCCTTGGCACAACAAAACAGCAAAATAAAGATACAAAGGAGTTGCTACAGAGGTAAACAAGCATCCTTGACTCAACAAAAATAAAAGCAAATAATGGGTTATCTCCCAGAAGTGCTTTTCTTTAATGCCTTTGAGCTAGGCATGAAGAGATGCATCAAGTATTGTCAAGATCCAGATCATACAATGAAAGCTTAAAAGTCTTATCAACAATGCATTGTATGCTACTTATGCTAGTTTCAGAGTTCTCTTTTTCTTTTCTCTTAGGTACACTCTCTTCATCAAAAAGATTTTCAGGCACAATCCATCCAAAATTATTTTCTAAAGTGTCATGCAATGCCATCATTTTATAGGGGATTGGAATTTTCAGACCATTCTTAGCAAAAGGTTGATTAGAATATTTAGCTCTATTTTCCCTTCTTGTTCTAAGAATTTTCATAACATCAGTGTAGCAATCAAACATTTTATATTTAGCAAAGATCATTCTAGCTTCCTTAGCAACATCTCCCAATTCTTCATGCAAAGTTTCTAACACAAAGTCTTTCTTTTCACCATTTTTCATATCATGAAGTGCTAAAAACATGTGTTGCATTATAGGATGCATATTAACAAACCTAGCTTCTAGCATTTGAACAAGGGAAGCTATGGCAGTTTCATAATTAGGAGCAAGTTCAGCTATAGATTTCTTTTTAAAGTCATCAGACTTTCTCACAAAGTTCAGAAATTGCTCAATGTTGTTTTCCCCTATGACAGAGCCACTACCTACTTGTATGTTTATCATGGAAAATTCAGGTTTCAAGATAGGTAAAGCTGTGAACTCGAATTTGTTAAAGTCAGACCACTCAGTATTATCAGGATTACTCATTTTAGCAAGACTAAAACAAGCAACAGGGCAACTCGAAATTAAAAACTAGATGCAGGAATTTTTTTTTTGGGTTTTTGATTTTTAACAGCAAGCAAAACAAAACTAAAACAAGACAAAAAACAAAGTAAAGAGATTGGAACTGAGAGACTCCCCTTTCCAATAGCCTCCAAGTCCCCGGCAACGGCGCCAGAAAACAGCTGGTGCCTGGTTGACGGGAGAGTATTTGAGGATGATGATGATGGTGATGATGAGTACTTCCCCGGCAACGGCGCCAGAAAACAGCTTGATGGCTACGTGTTGGTGAACCCCAAGAGGAAGGTTATGATGTAGACAGCAGAAGTTTTCCCTTGAATAATCTACCCAAGGTTATCAATCCAGTAGGACTTGACGATCAATTGGAAGGTTGTTGATGTTGACTCCCCCTGGCGCTAGGGAGCTTGCACCAACGTGGAATCTGCACAGACACAAACCAGAACTTTGCCCAACACGAAACAGAGAGGTTGTCAATCTCTCCGGTCTTGCAGAAACAAAGAGTTAAACGTATGGTGTGGAAAACAGCAGGAAAAACAGCAAGTAACAGGAAACAGATGATTGCAGCAGGTTGTGTAAACAGTATGAGGAAATTGGACCAGGGTCCACAGTTCACTAGTGGTGTCTCTCTCAGAACAGATAACTAGCATGTTGGGTAAACAAATTACAGCTGGGCAATTGACAAATAGAGAGGGCATAACAATGCAATACATGCCAAGATGTCTACTATGAAATCTAGTTGGGCATTACAACAAAGTACATAGACCGTTATTCCAACAACATCTATGCCTAAATAATCCACCTTCAAGGCAGCATCCGCATCCTATTCAGTATTAAGTTGCTAACAACAGATTATTGCATGAAGTAAAGTGTGTAATGTAATCAATACAAGTGCCCTTGGACACTGCACCAATGTTTTATCCCTAGTAGCAATGCACATCTACCATCTTAGACCTTTCTGTCACTGATCCAGATATCTAGAGACTGAACCCACTATCGAGCATAAATACCCCCTCTTGGAGTCACAATCATCTACTTGGCCAAAGCATCTACTAGCAACGGAGAGCATGCAAGATCAAGAGCACATAGATAAACAACTTGAATAAACATGGTATCAATATTCATCGGATCCCAGCAAACACAACATCTAGCATTACAATAAGATGATCTTGATCATGTTAGGCAGCTCACAAGATCTAAACATGGAGGCACAAGGTAGAGAGACAACCATCTAGCTACTGCTATGGACCCGTAGTCCAGGGGTGGACTACTCACGCATCACTCCGGAGGCAGGCATGGTGATGTAGAGCCCTCCGGTGATGATCTCCCCTCCGACAGGGTGCCGGGAAGAGCTTCAGAACTCCTCCGATCTGAGATTGACGATGACGGCCGCGACGGAACTTTTCGTGGAATATGATCGATCGTAATAGGGTTTTCGCGTCGCGGAGAATATATAGGCGAAGAGGCGGCGTCGGTGGCCGAGGGGGGCCACCACGCCATAGGGGGCACGGGCCCACCCTGGGCTGCGCCCTAGTGTGGCGTGGCCCCCTAGTGGGTCTGCTCCGACTCCCCTTTGGACTCCGTGATCTCCTCGTGATATTATTGACGATGTCTTTTGTTTCGTCCAATTTCGAGAATATTTCCTTAATAGATTTTCTGAAACCAAAAACAGCAGAAAACAGGGAACTGGCACAGTGGCATCTTGTTAATAGGTTAGTCCCAGAAAATGCATAAAAATGATATGAAGTGTAACCAAAACATGTAGCAATTGATATAATATCAGCATGGAACATCAAAAATTATAGATACGTTTGAGACGTATCAGACTCCAAGTGCAGAGTGTATAGTAAGTGGAAGACAGTTTTCCCCACGAGGGGTGACTCGAGGTTTAATATCGAACTCTCAGGGAATCTGAAGTGGTAGATTTATCTTCTTATCCTTCTTTTGGTTACCTACAAAACAAGGTTAGATGTTTTGGTCCTCAACCTCACCTGTGGTTGTCAAGCACAAAGTGTAAGAATGATATCAGGATAGTTATGCAATGCAAACAAGAAATAAATATGCAATGATGGTGGATGCAATGATAAATGATATTTTTGGGTTTTTGAATGATGTATGCAAGATGAAAAGTATTTTTGTATTTTCGGATTTAATAATGGCTGAAAATAGAAAAGTGGTATATGGTGTTGGAAAGGTGTTTCTTATGATTAAAAATGGACTAGGGTTCATGGTTTCACAAATGCACTCTCTCTTCATAAAGTGGTAGACAATGGAACACACACAGTTAACATATGAGATTGCAACACAGGGTTTGATAACAAGTTACTTAGATATATGGGCATCACGTCCTAACATAGAGATCTTTTGGTTATTAACCTCTCTTATACTCCACCAAGATGCGAACTAAATCATAACACCTCAGTAATTAAGATAACTCAGAGTATAGCATTAAGTATCATGACATGAAGTGAAAATAAGAACATGCTAGATCTAGTCATCGAGTAGTGGCAATGGTCACGCCCACATCCCCGGTAGCATGGTATTTTAGTTTATCCCTAGTGAGGTAACAAAGTAAGGTAAAAATACCAAATTGGATCGCAGAACTTTCTCTCACGTTCACTGCACTAGCCACCCCCCGTTACTCCAACTAATGCACACGTTCCCCCACACACGCTCTCATAAACATGCTTGATCAAAACAAGTAGACAAGAACGGGGTACATAATATGCATCTATACTCATAACCGAAACAAACATTGCAATCTCAAACATATATTAACTCATAAATATCCACCACAAAGGTATTACAACGGTGACCGTAATCATGTTCAGCAGCTCATACGGTGCTAATTAGTGAAGCTCAAGAGAGGAGAGATACATAAGTTACTTCCACAAACCCATTGTCCAGAGGTGGACTACTCCCTCTTCATCATGGAGACGGCGGAGAAGTCGATGGAGAAGATGGAGACCACGCCGGAGTTTTCCCCCTCCAATCTGCAGCTCCTGATCTCCGTTTCGGTGTTTCTGTGTTTGTGCGGCGCTCCTTCCAGAGAACGTCGGGGGACCTTTTTTATAGGCGTTTTTAGGTCAAGACTATGTCGGTGGAGCGAAGATCGACGGCAACGGAGCCACGAGGGCCAAACGGGTGGGCTCCACGCGGCCACAGTACCTGGCCGCGTGGGCCACCCCCGTTTGGGTCTCGGGCCTCCGCTTGTTCGCTTCCTTCGCCCACAGGTCTTCTTTCTTCCAAATATTGACGCCCGTAAATTTCCAGGTGATTTCGTTGACGTTTGGGTCCCTGAAACATTAAAATAAGAAAACGGGGTTTTCTGCCTGTGCAGGGTTAATTCCATAAAAATAGGAAATAAATGAATATTCCCAAAAATCATTATAAAACATTGATATAACCCTTATATGATGCAAATATGATTGGAATATAAGCAATTAAAGTGCAAAGTTCATGTATGCATTTTACATGCATCATGGTGTCATCCATGATTCTCTTGTTTGGAGATTTATGGGTAATACTCATGCAAATGAGCGTGGCATATTTAGAAGTTTCAGTCACATCTTGCCTTGAACTTAATTAACTTGAGTGTGTTGGACAATTGTAGAATCACCCCATTATAAAATGAGTAAAGAGAATGGTTAGTTCTATGGACACTCATGCATGCATTTAGATGGTCAACTTTCTCCCTCTTGCTAGCCCAAAAATTCCAACAAGTAAAAACTTGTTTCCAACACCTTCAACCAAAGTTTTTCCAGTGAGTCCACCATATCTACCTATTAGCTTTATGCTATTTCGAGTATGTTTATCATGATATTTGTGTTATCTGTACCTCTGAATGAAAATGCTTATGTTGTTGATTGTTATGGGAAAAGTTGGTTATAGAGCTCTCTCGAACTTGATGCACACTTTACTTTTATTGCATAAATAAAATATGACCCATTGTGATTAAAATTATGATGTTGTGGGCTTGACAAATGTCTTTGGTTGAGAGTTAGCTCATATGTGCTGTCACATGGCAAGCTTTCAACATGCACTTCATTTCATTTAGTTGATATCATGTACTTTTGTTTATGGATGCTTACCATGGGTGAAATAAATGTGGAAATGAAGTAGGTTTAAATGAGTTTGTATAAATGGTTAGAGAGACGACTGGGCCGCTAATCTAAGCCATGCATCATTCATGGTGGAATTTTACTTACATGCTATGGTGAACCTTCTGTGATACACCTTACAATAAAAAGCTATCTAATGGTAAATAAAAAGAGTGTTGAGATTGTTCATTGTGTTTGTTTGTCTTGTCATTTTGATATGGGCTTGTTCCATATCCTGGGACAAGAGGTACCCCAGTTGACGCTCTTAATGATACTATTATTACTTACAATGATATTTAACTTGAACTTGCTTTGTTTCCCAAGTTGAGTAACACATGGAGTAGGTACTTGTATTCAAGGGGCATGAGACTTTCAACCTGTACTTTGTCAAGAATACTACTCATATTTGCTTTCACTTTAAAGTTAATCATTCAAGATGCTATGATAGGGGAATGAGAGCTTGACACCAAGGATTACCACATTACAATCATTAACTTAAGTAGAGAAGTTCAGAAGTTAGATGAAACTTATTCATGCTTTACCTCTACTCATATATATATCTTTCCAAAGTGTCCACCTTTTATATTCAGATTTTCATCAATACTCTATGGCCATTATAGAGCAAAAGCATGTGAAAAATAGTATAATTAAATTGTCCAACATACAATGGTTATTTGCTTTCAAAAGTAAGGGGTGATTGCTAGAGCTTCTACTTATGTTGCCCTCATGTGGATGAGTTTTAGTTCATTAATCTTACATTGCAACTGAATATGATGATGATGATACAATGCTCGTATTTATTTATCAACCATAAGTCCATTGATGCATGTAATGATCTATGTCCTTACTTACTAGCTGGGTGGCCCGCGCATTTGCGCGGCTAGACTTACTATAAAGAATATTTGATATTGATCATAAGTTCAATTTTGTTGCAATCTCTATCTACCAAAACTTGACCTCAACACATTGCTACATTAATTTTATTTTGCCATTTTGAATATACATACAAGACGGGAAAAAGCTGTATGACTTGAAAAAATGATTATAATTTTGTACAATAGTGACCCGCGCAAATGCGAGGCCAGAATTCTGGACTGGATTGCGTTTTCACGGGTCGCACCATATGATACGAAGATATATTTTAAACAACATCTATTTGTCAAATAATGTCTTTATGGCTTAATTTTAACTATTTTAGTATATTATATGTACTGTGTCCTACCCTTTTTTCACTTTTTGGTGCCTACATGCTCTAAAACTATCGATTCCTGTGTATCGCTTCACCGTTTTAATTCATCCAGCCACGCCCATCTCTAGAGACTACAGTAGTATAGTGTCATCCCTCACTTCTGAAAAGCAGTAAAATATTATTCCCTTTCTCTTCTCTCCCAGCTAGCATGTTATACCAGATCGAGAGTTATCATCAAAACATGGCAGGCCAGGTTCTTGGATGCGATGTCTACCAACGGAAGGACATGCCTTTGAGCTCAGGATTTGGCCGCGCCGACCGCCGAGGCCGCATCTCGGTGTTGCTGAATCGAAAAGTCAGAGATTAGTCGACGGGGAGGCCCCGGAAGATCTGGAGAGGAACCATTTTGGTAATATGGCGGGATAGGGCCTTGTATTTGTGTGTTCTCTACGGAGAAGGTCAGCACAGCGCCGTATTTGCCAGCTGAATGATGATTAGAATTCCAATCTACGGACAGTCTTCTTCATATGGGCTTTTCTGACTGTGCATCTCTACTGTCTGTGCCGCCTTGCTTGATAGTTGTCCTGGAGAAGTAGAATTGTAAGTGTGAATCCCTTGTACTCTCTCAACATCCTCTATATCTTCTTCTTGATTTATTCATTTGCTTTATCTAATTATTTCATACTCTCTCCGTCCAATAATAACTGTCTCAAGTTTGCCAAAAAATAGATGTATCCATACATGTTTCATGTCTAGATACATCCACTTTTTGACAAAACTTGAGACAATTATTATTGGATAGAGGGAGTATATTATTTCTAATTCAGTCTCTTAGAAATTATGTAGAGTATACATACTAATCAGAAAGCATTCGACAATATATATTTGCAAATTTTTGGCCAAATAGAAAAGGCAAGAAGTAAACGCTACGTGACATCTGCGCAGATGATTTTACTGAAAAACTCATTATCTAAAAGTATCTCAAACATGCAAAAGTGACAAAGCTATGAGATGTATAAACAATTATTCGTAATATGTTCTACGTGAGCTGAGGCAGTAAGCTAATCTGCTAAGCATTAGTTGTTGTTTCAAGCATAGATGGCGAGCTGAGTAGCAGCAGTTCCATGGCTTCTTGCGAAAATGAGCGGTCGAAGTTTCCACTCGGCCATCTGCAAGCAAGGGATTTTATGTGCAACATATCAATAAAAATAGGACCGTTAGGGAATTAATATCATAATCAGTGGAATTATATAAAAAATAAAAGAATATGCATGCTACGAACCGTTCAAATTACACTTCTGGTGATTTTCTTTTACCTTTTGATTTCTGCCTACCGTGCTTCATGCCCCAGCTCACCATGAAAACATTGACTCCTTTGAGCAAGACATTTCTTTACTAAATACATCGTACAGAAACTCAATAGTAAATAATAAGTGTTTATTCTAATTCTGTTATATACTCTGCAGTCTGCTCTCCATCTTGTCCTTGCATGGTTCCGGAGATCCGACCAGCTTTACCTCGAGTCCATCCTTTCATCATTCATGTTATAGTCTGCTCAATTTTATAGTGATGGATGGCGTACCTACCTTCACGCATTCACCTAGCACTCATTTAGACTCTATTGATAGAGTAGTTTGGACACCATGCAAATCCTCCGTAAAATAGATGTATTTCGAAACCAACCATTCATCCTTTGACGAAACTGCTAATTCAATTGATATGATAATTGTAGTTAGCCGATTAGCAGCTTGGCTTCCTTTTTTTGTGCA
Organism: Poa pratensis; assembly: GCA_947311845.1. Classification (NCBI taxonomy): domain Eukaryota; kingdom Viridiplantae; phylum Streptophyta; class Magnoliopsida; order Poales; family Poaceae; genus Poa; species Poa pratensis. The sequence continues at coordinate 127,006,407 of CAMZMU010000074.1, read as the reverse complement.
GCTGTTGTAACTGAATCTGCTGAACGTACGCCTCTGCCAATGTTTTGTGGGATTTTTATGTGCAACATATCAATAAAAAATAGGATCGTTAGGGAACTAATATTATCATCAGTGGAATTATATAAAAAATAAAATAATATGCATGCTACGAACCGTTCAAATTACACTTCTGGTGATTTTCTTTTACCTTTTGATTTCTGTCTACCGTGCTTCATGCCCAGCTCACCATGAAAACATTGACTCCTTTGAGCAAGACATTTCTTTACTAAATACATCGTACAGAAACTCAATACTAAATAATAAGGGTTTCCTCAAATTCTGTTATATACTCTGCAGTCTGCTCTCCATCTTGTCCTTTCATGGTTCCGGAGATCCTACCAGCTTTACCTCGAGTCCATCCTTTCATCATTCATGTTATAGTCTGCTCAATTTTATAGTGATGGATGGCGTACCTACCTTCATCCATTCACCTAGAACTCGGTTAGACTCTATTGATAGAGTAGTTTGGCGTTCATGCAAATCCTCCGTAAAATAGATGTATTGCGAAGCCAACCATTCATCCTTTGACGAAACTGCTAATTCAATTGATATGATAATTGTAGTTAGCCGATTAGCAGCTTGGCTTACTTTTTTGTGCAGCTGTAGTAACCGAATCTGCTGAACGTACGCCTCTGCCATGTTTTGTCTGTCAAAATAGTCATGGTTGGCCCTGTAAAACAAATTATATTTTTTTATGAAAAGGCAGATAGGGCTGCTTTTCATTGATTATATAAGAGAAGTACAGCGTGAAACTGTACTTTGTGGAGCAAGTACATACCATGTTTAGCCGGCCGACATGTCTCGGGGAGCCTGCCCGAGCGGAGCAACTCTCATGGCCCGGCTGCTCTTCTGGGCAAAACATTTTATGTGTTTTTCAATTAAATGTAATAGTTCGTTGGCAAACATGTTTGTACATGAAAAAAAAGTCCAATGCCATCATGCTCAAAACCTTGTTCTACGAAACTGCCGATATTTATTTTAATTTGTAGTTTTGTCTGGCTTTTTATTTTTGTCTGTTCCACTTTTAATTATCCGTTTGGGGATTTTCATATATATATTTATCAGAAAATAACAATCAAATCCAGGCTTTATTGACTATACCCCTAGCTTGATGTACTATATACTACAATGCAGTTGCATTACTGGCTATATCCTAGCTTCATTGATCACTTGGATCCTAAGACTGTGTAGTTATTTGTACATGTTCAGGTAGAGTTGCTGAAACATTTCTCTTCCGCTAAATTTTCTCATAGCTTGTTCTTTGTTTACATGCATATATTAACCACAATTTTTATTCGTCCGAGCCAACCAACGATATAATCTATCCGTTGCTTCTAATCACAATGTTCTTTTATGTTTTGATTTTTCCCGCCACTCATATTTGTTGCACCCCCGCTATGTTTTTTACTCTCAAGCACACACTACTATGCATGTTTATTCATCTACGAAATAGTTTATACATATGAGCCTAGGATACGCAAACATTGGTCTTTTTTTTTTTGCATATGAGTCTATTACATATTTTTCCACAAAAGAATCTTAGGTGTCTAAATCCAACTGTTAGTTTTCATATAAATATTATGCAGTTTGCTTTTGCTCCATATATTTTCGTAGTAATAGCATGCATGTTGCTATTTGATTCACTGAAAAGTTCTCTGATCCAAAAGTAAATGCATTTGTGGACTGTGGTGACAAAATTATTTAATAGAAGTCCTAGAATTTTTGCTTATATTTGTGCCTTCATATTTTCGTGTAATCGAATAGTGTTCGATTTAAAAATTATGGCCAAGCTCGGTCAGCGGTTCATGCATTTATTTAGAAAAACGTTATTTCACATGTGTCGCCTACATCAGAGAAGAAACGAAAGAGAAAATGAGCTAATCCCTTTACGTGCAAGGATCATGAACCAAGAGTTGCACCAAGAGAGTGGAGTACCTGGAGACATCGAGAATTAGATGGTCGAACTGGTGCCAATGGAGAGAGCCGCTTCTGCTTCTGCGTGGTGTCCTTGTCGCCCGCCGTCAACGGCCTCTACAACCAGGTTCCAATGGATCTAACGCGCCACCGTTGAAGTAAATACTTGAGTTGAATGATCAAACAAAAAAAAATTGTATACCCTTGTTCATTGCCTTGTCGATAAAACTGAACCCCTGATTAAAACATTGATATCTCGCCGCCGTACGCCATTGCTGATGCAGAGGCAGATTGAATTCTGGCGATTCTCTACTTTGACCTCATACTTGATTTTTTCTTGAACTGTACTCTTAATTGATCATCTAGAATTTTGAACTGTATTCTTAGTATCTGTATGATTGTCAGAAATCAGTGATTTAACTATAGAGAATGCACATGGAGGCGTGAGGATATTACTCTTACTTGAATTTTTCTTGAACTGCATATTTACTTAAATTTGATGGCGTCTATATCCTGCAAAAAAAAAAAACTGGGCCTTGGTTCAGTCCTTTGGCGTCTTGACGTGGCGAGTCTCGTGCTGGCTATATTTCTATCCCGCCTTGCATCCGAGCGTCCTGATGAAGCTGGCTCTTTCGTGACTGCATGAGGACCCGCAGTAGAGAGCATGAGGACCCTGGTGGCCAAGGAGGTAGAGAGCATGATGAAGCTGGCTCTTTCGTGACTGCATGAGGACCAGCGGTCCGAAGACGCGGCTGAGCATGGCTGTGGTAGCCGGCATGCTCGAGGGGTACCATGGAGCTGTGCGATCCGCGCGCAAGGTCTCTCGGGTTCTTCCGGCTGTACGGCCGCTGGTCGTTTGATCCGCCGCGTTCGGCATCCGATCGCCGTGTCAGCGTTCGCGTCTCGTTTGATCCGCCGCGTTCGGCATCCGATCGCCGTGTCAGCGTTCGCGTCGCCGGTGATCCACGCGCACGGTCTCACGGGTTCTTATGGCTGTACGGCCGCTGGTCGTTAGATCCGCCGCGTCAGGCATTCGATCGTCCTGTCAGCGTTCGCGTCGCCGGAATATCATCAAGCTGGACGTGAGGACGTGATGGTGCCTTCAAATCCGCCGACGGACTGCTATTGTGCCTTAGATTGGATCAATCATGTGTTCAAGTACGTCTGCTGGTTTGCATCCTAATTTGCATCCATCGACGGACATATATCTGCTGCGGGCAATTGTAGAGTCCATGAGTAACACGAATAGGGTAAGGGTAGCTTTTCCGATGAGATCTACGTTGATTAATCTGGATCATTGATATGTTGTAACAATAGGTGGTTTAATCCTGGCCGTTAAATCTCTTGTGTTTTAATTATATAATAGATGTTATTTGCATTATTATATCATTGTTTTTACATATTTTAGATGATTTATGGGACTTTCATACAAAGTCCCTATTTTTGGTATTTAATTTCTGGGAGGCAGAAAACCTCCTTTTTTTTGTTTTTAATGTTTCAGGAGCTACAGGGACTCAAATAATAAAAGGAAAAATACCCAGCTGGTTTTTCATCAGGAGAAAGGCAGTGGGAAGAAGACCGAAGAGAGCAGAGCCACGAGGCCCAAGTTAGGTGGGCCCACGCGGCCCATGTACCTGGCCGCGTGGGACCCACTAAACGGAGCCTCGGGCACCTCCTCGCCTGGGGCTTTTTATCGACGCCTTCGTCCTCCCCGAAAAGTTACGCCCTAATTTTCCCGAAACCATCCGAGGTCGTGGCGGCGGCGAAACTCCTGATTCCCTCCGAGGGGGATCAGATCCTGCTGCTCCGGAGCTCCGGAGAAGGGGAAATCATCGTCATCGTCATCACCTCTCCTCCTTGGCGTGGGAGGAGGCCTCTACATCATCACCATCACCAAGACCAGCACCATCTCCATCATCATCTCCGCGATCCACTCCGCCCCCCTCGTAGTTTGAGAGTTGCTATACCCTAGATACTTGTCTTGTGCTACTATTCATGTTTGTGATTGAGTACTTGTCATTATTTGGTGGTGAAGTTATATTTTCAGATTGTGTTGTACCACTTATGCCACTGAATATTATCATGTTTGCACGTTGTGAGTAGTTCCCATATGTTCCTGAGGGCATAGGATGAATTGGCAATGATTTATATATAACATGTGTTGGTATTTTGTCAAGAGTTTATCTTTTATGTGATTCTATGATGGTGTTGTGCGAACGTCGACTGCACAACACTTCACCTATATGGGCTCATAGGAGAACACCGTAGTATAATGAATTGAGGGAGACTTGGGAGGACATGTAAATCTGGGACTGAATCATGAAGTTATATTATGAGGGTATTAGTATCGGGGACCTTAGAGTGTAATGCTATGGTGGGACTTTATGTCTTAATAACTCTTGTGAAGTCATTTACTTGGCCACATGATCCATCATAAGGGGTTGTAGTTTATTTATTTAGCTATAGCTAATAATGACTCCGTCCAAAGAAGATTAAAACTTGACAAGATATTCAACGTGTTGTTTAATAAATTTCTATGCCTAGCAATATCCATGCCGCCCTCGGGAACGTTTTTCACATATAAGTTACACATCACTTGAGCTTGTCCTCTTGCACATAAGAGGATTGGGCTTTCTCTCTCTGAGAGTTTTGACTTGCTACTGTTTATTTTCTGCATTGCAACTATACAACCAAAAATACCAAAAACACTTGCATCTTTTATTGTTTTATTTATCAATCTTACTAACCAATACCTTTAGCTCCTTGTGGGTTCGACAACCTTTTCTAATTGAAAGATACTACAATTGATCTCCTGCACTTGGGAGTCATCAGTTACACCTTCGAATATTACAAAGGCTCTCTCGTGCGCACTCCTCCTCCGCCGCCGTCCGTCCGTCTCGTCACAACACGACACGCCACGCCACGCCGCGGGTTGCAGGAATGAGCCGAGCCGATGGCTATATTTTTGCTGTTCAGGAAAACGAGTCGTGTTTGCGGATGTGTACAGCTTACCCAATTCGGATCGCTACCGGATCGTGGGCTGCTGTAACCGACTCGTACGTGTGCGACGTGGCCGGCCCACACCGAACCAATCTAGGTTTTGCCAATCTCGTGCCTTGCGCCGCCACCGTAGTCTACTCCATCCCGAGCGCCGGCGTGCACCGACGTTTGGGAGAGCAGGTCTCCGGAACCAATCGCTCTTGTGATCCTGTACGGGAGAGGGCGAATTAGGTTTTTGGGAAGCGCCTCGCGCGACTGCTCACCGCTTCCACCACGGGTCGTCTTCCAGCCGGCTTTGCGGATCGCCGCCGCAAGCATCTTCTGTAGCGACGAGCCTTCGCCAAGAAAGTCGTCAACTACATCGATGCATCGACCACAGCTACTACGTTTTCAATCGTTCAGTACGTGTGTCGTATATCTCCTAGTTGGATCAACATGTTTCCTGTCTACATGTTCTGTGATATGCTGCTACTGTTCATATTGATTAGTACATCCAGTATGTTCATGTTTCACATGTTAGTAGTTGCGGTTGTCATGTTTAATATTCTGGAATTAATCATGAAATTATTGCCTAATTTTCCAACATTTTCTTTATCCTCACAGGTAGGGGCAACACTATAGAAACATCACAATTTTTATTGCTTATAACTCAAATGGACTAATTAACATGATGAATACAAATGGATGTGTCGGTTAGTTTACAAGAATATGCAATGATATAGCGTAATATGAAAATAAATGATAACAAAGGCCATGCCACAAAAGCATCATGTCAGCTCTATATGATTATGCAAAGTAAAATAAATAATGAAATGACATTTAGTCATGTAATGTTAAGATGGATATTGCTTGGAAATATATCTCAAAATGATTATAAAAATGTCATGATAGATATGTATGGTGACTGTTTTGAGTAGCATAGTTGGCTTATGTGTAGTAGAATAAGAGAAAGTTCTCCCACACATATTTGAATGTATAGGCGAATTATGCACCAAATCTCAATTTGAGAGGGGGCAATACACAACACCAAAGAGTCTAGCAAAGACCAAAAAATTCAACAGTAAAACTCAAACGCTTATTTCTGAACATTTAGCAGTTTATTTGTTACAAGTACAATTATCACACTGAGAGGATAGGTGCAAGCGGCATTAACCATGTTGGTATCCTTGATTTTACTCACGTCACTAGTCACTTATCATGGCGGGTTACCAAACAGCAGGAGGCGTTACCATGAGGGTATCAACACGTTTGTGTTTAAAAGATACTGCCTCCATTTTTAAATCTAAGATGTTTTAGATGTTTCATATTTTGTCTAGATACATACTAGAATAAGTGAACATACACACTAAAACATGTCTATATATATATTTATATATATGTGATGTGGACAAAGCGCAAAACATATTATATTTAAAAACGGAGAGAGTAAAAAATTCCAACAAATCATACTCAGCAAATAGACCTATTTAATCGAAAAACACACATACATACACGTTTTATTGTTCTCCTAAATACGCAGCGTAGCAATGCAGACCATTGCCCATTGGTAAATTCCGCTTGCGCAACATGTTCAAGGTAGTCCCTAAAAAACACGTTCAATGCAATTTCAATTCATTTTTTTTGGTTCCATTCTCTATCTTTGAATAGCAGTTTTACATACAAATTTGCACATGTTTTACTTTTGAGATAATTTTTTTACACATGTAAAAAATACATACACACACATTTTTTTAATTTAATGCGTTAACAATGCTGATTCATCCGTACCAAAGTATAAGATGGTTTAGATATTTCAATGAGTACCACGTACAGACTACACAAATAAATCTATACGCTATAACATATCTAAATACATGCGAGTAAGAAGAATACATACGGAATTACGAATAAGGAGTAAAACATCTTATGCCCCCTCCGTTTCTAAATATGAGATGTTTTAGCTCTTCTGATATTCGTACGTAACTAGACATATTCTAATGTTTTTTTTTCCTTTCACCATGTATGTAGTTTACATCGAAATATATGTAAAACATCTTATTAACGAAGCGAATATGATGGAAAAACTGTCAAAAAAGAAAACCAGGGGAAAATTAATTCCCCCTGTCCCGTATTTATTCTTCCCTGCGGCCTGGGCTGCGCAATCCACCCATCGAGCCGCCCAGCTATATAAAGCTCGGCGAGGGGAGGGGAGGGGAGGAAGGGTTTTGGAACCAGGCCGCCGTTGCGTCGCGTTGCGTGGGAGAGAGACTGAAGCGCAGCCGAAACCGAAGCTACCCTCCTCTCCACCGCCGGCACATCCGCGCCCGCCCGCCACCGGACCGCGCCCGCGCTCCGTGTCCCGGTTCCGAGCGGGTTTCCTGAGTGGCGGAGGAAGGGATCCCGGCTGCGGCGAGGATGAGCGGCGGCGGCGGCGGCGGGAAGGGGGCGGGCCCCGTCCCGCAGGCGTCCAGGAAGCTGGTGCAGAGCCTCAAGGAGATCGTGAACCGCCCGGAGCCCGAGATCTACGCCGCGCTGCGCGAGTGCGGCATGGACCCCGACGAGGCCGTCAGCCGCCTCCTCTCGCAAGGTCCGCCCCTCCCCCCGCTCCCCTCACCCCCCAACCCCGCGCGCGCCCGTGATTCCGCGACCGCCTCTACGCGCGCCCTTCCCCTCGATGGGGCGCGCCCGTGATTTCGCGCCGTTTCCCCTCGATGGGGGGCGCCCCCGACCTCGCTAGGGTTCTCAGAGCAGCGTGCTCTTGCCGATGCGGAGCGATTCGTTAGCCGTCGTCGATACGGCCGCGTTTCTGTGCGTATCCCCTACCGACTAGCTGGAATCAGACGAGTCTGCTTGGTTTTCCTCTCGGTCTCCCCGTGGATTACTTACGACTATTGCCGCTGTTAACGATTGAAACATTAGATTAATTTACGGGTCGTTTAGGTCTCGCGCAAATCGTCCTCTGCTTCTACATTTTTAGGGTTCCTATAATTAGGCTACCTGCTAAATGCCATTACTGGGAAGCGCGGCGTCCTGTTTTGGAATAGAGGGTAGGTAGATTATGTTTGATTTCTGCTGGTATTGTTGTGTGGGGGTGGAGAATCAGGGAGCATGGAACTTCAGAAGAAAGGGATGGCTTATATGTTTGATGGGCCGATTTATCAACCAGATTGCAGAAGGCTTTGTGATAAATATAGCCACAGGGCTGGAGCCTTTAGATTGGGAAAGGAGATGGATGCTTGTCTTGTTGGCTAAAGTTCGAAAAGTGTAAACACTTCTGAACTGCTTGTTTTTATCAGGCGTGTTTGTCTGAAATCGGTTAGGTGTTGCTGTTGTTGATTGGGAAATGGTCGTTTTCGATATACCTCTATTATACAGTGGGAGGGAAAGTGGCACGGTAGGATTTGCTACTTTTGTAGGCTTGCGTAGTATTGTGGGCTTATCTTAGGTAAGGGTTTTTTGTGTTTTTTGTGGAGAAAGCATGGAAGGGATTTTCTTCCCTTCATTTGGTTAGTAGTAGTCTCTGTTTCCCTCTGTATGCTGTACCTTAAGTTCTTCCAGAGAAGCATTCTGTGTACATATTTTAGGATTTCCTCGCTATTCTCCCTTTGTCAACATTTGCTTAGTTTTATCTTTATAATTTGGTAGATACGATACTCACTCTGTGACTTTTGTGAACTCCATTGGCCTCCCTGTTAAGCGTCCTTGCTAAGTTCATTCGAGTTTATCTCTCCCATGTGACTTCTGTAGGTTGTAAAATACATTCTGAAACTTACCTGACATGGACAACTCCACTGGTCTCCCTGTGAAGCGTCCTTGCTAAGTTCATTAGAGTTTATCTCTCCCATAGTCCCATGTGACTTCTGTAGCTTGTAAAATACATTCTGAAACTTACCTGACATGGACAACTCCACTGGTCTCCCTGTTAAGCGTTCTTGCTAAGTTTATTAGAGTTCATCTCTCCCATGTGACTTCTGAAGGTTGTAAATACTTTCTTGAAATTACCTGACATGGACAGAATGGTGTAGTTTTGGATTTTATGATTGCACTGTGTTTTTCAGAGTTGATGTGAGCGCTTTATTTGTTTGTGCACATAAATAGTTTGTGTTAGTTGCAATGTAAACACACCATTTAAATTTCATTTCTTTATTATTATACCAATGTGTTTTCAGTTCCTACATTTTGTAGCCTTTTATCTTCTTAGATTGTATCATCTGATATTTTGGCCATCTGCTTACATTATCTTTACACGGTGGTAAACCCTAAGATAGATTATCTCATGTGCTACATTGTTTTCCAGATACCTTTCAGGAGGTAAAGAGCAAGCGTGATAAGAAAAAAGAGGTTAGTCAGCTTTCTATTTTTTCTCAACTATATGTGCCCTATATCCGCTCATTGTTTGGTTTTCTCATGACTATTGACCAGATTTTAATTGGTTGCTAATGAATTGTAGCTAACCTTCTTACAATTGCACTTTATTAGCACGAATATCCAATTACCCTATGCAAAATATTGTTCGTCATTACAACTTTTTTTAATTTGTTGTGTCAAAAGTTAGCATGTTTTACTATTTTTTTTGTTCTTGTTGGAAAATACCAGTCATGATGAAAATAACAGATTGTTATGTGTGCTTGCATAGGTTAAAGAGACTCCTGAGCCAAGGTCTCGAGCGGCAAATAATGTTACCAGCCGAGGTGTAAGAGGTGTCCCAGATCGAGGTGGACGAAACAGCTCTGTTTACCAAAGCTCCATTGGTAATAGAAGAACACCATTTGTATCTTCGAGGCTGTTCATTGTGTTTGTAATTTTTTTGACTATTTATTTTATTAAAAAACAGATAATATGACTTCAAGATCCTCAGTCTCAGGACCTGGTATGCCATCAACCAATTCCACTCAGAAGCAAACAGTTCCAAGGTAAGGACACACATCTCTTTAGTTTCCTACCTTAAGAAGGACATAATTGCTTGGCCTGCATTTTTAGTAGGCACAATTATGATTAATCTGATCTATTGTGGCTTTTCCTTGAAACCCTCGCCTGTTATTCCTCGAGATGCATTGTGTTACTGCTGTTGCCCCTGCTATGTTGATAAAACATTTGTGCAAATTGCATGAGTTCTTACAAATAGTTATTTTGTTAGAAAGATTGGAACACAATAGTCTTCGGTTATGGACTTAATAGTCTCGTAGAGATACAATGTTGTTTAATAGGAAAGAACAAGACAAGATATGAAGATCAATTAACTTTCAGTTAGAGATGTATTACTTACGGATAAAGTAAATTCTTACATATAAGGAGCATATGTCTACATCTATCGATCAAGCAATGAATGGTCTGTTTGGTTATCTATTCATCCCCGCTGTCCTCATGGTTGCAGTTATGTACTTTCTCCAGTCTTCTGGTTGAGGAGAAATCATACAAATGGTCTGATGTATTGATGATTTCAGATTGTTAGATTGTTTCGTTTCACCTGTTCTGATATTCATGTTCTGTTTTGTCTGCTGTAGTTCTTCAGTGAACAAAAATGTGGTCGCTGATACACCATCAGTACCACCGCAAACATCATCTGGTTTTCAGCACGGTTGGTCTAGTGGGACGCCAGGTCAGCTGTCAATGGCCGATATTGTAAAAATGGGCAGGCCACAGGCTCAGGGAAAGCCTTCTACCAAGCCTGTGGTCACAGCGGACAAAGGATATGCCGGACAATATCCATCTTTGCCCACCACTGTAAACCAGAATATAAAACAATCTGCAAGCACAGTTCCACCAACAGAGCTTGACCAGGGGTTACCTTCTGCACAAGATTCTGTTCTGGTTAAGGAACACATTCACCCAGCTGCTGATAACAAGCAGAACTATGATAATGATTGGTCTACACAGGATGAACCACCATCAGGGAATCAATCCTACCTCCCTGAGACATCTGGTGATCCATCATTATACGAAGCACCATTACATCAATCTACGCTTGTTGCCGATGTGGGTTACTCGCATGAGAAATCTTATTTGGATGAAAACATCTCGGCTGCAGTGAGATCAGTAAACGCTTCTGAGAGACACTTGGATCATTTTGGAGGGAATTCTGAATATAATGATGGATTATTGCAGAACTCAAGTGCCTATTCTCACATAGAGGACCAAGGTGAGTGTTAAGCTAAATTCAAAACATCTCTGTTGTCAACTTTTGGTGCTTTGGATAGGCAACAGAACATCATTCATGGGCAAATGTTTTCAACATTCCATTAAAAGATAATGTGTGCATGTCCATTATTAAATCTTAATCATAATACTGGAAAATTTGGTTGAACTATATCTGATATGATAGAACAATTAAACTATCTAGGGTAAGTACAAATTGCTTTTTCTAATTGATTTGATTCAGTTATTACCAACTTCTATGTTATTTACCTAATTACCTGTACATTTATCTCTTATCATATGTTCAATGCATCTGTATTTAGAGGTACTGGCAACAAATAAGGAGACAAATAATCAACTTCACTGCACAGTATAAATGCTTCATTGTTGACCGCAGTAACTATTTGCTTGGTGCTACTTAAAATGTAGACATCTTAAGGTCTATTCGAAGAATCCAGATAGAATGCGGTTAATTTCTGTTTGAATGAACTTCAGACTGTCAAGTTTTGGAAAAATAAATAGCTACTGAACATTGAAAACACCCCAGATGACATGTTTCTTTCTGAATAGACTTCAGATTGACACAATTCTGTGCTTCCGTTTTTGTCTTATAACTTGCTTCACATCTTGTGCATTTATACAAATATATTTGTAAGCCATATTTGGTTGTGGTTGGTTGATCTTGTTCTGGAAGTTGCGCAAGTTTTACTTTTGGCATGGCCTGCACACAAATATTTAATGTCTCGTTTTAAATGGCTTGCATTCCATCTTCTGATTATGACATTTCTTGCAGTTGAGGAGTCCAACACTGAAGTATCAGCCGCAGCAAACTTTCAGGCTCTGAGCCTACATGACGAAGAGTTAGCTGCAACGAAATTTGCCGAAGATAACCCAGCAGTTATAATTCCAGATCATCTGCAAGTTGCGAACACAGGCTGTGCTGGATTGAGCTTTGGCAGTTTTGATTCTGGTGCATTCTCTGGGCTCCTCCCACAAAAGAGCACGGACAACACTTCGGAGGTTCCTGTCGTGGAGGAATCCGAAGCTGTAGATCATACAGATACAAGGTAAAGCGGCTTTCTTTTTCTTTATTTTACTGGAATTGTGACTCGTGACATGACTGGAATGATCTTTATACCTTGCAGGGATCAAGATTTCTATGAAATTGATGCGGTGAATCCGTCAGCAAATGAGAACCTTGAGCACATTATGGGAGCTAACACGGGGAATCTTGATGCACCTTCTGTTCCACAGCCTGATGTCCTGAGACAGGAAATACTTGATGATCCTTCGGCTGTTCAATATAATCTGCCATCGGTCTCAAGCCACGGATATTCGAACCCCGCACAGCCAAATGCAATGGAGGCCATGCAAGGAAGTAACCAAGCACATACTCTTTCACATCTGTCAAGCTTGCTGGTACAGTGCCCCCTTTTCTTATGTTTCTAGTAAAATTACACCTTTTCATGTACGCAGCTGCTTGCTTATTCCATCCAGAACAACTTAGTAACTCGAAACTTTTCCTGGAAATTGTAAGGTTTTGAATTCAGCCTTTAGGTGCCTGCACATATAGAAAAGCCAGTTTGCGCTTCCAGACGATCCCCTGAATAGTTATCACGTGTTAATTCCTCTTATACTGGCTAGCTTGGGTTAGTGCTCTGATTTCCATTTTGGAACAATCTTCACCAGTGCATCGTCTGTGAAATATTTGTCTCCATAATTCAGAACAGACAACAAACATAGCCAGCATTTCACTTGTATATCTAGGCCCTTGACTGTCATATGAATTAAGAGTCCAGTGATGAGAATGCACTAAGACAAGGTTTTAGTGATGACCATATGTACCGAAAAGCTTGAGCTGTTGCTTGTTATAGATTTGGTCATGTAGACCTAATGGTTTCCTGGCTGGTAAACATGCTTTGGCCTTTTGAACATCTGACAATTTGGCATTGGTTGCATTCTTTTTGCAAGAGTAGCTACTTGCCTCTCATTTCTGACTAAAGTATCTTGAACAGGCTAGCATGTTCTGGTTTTCCATACCTCGTGTTAACACAAAAATTCTTGTCTGTTAAAATGAGGATCGTCTGGACAGGCTAGCATGTTCTGGTTTTCCATACCTTGTGTTCTAATCCATGACGAACTTCTTCGCCAAAAAGGATTCTGTTAAATTTATCATGATCGGCATGTTTATTTATTTATTTATTTATTTATTTATTAATCCAGCCTTTATAGTTTCGGGCATAATTATTTGCTTATGTTTCTTCCAGCAAGCAAATACATTACAGCACAATCTTTTGGGGTCAAATATGCCACCTCTTCGGGACTTGGACTTCGGTTTATCACCTTTGTTGGCAGCACAAGCACAGTCAATGGGTACAAGATATAACTCGGCTGCACCAACTACTACTGGACAAGCCATCTCCATGCAGGAGGTAATTTATCTTTCTGTGCTTCATTTGGATTCATACTTCATAGGAGTATAATTTTGGAAGCTACGAAAGACTCAGTGTTCTTTATTTAAATTACGCTAGGTTTGCTAGCGCTAGAAAGAACTATTTCACATAGTCATTCAGTAATCAATATATTTATAAGTTAATGACAAAAATGCAGCCTGAGGCCAAACATTTATTCTAATTGAAACATATGATGTTAGTTTTTCTCTGGGGTTTTTAATTTGCTAACTTAATTTTTGAATAGCAATTACATAATGGTACTGTTAATTTTATGCTGTATACATTTCTTGGTCTTATTTATATTCTTTTCCCTCACATTTTCTTTTATTTTCAGCCTCTGAAATCAGGAGTTTTCTCGAACACTCAATCTACACAGAACCTTCCAAGTTCCAGTATTCAGACAGGCCCCCCTCTCCCTCAGCAACTAGTCCATCCTTACTCTCAGCCAACGTTACCTATTGCACCTTTCACTAATATGATTGGCTATCCATACTTGGCGCAAAACTACCCTGCTGCTTACCTACCATCAACCGCCTTTCAGCAAGCATACTCGAGTAATGGACAGTTCCATCAGTCTGCAGCTGCTGTACCTGGAGCTGGCATGAAGTACTCGATGCCACAATACAAGAACATGCCAGATACAAACTTACAACAACAACAACAACCTTCGTCGGTCATATCTGGTTATGGAGGCTTTGGAAGCTCAAGTAATTTACCGGCAAATTTCGCCCTTAATCAGAGTGCTACCCCTGCTGCAGCGAATCCATTTGATGAAGTAATGAGCGCTCAGTACAAAGCTGCCAATCAATATATGGCTGCTCTACAGCAGCAGCAGCAGCAGCAGCAACAACAACAGCAACAGCAGGTAACCATTGTGAGCAACCCTCCTTGTATCCTTGAAAATGCTGGGTGCTCTCTGGGACTATTTATGCTGATTATTGTTTTAGTTCCTTGAAAACAAGTGTTAACTTTGTTATTCGTTTCAGGGCGACAACTCTGCGATGTGGCATCACGGGGCTGGTTCAAGAACAGCATCAGCGCTTCCTCCTACCCAATTCTACGGCTACCAGGGACAGAGTCAGCAGCAGGCTGGCTATCGCCAGGCGCAGCAGCCCCAGCAGCCCTCCCAGTTTGGGGGCCACGGGTACCCGGCGTTCTACCATTCCCAGGGCGGCATGACCCAAGAGCACCACCCCCAGAACCCGGCCGAGGGAAGCCTGAACGGCTACCAGGCAGCCCCGTCGCAGCAGCAGCCATCTCACCAGAGCTGGCAGCAGCACACCAACTACTGAGCGCCCCTGCACTCTTGCTACGGTGCCGGCTCAATGTTGCGGGCCAAGTTCCCGTGCGTCCCCTACTCGCTGTGGAGTAAAGCGGCTCGGAGTAGCTGAGCTTGTGGCTCGAGCGCTGAGGAGAGGGGCCCACGTCTCTGGCAGAGCGTTTTAACGTGTTGTGTATGTCTTTGGACTGACGATGGGTCGTGATTTGTTTTCCGTTTCGTCATATGCGCGGAGCAACAGTCTTTGTAACTCTTTGAGACCTAGTTTACCTAACAGGTGCCATTCTGTTTTTCTTATCTAAAACCGTCCATCTTTGAAATACTTCTCTTGCTGTCGTCATGTCAGTATATGACTTCTCTTGATCTCGTCATGTCAGTATATGCCTATGTGATAGTTGACCGTCTGTTGAAAATTCGTTCTGCGAGCTATAATCCTACATTTTTAACTTCCAACTAGATTCCCTCCTTTTTAGAACAAGTTTCTTGTGTAGTTTCAGAAGGAGCACAAATCCTTTTCTTGACCTATAAAGTTCCAGGCCTATCATGGGCGTTCAATCACTCTTCACATTCCATGCTCATTGCAAAGAACACCTCTAACTTATTCACTACTCGCCCTGTGTCTCGCTCACCGTGTATATCATTAAAAATTCTGCGTGAGTTTAATTGATGTTATTTGGACATGTATGTAATTTATTTGGACTATGTATTTGTCATTTTCTTGTTGCCACTATGGGGAGTTCTACTGCTAAACAGCATACTTGTGATGGACAAAGGGCCAATTACGACAATATAACTTGTACTGGAATGTTCGGCTCTGGCAGGGACCCATCCCCGACTCCATTTCTCATTAAAAACGAAACCACAGAAATTCGTACAGGAAAACAATCGCGCTCAACCCCGCAGTCAAGTTTGTGAACCACCGCACCAAGGATTCAAAGTTGGTGTAAGAAAATGAGATTAAAAATGGTAAAAAAATTCAATATTCAATTCTTATGTGTTCATTCCTTCTTTTAATTCCTTTTTTTACAAGATTCTTTTAATTCCTCGTTTATTGTGGAAAAGAAATGGATAGTAAGAAATGAGCAAGAGTTGGAGGACTCAGGAGTCAGGAGTCAGGACACGCAGAAGCATCTGAGTGTACCATAGCGATTTAATTTTTTATAGCTGTCTTATATGTTCGGCTCTGCACATCCGCAACGTCTGATCATGGCAAATCCCTGGAGCCGGCATGTATAGTTATTTACAAAGTCGCTAGGTGTACCAATCTTTGTACCCACTCTTGCTGACGCCCTCCCCGGACGCCCGCGGGAGCGTGAGGGGATACCCTTCGGCTTCACGATGCGCGTTTAATCGGTATAGCGGAGGGGCGAGATTCTCTCTGCGTTTGTCCATCGGCTGATTTTGTTAATTTGCCATCTTAGGTTTTAGCTCATACATTGTGAGTCCATCCGGGATACTTCTCGTCGTACCCGATTATTCGCTCCTCTATCCCCTTGCCGGTGGGCCTGTTCATTTCCGCGATTCACATGTCAGTTGTCCAAGCCCTCATTGGGCTTTACTTGGGTCTACCCCTGCGTACGGCCAGGCCCAATAAGCCTACATCTCACTTTTTCGTCCTTGTGCGCCCGACCGTTCCGCGGGAGATTAGCGGGCCGGCGCCGCACGGGTTAGTCAAGGCTGACTAGTCCCCCCCCCCCCCCCCAAAATCTGAATAAAATTCATCGACTATTACCTTGGCTGGTTATTAGAAGAATCTCTTAAACAACTCACACACGCGAGAACATGTAGGTTAAAGAGGGTAGTTCGTACATACGAGGTGAGGTGCATGAAATTTGACCGTGGAGGACAACAAAAAGACCCAGGGCGAGATACATTGATGGCTTCGAGCGCTCCTAGGTAGAGCTGGGTTACTTGTAGAATTACAAAATATGAGTGTTTGGGGGAGGGGGCAAATGCCCCTCTCCCTGGCTTGTACTAAGCCATGCTTCTACATTTTAACTATGTTTTATCTAGATACCAAATTAACTGTCTACTCTGCTTCATAAATTAACTTAGGTATCATACGCTCACTGCCGCAGAACATACTTCCTTATTCGATTGGCATCAAATTTGTTAAGATGGTCAGATTGCTGATTTTATCAGGCACTTGTGACTTAACGAATTGAAAATATGGTTAGACAACATGTGTTAATTTAGGCACCGGGAGTTCACTGCTGCAAGATATAGTTTTGATTCAAATAATATGTAAATGGTTAAAGATGCATCAGTGGTCCGCTTGAATACATGCAGTTTTATTTAGGTGAAAAAATGGGAGATATTCAGACTGCAGTTTTTATTATGTTACAAAAGAAAAGGGATATTTTTTCGAGAATAACGGGGGGAATTTTCCCCACCGCTTGTTATTATTATTACTCGATGCAACCCTTCAAATTGGTCTCAAAGGTACAATAGTAGCAGCAAACATTAGGGGGGGGGGGGGGGGGGGGGGGAAGAGAGTAAGGAGATCAACAATTAACCTATGGAACACTGGAGAAGGAAGCCACGCAGGGCATCAGCGCAACCTCTAACATCCATTTTTAGCCTATGAGACCAAATAGTTAGATCTTCGGAGGCCCGGCGAAGAACGTCCGTAGCGGAGCATGCAATGTTGTTGAAGACGACATCGTTTCTGGCCTTCCAAATTTGCCAGAGGACAGCGACATCGCATAGCTCCCATGCCACCGAGTCTGATGCGATCGGCGACACCAAGCACCAGATGGAGGTGGCGGCGGAGACTGGGCAACCAATGCGACTCCAAGTCTCTGAGGCAATGGCGTAGTCGAACAGAAGGTGGCGAGTGGTCTCGAGGGCGCCACAGGAAGCACACGAGGGAGAAGGAGCACAATGCTTGTAGTGGAAATTATAGCGTGTGCTTAAACGGTCGGCCCCCGCAAGGAGACAAGATTTTAATCTTCGGGGGAGGCGAGAGTTCCAGCATCCAATCGCTCGGGGATCGGGGATGCCGACGGGGGCAGTACAGAGGTAGGCTGAACGGGAACTGAAGGAGGACTCGCCTCCCCAAGCGAGGAGACGACAATCTTCCTCCGAATTGAGAGAGGTGGAAGAGATGATCGAGCGCACTATCGCAAGCTCGGCGGTGGCGACGACAGATAGCCTGGGTCGAAGAGGGAGGGTTGAGGAACACGTGTCGCCGCGTCGGCAACAAAAATATTAGGGCAGAGGCAGTGGGAGTATATGGCGGGGAACAAGGCGGCTCATCGCCCCTGGGGTGTCCATTTATCGTGCCAAAAAGAAGTGTGGACGCCGTCATGTACAGTGGAAGTGATGATGGCACGGTAAGTCGGAAGGCAGTGGTGGATTATTTTTTCTAAGTAGTAGGGCGAGGGAGAGACGTCACCCATGTCGCGGCCGAAAGATCGCCAGAACCACCCCTTCCAAGGCAGTTCCTCCCGTTGATGGAGCTTATGTATGAAGTTCATGAGGAGGAGAGTGTTCTGCCGTTGAAGGTCCCGCATCCCGAATCCGCCAACCTGCTTAGACAAACAAACCTTTTCCCAAGCCATTAGATAACGAGCCTCAGAACATGAGTCCTTGCCAGTCCAAAAGAAGGAACAGCGCCTCCTGCCAATCGCTTCAACAACACCACGGGGCAAAAGAAAAGAGCACATAAAATAGGTGTCAAGGTTATTTAAAACAACATTACAAAGCACAAGTCTCCCCCAAGAAGAAAGGAGCATGGCACTCCAGCCGGAGAGCCTTCTATCAAAGGAAGAGATTAGAGACGTGAAAGCGGAAGGCGGAAGTTTCGTGGGAGAGAGAGGAAGGCCGAGGTAGGGTTGAGGAAAACCGGAGATGGGGCGGCCAAGGGAGGAGGCGATGTCGGAGGTGAGGTCACTGTCAATGTGCATGGGAACGAAGCAGGATTTGTGGAAGTTAATGGCTAGACTCATAGCAGACGCAAAATCGTCAAGGATTTTCTTGAGGCGAAGGGCTGAAGGGAGGTCCCCCTTACAGATGATAAGAATGTCATCAGCATAGTGAAGGACGGCGGGAGGACTGTTGGCGTCCATGGGATGGTGGAGCCCATCAGTAACATGAGCGAGTCGAACCATCTTTTGAAGGACATCCGCAACAATGATAAAGAGGTAGGGGGAGAGGGCATCGCCTTGTCGAAGTCCATTCTTGCACTTAATCCAAGGCCCTGGAACTCCGTTGAGATTTTTTTGATAAGGAGATATATTAATATCACGAAGATACCAATTACACCCAGCCTCTGCAACAACGCGCTGCCCTATCGGCCACACCGACGCACACAACCAATAGGAAGAAGAATTACAAAAAAAAATCCCCGCTATAGTGATCTATTTCTTATAGCAGCAGACCTACCACCACCAAAAATAGTACCCAAAGTCCAGTTTCTCTAAAAGCGACGCCTCCAAGAAGGAAATAGTGCTCAAGCACTGTCGTCGCCCTGATCGTAGATCATAGGTTTTCACCCTGAAGAAAGTCCACACTCGCAAAAACAAATGCCTTCAACAAGGCAATTGCCAGGCACAACCAATTAAGGTCAGACCTTGGGTTTTCACCCAGAAAGTCTAGAATATAAACTTCTCATGTGTTGTCGCCCCCTCTTGCCGTTGCCGCTGCTTCAAGTTACGAATCACCGAGCCAATCACTCATCGCCACCAGGACTCGAACCACCATTACTAGTCTTCAAATCTCGACTTCCGTGCCATTCTCTGCACTCTGACTTCACCATGGAACAAAAGACAAGTTCACGATGGCAACAGACTGTAGAGCTTCGCAACGCTTTCTCTGAAACCAAACCGCTAGAAAAAACATGGCTATGCGCGACCGAATCCCACCCGATTCGTTAATCACCAGGCTTGATTTTCCTAATGGAGTTCGCCGGCGGAGCCTTCCGGAACTCGACACTCCGGTCAGGTCAATGAATACATTCATCATGTAGATCTTCGTCTTGGCATGAGAGGGGTCCAGGGACCACCACCTTTATTCAAACCGAGCCGACGAGACTGGTCGGTGGGGAACCAGCCCGCCGACGCCTGACCGGCCGCTTGCACCACCACGGTGCCAAGCCACCGGCGCCACCAGGCACCCCGGCGCCGCCTGCCGCTACAGAAGCGAGCTTCAGACTCACACTGGGCACTTGGCCGCGAGTGAGCCCATGGCCCTCGTCCCCATCAGCAAGGGCGTCACCACCGCGTTGAGATTGCGGTCTCCGCCGTCGTCGTCGGGATGTGCTCGCCGCCGGGGATCCACGCCGCAGCCACACGCGCCGCCGCCGCTACGGAATCCGCCGCCGCCGCGCGCTGGAGAAGGCCCCGCCGCCGCCGTTCCCCGAGCCTTGCCCGCGGAGACCACGGCGGCGGCGGGGAGAGGGAGCTGGAGAGGAGGGGTCGCGCGGCCGCAGGGGGGAGAGCCGCCTCCCGAGCCGCCTAGGGTTAGGCGCCGCGGGGGCGTAGGGTTCGGTTCAACTCCGTTGAGAATGATGGAGGTGTGCCCCGACTCGAGAATATCCAGCATCCAGCTGCACCAGAGGTCGTCGAACCCTCGGGCACGCAGGATGAGGATGAGGCTCTTCCAGTTGACGGATTCAGAAATATTATTTTGCGTTATTTGCATGATTTCCAAAAAACTACCAAATGCTACAAAATTAGTTACTTCAAAGTTCAAATATATCCGTCGATATATCGAAATGACCACTCATTTAAATACTACCTACTTATGACATCGATCGAATTTTACATTTGGATGCTTCAAACATTTAAATGCCTTCCAAATCTGGTCATTTCACACGTGTAAAAGAAACCCGAATCTGCCAAAACGTTCCAATTTGAACAAATTCCCAAATCTGAACCCTTTTGCCAGTAAGTTTTTTTTAATTACAGCAGTTTCCAATCCTAAAAATATTCTTCAATACATCCACTTTCAAATTTAAATTAGTGGTCCAATTGGTTAATATTTGTACATAACCATAGTATACTTCCTCCAAATATGGTGCTAAATAAGAAAATTATAGCAAAATTAAATCAGATTTGATCCATTCGATTTGGAAAACATATTTCCTAGATTCATCAATATTGTTCTACGGTATTCGAACAATTTTCAGAAACTACTAAATGCTACAAATTCAGTGACTTCCAATATATCCATCAACATATCAAAACAACCGCAAATTTAATTACTAACTACTTACGTCATGCGATAAAATTTCAAATTTAGGTACTTGAAACATCTAAATGCCTTCCAGATCTGATCTTCTTTAATTACAACAGTTTCGAAGCCTAAAAATATTCTCGAGCTTTCAAATTTAGATTCGTGCTCAAATTGGTTAATATTTGCAACTAGCCATAATATACTTCCTTCGAATATGGTGCTAGATAAGAAAATTGTAGCAAAATGAAACCAGATTTGGTCATTTCGATTTGGCAAACATGTTTGAAAGCAATATAACTTAAAACTCTCTAATTATGCAGTTCCATTCAGATTAATGCTTGATTAGATACATATTTCGTTCTCTAATTACATATTGATTTCAAATTGAATTTCAGCTGGGTACAGTATACGAATTAGGACTACCACCTTTCCTTGCAATACATACAACACAACTAAAGAATTTTTTTTGGTAACCTGTTAATTTCTTTCTCTAATAATTCAAATTTTTTTGAAAAGAATTTGAAACATGCCCATTTTAAACAACAACACATTTTAAATTTTAATAACATACAAGTTGGTCAATATTTAGAAACAACCAGGCAAATTTAAAAGGTGCTCGAAAGATGGATTTAGTTTCATAAGTTGTGATACAACACATTTTCTTCACCTACTGATTTAAATTACATATTTACAGTAACATACGAACATATCTGATCAGTTTAATTCATGGAATTAAATTACTACTTATTAAATACAATCTAAATTTAAATTAGAATGTTATTTGAAATTCCCAACCGCCTTTCAAACCTTGCCGTTTAAAAGACATACAGAAGAAATCACATACGAGTAATTTCTCGCCAGTAACAGTTTTAAAGATTCAACTGCTTACAAATATAGACTTTTCAAAGAAAACCAGTGCATTTAAATCGAAAGAACTTTTGACTGCGGCATTTTTAGATTTAACTTAAAAACAATTGCCCATTAGTATCATGGGCTCAACAATATTAACATAAAAAAACCGCAAATGCAGATATTATGAAATAGCTTAGCTGTTAAAAAAAAAAACAGTACGTTCGAATTGCGAATCAAATTCAACTATATTAGCGAACATCTGTTAGAACAACTCAAAAAACATTATGTTCGTAGTGCAAACCAAATTTTAAAATAAAACATGCTTTATAGAATCTGTAACACTTTATACATACTGTTTTACGGTATTTAGTCTATTTTGAAGAACCACTAAATGCTTAATTGAATATTTATTAGATACGACCAAAGTTTAAACAAACATAAAACAAAAAACCCGACAATTTATAAAATATAACCAAATTTCAGAAATAAATACTCCCTCCGTCCAAAAATAAGTGTCTTAAGTTTGTCCAAAAGTGTATGTATCTAGACATGTTTCACGTATAGATACATCCATTTTTGGACAAACTTGAGACACTTATTTTAGGACGGAGGAGTACTCAAAACGCTATTCCAAATCCGCTAAAAGGGCGCGGCGTGCGCCACGCCAACTCAGCTAGTACTAGTTAACTCATAACTAGATGTCATGCTTCCGCAGATAGCATGCAAGGACTTCCCTCACTCACGCCATGTCTGTTCTGAATTTCCCTTCGGCTCTACTTCTCACGTGAAGCATTGCAGCATGGTAAGTAACGAGCATTTTCACTCATTGTCCCTGATTATTGTTACAGTGGCCCCACCTGAATTAGATTAATCAAACAAGTAACACAAAATGGATCGGTAGTTGTTAAAATTAATGATGAGGAAGGTAATTTTTTTGTAACTGGTAAGGGGCTAAGACAGGGCGACCCACTGTCACCCATTTTGTTTAATTTTGTCGTAGATGTGTTTGCTAAAATGCTAAACAAAGGCAGTACAGCTGGGCTTATTAGAGGTCTCTGCCCCAGATTTAATCCTGGCGGTGTTATATGTCTGCAATATGCAGATGATACACTGCTGTTCTTAGAAGCCAATAGAGAGGTAGCTTTTAATATGAAATGGATTATGACATGTTTTGAACAATTGTCAGGGATGAGAATCAATTACCATAAGAGTGAACTGATTCCCATTAATCTTGAGCAGGAGGAGTGTGCACAATTTGTTGATATTATGCATTGTGTGTTGGGAGATTTCCCCATTAAACATTTAGGCATACCTTTACATTTTGGAAAATTGAAAAGAGCAAATTTACAGCCTCTTATAGATAGTTTACTTAAAAGATTAGTTGGCTGGAGAGGAAAACTACTTTCCTCTGCAGCAAAAAGAGAACTGGTGCAAGCATGTTTAGCAAGTATACCAGTATATCTCATTTCCTTTTTTAAATTCCCCAAATGGGCTTTAGAATTGATCAATACCCAGCTGGCTAATGGCCTGTGGGATGACACAGAAGGTAACCACAAGATACACTTAGCAAATTGGCCTTCTGTCACCATGAAAAAGGAATTTGGTGGACTGGGTATCCCTAATTTACAAGGCCTTAACCTGTGCATGATAGGATCCTGGATCAAAAGATATGCACAGGGGGAAGGGAAGGGACTCTGTGGAAAAGAGGATAGATGCTAAGTATAATACTAGGAATCCTAATATATTATGATGTAATGATACACAACCTTCCACTTTCTGGAAGGGAGTGATGTGGGCAGCAAAAGCAGTTAGAGTAGGCTATAAATGGAAAGTAGGCAATGGAAAATTAATTCGATTTTGGGAAGACATATGGTTTGGAAACTCACCTCTATCTACCCAGTTTTGGGATCTGTATGTGATTTCAAACCAGCAAACTAAGACAGTAGCTGATGTGTGGGATGGCACACAACTTAGGTGTGATTTTAGAAGAAATTTTACTGATAATATGATGGAACAATGGCTAGAACTAGTTAGTGTACTGAGTCCATTAATCTTAGTGAGGAGGAGGATCAGATGATCTGGCAGTATGAGTCAAATGGAATCTATTCCTCCAAATCTATGTATGCAGTAATTAACTTTAGAGGAATTAAACCAGTATACTTACCTGCTGTATGGGATATAAAAGTCCCACCTAGGATTCAGGTTTTTCTGTGGCTGTTCTCACAGAATAAAATTATGACTAGGGATAATCTTAGGAAAAGAGGAATCCCAAAACCTCTAGAATGTAATCTATGTAAGGAAATAGAAACTGTGCACCACCTTTTCTTCGAGTGCATTGCAGCTAAGGGCATGTGGGATTTGGTGAAGCAGATATTTAGTTTAGAAATTTCCAATTTTGAATCACTTGTTTCAAAATGGCTACGCAACACTAGATTTTTGCATCTTAATGTAGTTAATGCTGCTGTCTTGTGGAGCATTTGGATAAATAGAAATAATATAGTGTTTAACCGTTGCACATGGCTCAATATGAAACAGGTGTGGCGCCTAACCCTGTCTTACCTGAAGCTCTGGGTAATCCCACACAAGGAGCTGGCTGGAGGAAGCGTGGAGCAGTTCGCAAAATTGCTGCTCGCAAAGCTCAGGTCCCCCCTGGAGATCGACCCCGGCTGAAGTGCACAGGTTTTTGATGGACAAACACCTGGAGGGCCACTGCCACCTCCCCCTTCGATGGCAGAGCAACACTGGATTACCTGAGAGCACATCCAGAGGAGAGTGGGAACATCCACGTCGTGATGTGATGCTCCAGGCTCCAGAAGCAGAGGAAGATACGCAGGAAGACCTACTGGCATTGCTGCGACACTACGCGTAGAGGAAGTACCCATCTGGTGCTTCAACTTTTTGGAGGTGCATTCGTTGCTTGTATATGAGCAGCGATGAAAACCTGTTCCAGTTTGCACCTGAGAAGCTGTCTCTAGTTAAGGGGCATTTTCGTTTAGCGTTTTTAGCTTCTAGTACTTTTCGCAAGAACCTCTGCAGCCGCTGCGTGTTTGTATGAACCTCAAATGGTTTCGTTATGATTAATGGAACCGGGGAGGCCTCCCTGTGAATCTAAAAAAAAAATATTGTTACAGTGATTACAGTAGCAGAGTAAACAGTTGAGATTTTGTGAGACCATCTCATTGCTGTTCTCCGAATGCAGTGCTACTGTTTTGTATGTGATGCTCCGGCTCCATGCAAGTTTTGGGCCAAGGTCTCTCCAGTGATGATCACTGTCATGCTACTGACACGGAAACAAAGTGGAAAACACTGAGGCAAGCATTCAAGCGCAAAAGTCTTCTAGCATCGTTTCCACGGAAATACGCGAATGTTGTATACGTATCAAGGCCATCACCGAAAGAGCAGGACGTCCCTCATTCACGCCATCTATGTTCTGCCTCCCCCTTCAGCACTACTTCTCATGCGAAGTATTGTAGCATGGTAAGTGACAAGCATTTTCACTCCCTTATGCTGTTGCCAGTAGGATGAATGAGTGTAGTATTTGTAGCATGTTACGGTCGTAGGCGCTAAATTGATCTACCGAGAACCAAGCAATCACAACACGATGACAACACCGAGATTTGGTAACGCAGTTCAGCGAACTCGCCTACATCTGCAGGGCATGACTACAGGCGCTCCTCCCCACTGATACCGCAACACCTGGCCGCCCTAGGCGCCGGCACAAGCTGCCGGCTCCCCTGCGTGCCTGTTGCTATCAAGTCGTCATAGGTTACACGTGTGGTGCTCCCCTCATTATATGGGAGGCCCAGGTTACAAGAGTTCGACTCGAACACTACTCGTACCTATCCACACCTAATACAACTCAAAGTCCAAACCTAACCCAACTCGTACATAATATTTGACAAACACACACAACAAACTCCACCTTGGCGAATATAGTCCACCACCTTGAATTCGTCAATGTGTCAAACCTCCATGTACTCCGGACTTGAGTTGTCTCCATGAGCTCCACTGCTACTCCCAGACTCCACGTGACTCCACCTGCAACTGTAGTCTCTTCTTCCCGTTTCAACATCATCACACACCGATCGCTGACCTGCGTGAAATGCTTCCAACTTGAAGAAATTTCACTGTCGCCTTTTACTCACCTTGAGTCAAATTCACAGTCGTCTCATTTGGATAGTCTTCTACATGTCCCACAGCTGTAGCACTCCGCCTCCTTCTGTATCTAGTCACCTGCACTTTGCCATGTGCACTGAACATCACAGAATATACGGCCATGTACACTCAAAGCTTCCGACAACATTTCAGACTCTCCAGCACTTTCTCAGATTCCTATGGCCGACTCTTGTCTATCACCTGACATGTTAATATCCATAGACCTAGTCACCAACTTGAACCTGATACTCGCCAACACTGATTCAGCACCCCTGCACACCATCTGACCACATGTCTGACCGCCTGTGCCCTGGTCTTTCACCGTGTCCCGTGCTTACCGCACGCCTCGCCGCTAGTACCGCGTCGAGCATCTGCAATCCTGGCCAAGGTCTACCGGGTCGCTAACCCACACCACCTCAGGCCCCACTGCAGACAACCATCAGTCATACCCGACCGATGCCGAGTTCCACGCATCTCTCAACACCCTGAGCTCCAGTCCGGACCACGTGCCTCTCGCCTTCCCGCTGACTAGGCTTCGACTCTCCGTGACTTACGCCGCAGCCCCTCCATCAGCCAAGTGAAATCTCCGCCAGAGACTCCAGCTCCACCTTCAACATGACTCCATGGTAGATGATCAATCCACCCCACGCCCCGCCGACCTCAAGATCTCATGTGTACACCATCTTGAATCAACCCCGCGTCATCGCATGTCGAAGCACGCATAACCATGCGCCACGTGTTTCCACGCCACAGAATGCGGACACCATCAGCCCTCACGCTCCCACGTCGTTGTCGCCGATCTTCACCGCTTCTGTCGGACCGACCTCCCGTCGATCTGTCAGACTGTCTAGTCCAACCCAGCCGAACGTATCCGACTGCACCCATGCTCCACCTGTGCCCAGTCCACCTTCCGCGCACTGTCCGGCACCACGTGTATGCATGATCCTCACGACACGCTCCAGCACGTCGTCACTCGCCGCATCCAGTTCATCTTGATCAACTTGGTCTCACGCTACAGAATCGAGCGTCGCCCATACAACACCGGATCAAATAACATTGACCAAAACCTATCAATCTTCCCGTGAACCTGCGACTTGGAACTTGTCCCTCTTCCGGTAGCTCTCCATGTACCATAGCACCAAAGATCTATTAGACAATCTATGCATGCTCCTGGACAAATAACTACCCACAGGGCTTATTCCTCCTTTTTTTTAACGTAACAAATCTCATACCGCTGTCTTCTTTTGATTCAGCTAACACAACATTGCACGCCTTCTGGACCTCACCCCTGCCTGGCCTTTTCAGCGCAACACATGGGCAGCAGCTGCCGCAGCTGGGCAGCCTGCCTGACCGCCTCGCCTGGATCGCAATCCCAGCACATCTGGTCGCGCTGGCACCCATTGCCACGTCCATGCCAGGCTTTGATCCATATGCGTGTACCGCTGCTGCTTCTCCACGCGAGCGAACCGCCGTACCACGTACACGCGCACCGCTTCGCCCGAGCTGCACTAACCCTCGACGACCGGATCGATCCGATCTCATCCACTGACGTGCGATTGATCTCGCCGAGGTCTGCTTGCTGCAACCAACCAGATCAGCTATCTGTGCTCTTCCCGATTGCTTCTTCGAGTCTAGATGTATTCCGATCGCCTTCTCGCCCGCACATCTTACAACGATATCCCGCGGACGACGCCCGATCACAACACCTTCCTCTTCCTCTAGATGAACAATCTGCGGCCTTCCTTGAACCTCGCTCTGATACTGATTGTTACGGTCGTAGGCGCTAAATTGATCTACCGAGAACCAAGCAATCACAGCACGATGACGACACCGAGATTTGGTAACGCAGTTCAGTGAACTCGGCTACATCTGCGGGCATGACTACGGGCGCTCCTCCCCACTGATACCGCAACACCTAGCCGCCCTAGGCGCCGGCACAAGCCGCCGGCTCCCCTGCGTGCCTGTTGCTATCAAGTCGTCATATGTTACACGTGTGGTGCTCCCCTCATTATATGGGAGGCCCAGGTTACAAGAGTTTGACTCGAACACTACTCGTACCTATCCACACCTAATACAACTCAAAATCCAACCTAACCCAACTCGTACATAATATTCGACACACACACAACATAGCAGAGTATACAGTACAACTTTTGTAATGGAATTGTGTTGTTGCTTTTCAAATGCAGTGCTACTGTTATGTTGTGATGCTCCTGCTCCATGCAAATATTGGGGTAAAGGTCTGTCGAATAATGATCATTGTCATGCTACTGATAAGGAAGCAAAGTGGAAAACACTGAGGCAAGCATTCAAGTGCAAAAGTCTGCCAGCATCTTATTCAGAAAAACACGCAGATGTTGTGCACCCAACAACGTCAGCAACACAGAAGGAATGTTACCAGGAGCACACACCGGAGGAGTATAGACTAGAAGATGAGGAGAAGGACTTGAATCCAGATGAGGAGGATGATGAGGCCACAATTTGCGTCGGGAACCTACACTACGGCATTGACAGCGAGCACCTTGGTCAGCTCTTCAAGTATGCCGGAATTGTCGTGTTCTCGGAGGTGAGCCTTCTTAGCTCTTTTCCCGTCATCAATATGTGAAGAAGTGCCTTATTATTTTGATTCATCAGTAATATATGAACAAAGAAAGATTGCCCTGCAAGCATGCAACTACTCTAGCAACTTCGCAGCTATGTACTTCCCCTGTTTTTTGTGGTGATGTGTAACGGTGAAGTCCATAGGGTGGAGCTGCTGGAATCGAATTTGGTTGTTTTGTGAGATTGTGTAACATGCTTAGGTTGCAGTTGGTAGCTGTGCGATGTTTCTACTGATGCTTTTGCTCGTATCAAGTCATTTCTAGCCAATTGTATTGGTCATTACATTCCTTAACTTTTGGGTGTGCAGTTGTAGCTTCTTGACAAACTCTGAAATGATTTAAAAGCGTTTCTTATCGAGACTGGAGGCCTTGTTTCCATGCCTTCTCTAGGTTATTTGTGCCCTACGCGATATATGTTTCGTCAGTGTTGTTGGGAAGTAGTCAGACAATACAGTTACTAGGAGACATGTACGGCAGTTTTCTACCCTGTGTCTGCACAGATCATTTACGACAGGGACACAAAGGCCTGAGCTGTAGATATGGGTATGTCACCATGAGTACTGTTTGGGAGGCTGAGAACGCTGTGAAGAATTTCCATCTGCGTGTGAGTAAACTTCATAAACGATAACTTGATGTTCTGCTATCTCCATTCTGCTTACTTTTTGTATAAAAGTTTATTTATGGATTGATTAACTAACTATTTACATGATATGGTTCTTTTACATATTTTTTCTCATACTCCCTCCGTACACAAAAGGAGTCTTAACATATCTCAAATTTGTATGTATCTATACACTAAAGCATGTCTAGATACATACACATTTGAGATATGTTGAGACATCCCTTTTGTGGACAGAGGGAGTAGTTATTATTCCTTCTCGAATTTCTATGCTGAAATTTTTAGAATCTTATGCTTTGCTGATTGACCTTTATTTTGGGGGAATTCAGGAGCTGTACGGAAGGCTTGTTACCGTAAGCATGGCAGCATCTGCTGCTAGTCCTAGCAGTTCCCGGGCAGAAGAAACACCGTCACCTGTCGATCCATGCCTTCTTCGTTCAAACTCTACGTTGGCAATCTTCCCTGGGAGGTGCATGGCTCTGAGTTGAAGCAACAGTTCAGCGGGTACGGCGAAGTGGTTCATGCCAAAGTCTCTACAATGGAAGAGGAGCTCAGCGGCGCTCCCGGGGATTCGGTTTCGTCACGATGGCGACGAAGGAGGGATTGGAGAGGACGCCATTTGGGACCTGGACAAACAGGCCAGTGCAGTGCATTGTCTGGCTGGTTTCCCTGCCTATTGCTACATTGATAACCGGATGATTTTTATGTTTTGGCTTTGAGTTGTGCAGGTTTGGAGTTGGAGGAGACGTAAGCTGCGAGTGCGATTCAGAGCATCATCCCACTTATGATGACAGGTCTAGATTCAGAGCCTTCATTAGATTTCTTGTCCAGGTAACAGATGACAGAATTAGCATCAGGTTTATCATAGAAAAGTTTGATACTCTTGCAAATTTTGTAGCATCTCGGAGATTGTTTTCACGTCTAAAATGGAATAGAAGTATAGAACTGAACTCTGAACATTCACATCCTTTCTGTGAAGTGTAAAAAAGAACTGAACATACACATCCTGAACTACCACGATGCGACTAGCTGCCCTCCTGCTGTGGGTACCGCCGACGTCTTCTCGCCGCCGTCGATCTTGTCGATCACCAAATGCAGGCGACCGTCCTGCCGGAACGCCCATATCTGAATGCGGTCATCCTTTGTCAGGCCACTCTCGCAGACGAAGCCCTTCGCGTTTCTAAATTTCAGCACAATGCTGCCGCTTGAATCCCACCTTGTCAGCTCAGCATCCATCCGGCGACCATCCTGGTTGACGACCACCGTCACGACAAGCCCGCGGTGCTCCTTTCCCTGCACCCTCGGTCTTGGGCCGTCGTGTTCGGCGGACGGTCGTGGTCGCGGCCTCTCCCATGCCTCGTGCAGGTTGGCGGCGCGACGCTCGACGTCGGTGAGGAGCGGGAGGAGGTGGTCGTTGATCTCGCGCGCGGTAGCATGCAGCGGCACTGCTGCGTGTCGACGTCCGAGCAATGGACGTGCTTGCCGCCGATGAAGAAGAGCTGGTGGTCCGCGGCGAGTCCCAGTGTCTGGCGCATCCAGGACGGCTCCGGTGGTGGCGCCGCGGTGGTGTTCGTTGTGATCTTTCCGGCGCCGCTGTCCAGCCTGAACCGGTGTAGGACTCCACCACGGACGCAGAGCGCCTGCAGCGGGACGGCGTCGATGGGTGGACCTGTAGATGTCGAAGCGCCGTCGTGGTGGTTCAGGATCGCTAGAGCCAGACACCCTGAGCTGCTAGTGCTGGCCGACGCTGTTGCCGTTCCGGCCGCCGCTGCGACCTTCCGCTTCTTAGCTGGCAGACATTTTTGCACCGGCGGCGGAGGTGAGAGCATGGCCTGCACGACCACGAGCGCCCCTTCCGTCGCACCGCTCGACGACGATGCGACCGAGGATTCATCCGAGCTGCCGGTAACATCTCGGCTGCCCTGGCGCCTGGGTTGGTCCGAGGCCGTGAGCCAGAGCGACAGGTAGTCAAGCGGCGCGCCCACGCCGGCCAGGGACACCTCCTCTGGCTCCGACCGTTTCAGCCACCGGTATGCCGTGGCGGCGTTAGCACAGCTAGGCGTGAGCGACAGCGTCAGGTACCCAGGCGACGTCTTCCGCACTCTCCGCAGTAATCTTTTCAGTTTCCGGGACACCGCCGCCATAGGCTCGGTCGGCTTTACTTTCTTCGCGTCTCCCGCCGTACGGGACTCGCCGTCGCTGCCGCTCGTGTCCGACGCCGACGAATCCGAGCAAGATTGATCCATCGTCGTCGGCGGTGTGATGCTGTCGATCGCCATCCAGCGCGTGAGTTGATTGATTTCTGTGCCGGTCAATCCAGTACGTGCGCGCTTCAGGATAGTCTCGTCTGGTCGCCGAGGCCGGCGTATAAATAGACTGGAGGCTGGGAATCTGGGATGGATCAATGCGAGTTCTCGAATGGGAGTCGGATACGGAGATCAGCTCTAGTTCCCTTCCATGTTGCAGCTGCGACGAGTCCGTTGTGAGGTCGGCTCGTATACTGTTTTTTTTAATCCACGCTCGGCTCGTAGTGCTAGGGAGGCGCAAACGATGCTAAGCTTTCTAGGCCAACTCGACATACAAGCCCAGCCCAGTCAGTCCGTTGTGATGGGCCCAATCTTCATGGGCGTCTAATAGTACTAGCTGGACCACATTCGTATGATAAGAAAAGATGCGACCACGACGCGTACCGCGTAGCGTGCGACAGTTTGCAAGTCAACTCTCTCTCTCTCTCGGCTCTATGTACGCCTCTCTCCGATCACGACAGCATACCGCGTGGAGTATAGCATTTGGCTGTGTCGAAGTCAACTCTCTACCGCATCCCTCCCTCAAACTCCCAGGCCACCTTCTTCTTCCTCCTCCTCCACTCTCTCACCACGCCGGAGACGCAACCTGTCTCCAGTGCCTAGGGACGGAGCCAGCCTGTGACATTGAGGGGGGCTAAATGGATAGCTTTAATGTCATAAACTTCATGAGGGAGGCGATTTGACCAAATTACTAAGAATTAAGAGCTCTAATGGCTAGTAATGGTCACAAAATCTGAACCATGGGGGTGGCGAAGCCCCCCCTCATCCCCCTTGTCTCCGTCCCTGCCAGTGCCCGAGCTCGCCTCTCTCCTTTCCGGCGGCCATCGAACTCCTAATCCAGCGCTGCCCTCATTGACTACCAAGCTCCGGAGCACGGGAGCAGCGGACCCTGTCGTCCGTTGCCGGGCAACTCTCCGGCATCTTCTAAAATCTCTCGACCTGGCAACTGGCACACGTCCTCCCCTCTCCAAGCGCCACCGCCACTTCCACCTCCCTCAACCTCGCCGTCCACCTCCCTCACGACGCAGGACACGACGCCACACCTGTCTCCGGTGCCAGAGCCCGCTACTCTCCTGTCCCATCCTCCGTTACCATCAAGATCCGGCGTCGGTGGAGCACGGCAACAACGCGGCCCCGGTGACGACAAGGCCGCGGCCTACGGCGCGGAGAGGAAGACGCCGGCGGGCCGTCGATTCCCCTCCATCAACGACCCGATCGAGGGAACACCTACCTTTTCGGGTGAGAGGCAGTTGTAGAGATGGTAGATCCGGGGGTGAGCGCTGCGACGGGGGCGTTGGGCTCCCTCCTCGGCAAGCTCACCACCTTGCTCACCGACGAGTACAAGCTGCTCGCGGGGGTCCGGAAGCAGATCGAGTTCCTGGAGCGCTAGCTCAGAACCATGCGAGCCTTGCTCCAGAAAATGGCGGACATGGAGGAGAAGCTCGACGCCATGGCCAAAGACTGGAGAGGCAAAGTGCGCGACCTCAGCTACGACTTGGAAGAATGCATCGACCGCTTCATGGACCGGCTTGACAGCAGAGACGCTAAGTCGAAGTTCATGAAGAGGACCGCGCGCCGGCTCAGGACGCTGTGGGCACGCCATGGCATCGCCACCCAGATCAAGGAACTCAAAGCTCGTGTCATCGAGGAGGGCGAGCGGCGTGATAGGTACAAGCTTGATGAGAGGTACTACGCTCCAACGAGGACCGTGGAAATCGACCCGCGGATGACCGCGCTCCACGAGGAGGTTCGTGGCTTGGTGGCCATGGATGGCCCAATGAAGCACGCCACTGCCCTGTTGACGGATGAGAAAGAAATGGAGCTGAAAGTGGTGACGATTGTGGGACCTGGAGGGTTGGGGAAGACGACCCTGGCCATGGAGGTGTACCGCAAGATTGGAGGAGACTTCGACTACCGAGCCTCTGTATCTGTGTCATGCACTCTTGATTTCGAAAAGCTCTTAAGACTAGCCACAATGGGGGTATCATAGGTGGTATCATGCATGCCATGTTGGCAAAAATATGACGTGGCACTGTAATTAATGATGAGAGATATGATAGTGGTATTATAGGTAGATACCGTAACATAACGGATTCCAATGCAATATGAGTCTACAACCTAATAAATGCAGTATTATATGATACCACATATATGTTACTACCCATTGTGGAGATAGTAACATAGACTAGTATCATGTGCATAATACTAGTATATGATACTCCCCATTGTAACTAGTCTAAGGGATATCTTGTCTCAGATTGATGAAGATAGTTATGGAAAAAGCAAGTCAGAGGGTTGGGAAATAGAGCAATTAATCCGAAAAACCAAACTGATCTTGACTGGAAAGAGGTACGGAGTACATTGCTTTGTTCTTATGCTTATATATTCTACCATGCATGCAAGTCGAGCGC
Organism: Poa pratensis; assembly: GCA_947311845.1. Taxonomy (NCBI): domain Eukaryota; kingdom Viridiplantae; phylum Streptophyta; class Magnoliopsida; order Poales; family Poaceae; genus Poa; species Poa pratensis. The sequence continues at coordinate 126,972,488 of CAMZMU010000074.1, read as the reverse complement.
GGCATTAATTAATTCCTAAGCTGGGAAGAAGTATTAGTGTTTTTTGAAAGCTAGCCTTAACCAAGATAAATCAAATTAATGGTTCTATTTGTGTTGAGTATGTTTAAAACGGTAATAGTTCAGGGCTAAAACTTAAACTTGGACAATAGTCTAGCGGGAATAAATAGACCGTCTCTTACTTCTGTCAAAGAAAAGTCGTCTAGTCCCACGTTAGGATACGGATGCTATTGTTTTTCACTTGCTATGAGAATGCAATGAATTACTTCTCATAGTTTGGTTGATGCAAAAAAAGTTACCGGAATACCAAGTAGAAATCATTTATAAATTTGTTTGGAAATATCAAATTAATTGATGCTAGTGCAATTCATCAGAATTATGACAATGGTTAATAATGCTTATTGCAATAACTGAATGTAGGTACTTCATTGTTATTGACGACATATGGAAAGAACAAGATTGGACTTTGATCAAGGCAACATTTCCTGATAATAATAATGGTAGCAGAATAATTGCTACTAGCCGCATCACTGGTGTAGCTATTACGTGTTGTTCCAACTTCGGTGGTCAACCCTATCAGATGCCACCTCTAGATGATGTTGATTCTCGAAGATTGTTTTTTAAGAGAAGTTTTTGCTCAGATGTTCCATGCCCGGCTGACCTGGCAGAAGTATCTGCTAGGATCTTACAAAAGTGTGCTGGTCTGCCGCTAGCTATAGTTACATTTGCAAGTTTGCTTGCCAGTAGGACACGTAGCAAGGATGAATGGGAGATGCTGCAAGATTCCATTGGTACTGGTTCTTTGACTGAAAATGGTGGAAACTTAAAAGGGGTGAACGATATACTGTTACTTAGTTACTGGGACCTTCCACACCACCTGAGGACTTGTTTGTTGTACTTGTGTATATATCCAGAGGACTTCAAAATCAACTGTGAAGAGCTGAAATTGAAATGGATCGCGGAAGGATTCGTTGCTACACAGTGGGGACGTTTGGACAAGGTAGCACAAAATTGTTTCAACGATCTTGTTAACAGAAATATGATTCAGACACTGATTGAGTATGATGGTTCTGTGAAATATTGCCGGGTGCATGATATGGTGCTTGACCTCATGATGACTTTTGTCAGATGAAGAAAATTTTGCGACTGTTTTAAATGGACGTATCTGCAATTCTTTTCCAAGAAAGATTCGTCGGTTGTCCCTGCACATTAGTGACACTGAGCATAACCGGGCAGTCAGTGCAATTGCAGAAAACAAATTACATGTTCGCTCGCTAAATATATTTACACCAGTTAAGAAACCCTATCTTATGGATTTACCAGCTTTGAGGGTGTTGCATCTTGATTATTGCTATTTTAGAAACAAGGAATTGAGAAATATAGGGAGTTTACGTCAGCTAAGATATTTTAAAATGAACAGTCCCACAATTACTGAGCTTCCTGAGGAAATCGGTAAGTTGCAACACTTGGAGACTCTCGATTTGAGAGACTGCTATGAGTTTCTAAGACTGCCATCAACTGTGGTGAAGTTGCAGAAATTGGTGCACCTACTTGTCGGCCATCGCACACGGTTGCCTGATGTCGAGTTTCGGAGTATGCAAGCCTTGGAAGAGTTGAAGTTGAACATCTGGAATACCGATGACCCAATGAGATTTGCAGAAGATCTTGGGCATCTAACAAAATTGAGAGAACTGGCTATTGAGGTGGAGAACCTTTGAAGGATTATACAACAAGAGAAAGATTAATGAAAATTTTGGTATCATCTATAAGTGAGTTGGGAAAATGCAACCTTCAATCTCTTTGGATCGATGAGGGAGAGATGTGCGACCTTATGTTTGGGGACCAATGTTGCACCTATCCGTACCTCCAAGATCTTACAATTTACGGTTCGACTAAAATGGTTCCCAAGGGAGTGGCCTCCATCAACAATCTCGTGAAACTAAGCATATGTCTCAAGGAATTTGATAAGGAGGGTCTCCAGATCCTCATGAGCATGCCTTCTCTGGCCCATCTTGAGCTAGTTATAGTATCGTCGATTGTAGAAAAGATGACAATCGGTAGCAACGGATTCAAGCTCATAAAGGTGTTCCACTTAAGATTGCCTGCTTTTGAAGCGGATCAAGCAGGTGGAGTGCGCTTAACATTTGCAGCAGGTTCCATGCCAGCACTCCGATGGCTCCATCTTCGGTTGAGGCCAATGGATGTGGCGTCCGATTTTTGTGCAGAATTTGGTGTCCAACATTTGCCAGGCCTTGCACAACTCCATGTCAAAATTAATTGTTACGAAGCAGCTCCAGGTCACGTGGAGGCTTTGGAGTCCTCCATTGAAAAAGCAATCGACTTGCACCCCAATTGCGAAATCCATGTCAGCAGGTACCTTGAAGGTTCCATGTATTTTTTTGAGTTTTAAGACGGTCGCATCCGTCGTCCGATTAGATAGAATAGAATGTTATTTACAGAGTTTGAGATTAGGGAAAATCCTTTTAAAGACAAAACAAAATTACAAGTCTCCCGATTGTGCGTGTGGGCGAAAGCCCGCTTGAAGGCGAGCTCGTCACATTGCGGAAGGTTCTTCTATTCCTCTTCTTCCAAGCTGTCCGAAATTTTGGCGGAAAGCCCTCAAGTGTCCGCCAACTCAGCAGCCTTCCCGGATCGACGACACGCTGGCACTCCATCTTAGCAAATGCACGATGCATCGATTCCGAAGGGCGCAACCAAAGCTCGCAAACAGAACTAGGATCTCCTTGCCACCTTGTCAATGAGAAGATGTCAGACATCAAAAGCAGCATCTAGGCCACCACGAGCGGATTGGCTGCTCAATCTCACTGCTGACTTCCTCTTCTTTTTCTTTGGTGTGAGCACTGGAGTTGGTTCTGGTATAGTCCAACCATCATGATTCTGTCTTATTTTAGCAATTAATTTCTCAGCTTCATCGGAGTTCTTTTCCTGAAAACGCAACCAGCACAACTATCTAGGTATGTCCTAGATTCAACAGTTAGTCCATTATAAAATATATCAAGGAGTTCATTTTAGCTAGTTGATGTCCAGGCCGAGCCCTAAGTAAAGCACAAAATCTTGACCAAGATTCAGCCATTTTCTCTTCTCAAGTTGCTTAAAGTTAAAGATTTTCTACAAGACAGCATGTTGAGGACTAGCAGGAAAATATTTCTGAAAAAAAACATTAACCAAATCCATTGGACTTTTAATTGATCCAGGTGATAAATTATTAAACCAAATTTTGGCTTCATCTTTCAATGATAAAGGAAAGATTTTAGTAAGTAACTGCGTTTCTTAATATCATCAGAAAACAAACTATTTAAAGTAGAGAGGATATTCATGTGTTCTACAGCACTTTCATTTTTAGTTTCTCTAAAAGGTTCTTTCTCAGCAATAGATATATGTGACAAATCATAGAAAATCATAATCTTTATCTTTTATATCAATAGGGATGTAACAAACTTAGCATCAGGAGACAGCTTATAATTAACAGCACGTTTTTGAAGAAGATTTTTAATAGCATTAACATCCTTAGAGGAGTCACAGTTTATGCATTCATCAATAAAATCATCATCAAGATCAACATAAGTTTTCTCAAGATCATCACTAGTATGGTCTCTCAACTCAGGTGAACTAACAAGAGTAATGGACTTCCATTAGGTGTTTCGGTATTTTCAATTTATTTAGATTTAACAATAGAAATGAATCACTACTCATGGTGGTGCGTACGCACCTATCATTGGATGACATGTGTCCCGTTTAGTCAAAGTTGCCTAATGCAAACTCAGTAGATGCCTCTGCTAATTAACCGACAAACTGACGCAGAGAAAATGCCAAAAAAAAGAGAACACCCCACACCCACGTTACCAGGCCCACTCACTCTCATTCTATCTCCAATAATTACAGTTCCTCATTCTCTCTTCTCGTACGCATCCTCTTCCTGAAACCGCTTATCTCTTCTTCCCCCGAAACAAACTCCTGCAAATCCGACACAGCCACCGAAGTGGCGCATAGCCAGATTTCTTGTCTCCTCTCGCCGGCGCGTCGACGACCAGGCGGGCCAGCTCGTCTCTTGCTCCGCTTGCGTCGACGGCCAGGCGGCCTGACCGTGACTAGGGCTTAGGTTGGGGCTTGATGAGGTAGCTTCCCTGGGGCAGAGTGCCTCCACACAGGGCACCACCAGGCGGCGACGGGGGTTAACCTCCTCAAGCTCCGCCACGGCGCGCAGCTCACGGTGGCAGGAGTCACTGCTCGCTCCTCAAGTGCGTACAACACTACAGCCATCGCCGTCCAGCTCGCGAAGGAACTGCATACATCAGCGACGGAACAACCGTGTCCTCCGCGCACCTCCGGCTGCTCCCGCCGCCCATCTCTGATGGATTGCTCCGGCCGGGTCTCCTTTCTTTTTTCGATTGTAGATTTTCCTCTGATATGGATTTGTGGTTTGCTGTGTTTTTCTGCCGATTGGTTCAGCTCACGGAGGGCCGGAGGGCGCTGCATGCTCCTATTTTGTTTGTGAGAAGGTATCAAAACAATGGAACTGGACGAGAGCTGCTTTACTTTCGCAGCCTTTTCTTTTGGCCGGTTTCTTTACATTCTGACGTTGCTGCTGCCAAAATTAATTGAGCTGCTTTACTTTCGCAGCCTGGTCTGATAGAGGACCGTCAAGCAGGAAGGATCACAAGGAGTGGGAAGAGGCCGCCGTCAAAAAGGGAAAGTAGCTGGAAGGCCATTGCTGAGACGCAGGTTTTGACGAGATTGAACCCCTCGCGTCGGCCCCGTCTGGCGACCGAGGGGAACTAGATCGGCCGCCGCCGCCCCAGCGATGGTGTGGCAGATGGCATCAAGTCAGAGTGCACCTGATTGGCTTTCGTCCTCCGGTAAAGCGCGGCGGCCTGCGTAGGCTACGAGGCCGTCTCGGGCAGAGCTGCATGTGCTCACCCTGATGCACATGCATCAGGGTTAGAAATATTTTCCTTTATACTTGTGGTAAAAAATTAGCATGTGCATCACCTTATACTATTATGAAAATGCATCAGGGTGACTAAAAATTTGACATGCAAAGAGCGTTGTATACTGCAGTGAATCATGGTCGATTTCTGTCCAGCTCCGCCCCTGGCGGCGGCCATGGTCTGCGACTCTGCGTGCTGGTGTGGCTGTTTTGCCGGCGACCATCCTATTGTTGTGGCCAAACTCTGTTGTTGTTTGCATGTGATTCGAACAAAACCAGATCTATCTATCTATCTATATATCTATACTATAATATTCGTAGCTGCCGTGATGATAGGTTTCGTGTGGTAAGGGTGGGGCGGTGGTAACTGGTGCGTACTATGTAGCCCACAAGTCAGTCCAACTCCCGATTCTGCTACAGCCGAGTACGAGAGATGAGCAGGTCCGGCCTGGGCGGCGAGCAACTCGAGGAGCAGGCCTTCGCGGCGGCACCATGACAGTCGTGCGTCGGAGGCGGCCGTGGGCAGGGAGCGCATGGGGATCGTGTTCGAAGAACCGCGCCGCCGCGTGGGATCGTGGTCGAAGACCCGCGCGCCCTCTGCGCAGCCTCACGGCCGGCAACGGCGAAGAAATTGCGTCACGTCGAGTCACAAACGGAGCGGACAGATCAAGTTGAAAGCCATGGCCGCGAGGAATTGTCACGTTCTTGTGCTACGCCACGATCGAGTGGTTGCCGGGATGTTCGACGCTCGGCAAGCTGTACGTACGCCACACGGCCACAGCATCGCATTGGAGCTCATCGTGTAGCCTATCATTGGAGGTGCCTGCCAGCCGCCAGGCCAACACGACACGCCCGGCGCCAAGTTCGCCGGCACGTCGCCCGCCACCGCGCGCAGGACTTTGCCATGTCCGTTTTTGCAGCCAACATCGTCATGGAAGAGATGACCACGGCCGAGAAGGCTACCTCCTGTCTAGCGTCGGGCATACTTTCTAGCTACCAGTGAAGTCATCCCCTATGCCGGTGCTGAGTTGCTAACTTTGCCCGTGCCGCTCTCATTACCGATAATCTTCATGCCATGTCTTCATCACGTCATGCCGTCGGGGGCATGCCACGTTGGGCCTGGTGTGCTTATACGGCCATTAAGCCATAGATGTATTATCTATTATATACTACTAGTTGGCATGTACGTGCAACGTACGTTTCACAATTAAAGTGACAATTTACAAGTATGAAAGATAGTACCAGGTCCGGCGACAGTCTCCCGGACAGGTTCTTGTTCATAGCAAGTAGTAGATCGATGTAGAAGAGAAATCATGAGTCCAAAACTCCAATTCAAGCATGTATGGACAAAACATAATGTCGTTGGCGCGCTGCGTACATTCCGTAAATAAGGCCACCGGAGCAGGTGACCCACGTCCAGCGGCACGGATCACAACCTGAGCCGCCGAGAACGTTGTCCGGGTCCCGCAGCGAACAAACGGATACCAAACCCACAGACTCGCGATGTAGGAAGATAGCAAATTGCCCATGCGTTGCAATGTGTACAAATTTTAAAATTAGGCGTGACATGAAATTTCTCTTAGACACAAACATTTGATACAACATAATGTTTATACAATATTTGATTCAACATAATCTCTATACAACAGAATAATTCACATAAATAAAATGATAAATAGTGTTGATTCTGTTAGCGTTGTCTACTTTTAGAGTCTAGGAATAATATCACACACGAGTACTTTACATTTGATGGGCTAGGCTTTGCTTTGGCATGTGGTGTTTATTGGATTGGGCTCATGGAGAAAAGGATTGCTACGTGGACTAACTTTTTTTTTCCGATAAAGAGGGCTAACTGAAATAGGAACGACACAGAACTGAACGACATGTTCATGTTAAGAATTCAGTTCGTGTTCAGAAGAAACAGAGGACTTTGGCTGATACGAATTCGACGACAGCGGCCGAGGGTAAGGGCATCATTAGGAGATCAAGTGGGTTCCATTGAAAAGATCGGCCATGGCAGGGTTTTGGGCTGATCGTTAGACTACTTGGAAGAAGGTGATGGTTGTTGCTACAGAACAATAAGGATCAGAACAACGCCATTGGGAATTTTGGTAGACATTGGACAGGACTGAGCTAAAAAACACGCAGCAAGAAATTTCCCTTTCTTTGACTGAATCTCTCGTTGCAATAGCAGCAACCAAAACAAAATTGGTCGTAGCAATCAATATCGATCGACCGCCGGCCGGCTCTATCTCTTCGTCAGGTCAAGTAGTAACTCTGTTTTAAATAGCTGGCTATCACTCGGCTAAAACAAAATTGCCAGCCCATTCACCAGGGGCGCCGCGCGGCACCTGCTCATGCTCCAGATCAACCGCTTCGCATGCGGCGGGATCGTGCTCGCCTCCTCCGTGCACCACCAGGCCGCCGACGGGCACTCCATGACCATCTTCCTCCACGCGTGGGCCAACGCTGTCCGCTGCGAGCCTGCGACGGCATCGACGTCGACCGGGCGTACGGCCCCGCTGCACTTGTTCCGCGCCGTCTGCCGCGCTGTCGCCGGCGCCGGCGCGGCGGTGAAAGCGTGTAGTGCGTTTGGAGTTGTGGAACCGTTTCTTTTTTTGCTGTGGCAATTGTTGTAATTATCACGAAAGTGAAAAGGTGTGTTGAGTTGTCAAACATTCGAACGATCTGGGCCATAGATTTAATATTGAGCGCGTGCGATTTAATGTATCAACACAAGTTTGCTCTTTTAATAGTAGTATAGAAAAGCAAAATGAGTTAGCTATTCGAGTCACCACGTTAATCCACATCATCCTAATTATTTTGGATAGTTAGATCTAAAACGAGTGGCTAAGATTTAATTAACGGTTAATAACTACGTAACAGTACAGGGGTCCGTTTGACACGTTTTATACATCAGGCATAAAGAGTTATATTTAATTCTATGTAATCACGATTGGTTACGACCCGCCAGTGCATTCCCGATTGGTTACGACGAGGTCGTATAACCGTACGTGCAACTCCGACAAGCTACATGGTCCAAAACAAAAACTCCAAAACTGATCGTTTGGTTACAGCAGCCAACAGTGCACACGTATGTCTAGAAAAAAAAACTCTAACGCTGATCGTTATGGGAAGCTAGCTCCAAGTTGATTGGTAAGGAAAAAAGAAACAAAATACTGATCGATACGATCTGATTTTTGTACATACACACGCATGTACCTATATTAGGTTACAGGAGTGCGGGCTACACTACATCATGGTTGCAGCTTGGCCAAAACGAAACTGATGACTGAGTAGTACATAGATTAAAATGTATGATTTTAAAACATTTGACAGTTTTGTGCAATTGCGCAGAGTTAACTAAGAGGAGAACTCCAAGTTGTCGGACTCACGGCGGTGCCACTCGCACACTCCTCACAAGATATATTATCGAAACCACTCTATTGCCAAACTATCGAGGGAAAAAATGCAGGGACAAGCCCTGACATGTTCCATGGATTACATCATTATTAGAAGTTTATGAATAAAGATGAAGAAATAGACATAACCAACCATTTTTTATTCTATACAACACCTTCTCAACCAGCTAAACATTGTCGCAGTAACACACTAAAACCAACACGGCTTCCTTCCCAAGCATTGTTGTTATTCTGCCTAGCGAACACATGTCAACATAGCCTCATCCCGACCAGCTACAGGGACAACGAGACATATCTGACCTACCGCACAGGAGACACATCAACTTTGATCCACATAGATTGCGAATTAGGATATTGCTAAGAAAGGAGGAAGTCTCCCTGGATGTGCATTGACTTCACGAACTTAAATAAGGCATGCCCAGAAGATTCCTTCCCTTACCGCGCGGATAGATCAAATTATCGATTCAGTGGTTGGGATCAAAGTTGACGTGTCTCCTTGACGCCTACTCGGGGTACCATCAGATACACATGCGGTATGAGCACATATCGGCCACAGGCTATATCACTGACGTGCTATAATTAATTCCATGACTATAATTATTTCCATGCCATTTGGATTGAACATTATATGACTTTGTGTTAGATTAACAGTAACCAAAAGGAGAGACACGCATGGATACTGTATGAATCCAGCCCATAAATAATACTTATATTTACTCCAGATATTATACGTGGCTTGCACATCTATTGGGAGAATATAGTCACTGAAAGGACAAATTGGTTACTTCTAGATAAATTGGTGGCATAGGCATCGGTCGTATATAGCAGCGCTAATGCACTAGGGTACCATAAGTTCGATCACTAGAAAAATAAAAGCCACACAGTTACTTTACAATGGTTCAACTGGGTTGTTGTAAGTTTTTTCGAAACTCAGATAGATTCCTAAAAGTCTGAGAAAAGGCATACATTTACTCCAAATTTTATACATGCCATAGACTTTGTGTCTGATTAATATGGTAACTAAAAGCAAATAATTGCTCACTTCTAGATAAATTGACGGTATAGGCATTGACCGTATAAAGCCCTAGCTAAGGGATAAGATAACTTGAGGTCAATAGCAAAATAAAATCCCAATGTTACATTGCAATGGTTTAGTTGGTCTGTTGGAAGTGTTTAGGAGACTCGGATGGATTCCTAAAAGCCCGAGAAAAAGTTAGACCTCCATAAAGTTCCCGAGGTTCCAGTAAAACGAGAATGAACTACAATCGATCTTTCAAAACATACAGTTCCACATAATGAATCAATACATTTTATAAAACACACTATTATCAAATAGAAATGTATAAAATAAATCCCAAAATAATATAGGTGGATGTACAAAGTAATTAAATTTTTATTATACTTATGGTGCCTAAGGAAATATTGAATGTGAATAAAACTGTATAAGTTTCCACAATGCGATGCAAATTTTTGTTAGGCACATTCAGACATTGCCCTCGCATTTGCGAGGGCCACGTTGCTAGTGTACATAACAGGACTGCAGGTACCGGCCGGACGTGAGCAGCCGGTGCCTAGCTAGGCGAGAATGGCCACAAGAACATTAGCAGATACAAGCAAAGACACGGGCTTCAAGCTATGCAATTGTGCATAGGCCAACAAGCTAATGCCCTTGCGTCATGTATTCCCATGCCTGCTCCATCCAAACCAATATATACGTCCCTCGGCAGCAAGACAAGGCATGCGGTCAACGAGTTTTGCCAGGCGTTTAGCTTCATATGGGCCAAATAGGAACGATATGCCGACTTTTCTTTATAATCTGAACCCGAGCACAAATTCAGTTTGAGTTGGTTCAGGTTACTCCAACCTGCACTTATATTTTCTTACTCTGAGATTAATTTGGTTGTAAATGGTTTTGGAAATATGTGCGATACCAAATGAATAGTATTTTTCTATGTAATCTAACAAGTGTTTTTCTGCATGATAATTTAATACTTTTGGATGCCCATGCTGTATACAAGGAAAAGAAGAAAGTAAATTGTGTTTTTTATTAATTTTGTGAAGATTGTTGTATAATGGGACATGTAAGGAATTGAAATACGAGAGAACAAAACAAAAAATCATAGTTTACTTGAAAACATAATCTGTTCAATTTACTTTTAGCCCGTTGCAACGCACGGGCATTATGCTATATATTCTGTTATATCTACACGGTTGCTGCGCTGGTCTGATCAAGCATCTGGACCATCTATTGTAGTTTTCCGTTGATATGCAGTTCTGAATTCGGTCATGTACCAGACAGCCAGACCCTGGTCTTGCTGTTGGCTTAAACCCTGACGCTATCTCTGTCTCTGAATTCCTGTAGTGCAGGTGTTCGACAGTTTCAGTTTTGACAGTTAAGGCGTTTTCTGTTTTTTCGGCTTTAAGTTAGCTCGCCTGATGATTGCGCTTTGTTGCTTTTGAATGCAGTGCTACTAGGCACGAGATTAGGATCGGGGAACAGGACCTTGATGAATAAATCATAGCTTAGTGCACTGTTTGAGAAAGGTCAGTTGATATGGACAAAGTTTAGAAGAAGCATGGTAGAGCAGGAGCATCATGTAGGCAATGAAATCAGCTGCTGTGCTACTACTAAAGCATGGTTCAGAGAAAGCATAATATGCATAACGTAATGCTTCAGAACAGCAGCACACTGCAATAAACTAGAGAGTTACGGAGTAGTAACTATTATATGAGGAGACAGTGTTCACAAAAGTTAGACAAGCGACAGAAAACAAGGGCGGCTGTGTTGTTCCCGTTACAGCTGTCTAAACAATTACAGTTTGGCAAGGAGTAGATCAGTTTGTGTCTTGTTTGGCGTGCTTTGAACGGATATCATCCATTCATCCTAGAGCTACTGGCAATAATCAGTGTTTATTCGATGAAGCTTCGGAACCTGAAGTCACCTAACCGCATGGTGTCTGAACTATTGTCTCGTGATGTTTACCTTAAATTGTATTTTTTTGAGTTTCTTCAGTGCCACATAAATCTGGTCCTACGCTTGAGAGAGGACAGTTTAGCCATATATTTCTATTTAATACTCAAGCACATCACACTTGCATTTGTTAAAGTAATTGTTACTGGTAAATGGTAGTCGGTAGCAAGATTTTGGTTCCCGAATTTTTTTATTTCCCGAGGGGGCTCGGGATTCCCAGTTACCGCGGTAACCGAGAAATCCTGGATGGTTACCGGATAAATTTAAAAAACAAATTTTGAATTTAAATATTGTCGAAAGAGGCTTATTTAGTCTTTACACATGATTTCCACACAACAATGTGTGCAGCGTAGTGGTAAAGCGCCACTACCAACGCGTTACGCAGTCTACCTTGCATTAGTAAAGAGAATATATCTTATTTACCCTATTATTGTGTTCAAATTAAAAAAATTCAAAATAAATCGGGATTTTTTAACCGGTAAGCAGCTTTCCCGTGGGTGGTCGGGAAACTCGGTTACCGCCCGGTAACCCAAAATCCCGACCGGTAACCAAAACCATGGTCGGTAGTCAGTCTGCTTATAACCTCACTTCATGGTCGTACCTTGACAAGGATAACTTGATGAACTTGTTTCCAAACCGTACTCCTTTGCGGAAGATACTGAAATGCATAAGCTGTCATGTGCTCCTTGCCAAAAACAAAAAATCACCTAGATAACTGAATCATCAAGGCTAGCAGTTTAGCTGGTTTTCTGAATTTTCCAGCAGTGGAATAACAGAGCACTTAAGTGCATGACGATTGATATATTTAACATCATGTGCAGCGCAGTTTTGGCACTACACATCATTTAGGACTTATACATGTCACCTATCTGTCGCTAACCCTTGCTACCAACTCGATTAGTCCACGCACGATGTGCCCAATGCCTGCTGCATCACCATTGCCTAGACGCTTTCTGTACTAGTAGCATTCATTTTATTTATGCACAGGCAGATTGGGTATCAGCTGCTTCCAACTGCTAAATTGTTGTATTTGTGCTGCATAGCTGTGTGCTTCATGTATCTGCAGCATTAAGGTGTTGAATTGTCACTGGTTTTGTTTATGACCAAATTGCACGAAAGTGCAGGTCAGGCCCTTCTTATGGAAAATGTTCAGAGCAGCAGTGTCATTCCGTTTTAGCTTTCTGGCGAAGTAAGAAGTTGCACAGACACTCCAGCACTTGTCCTGCTTGTACCATGAACTCTATGTTCGCATGCTTTTTGGTGTGAATCTTAGTACTGTAGAGATATTATTTCGTCAATGCTGGTGATCTTGTGGAGATATTCCTTCGACAATGCTGGTGACCTCATGAACATATTATTTTGTCATAATTTTCTTGCTGTGTTATCACAATATTGATATTTTGGAGGCAACAATTTAATGTCTTTTCATAAGTTTTCTAGATTTGAAAGTGTTTTTGGAAGGATTATATCACAGCCAGATTTTGGGTCGACCCAAAATGCCCTTTCGGCCAGCGAGGCCACAGCCATTTTTGGAATGGGTCGGCCTCCGGGCCTGCCCATTGCCTGGTTGGAAACTGAAACGAGCGATGCTTCCTCCCGATTGATTGTCAAACGTGTAAACCCAATTCACGTGTCAACACGCGTGGATCGTCGGCTCTGTGCGTGCGGGAAGCATAAAATAATCCGGGGGGAGTTAAATCATTTTCCTAAAATAAGGGGACAGAGCCGTCGATCGAGGGGGAGTAAAACCGCCACGCCAGGGCCGCAACTCCCACAGTATTATCGCATCCTCGACACCGATGGGGCGCCGACGCGGCCGATCTCCTCCTCGTCCGGCGACAGCGACTGCCGGTAGCGAGGCGCCCGTCGGCGGTCATCGTTCAACCCCAGAATCACCCACCGCCGGAGGAGAAAGCTCGACCTCTAGGAAGCGACGACGCCGCAGCAGAGGAAAGAAATCGACCTCAACCTCGAAGGGTTCTTATCCTCCGGCCGAGTCGTCCATAACAATACCCCGTAAAGATCCCAGCTTGGCCAACAACGAAGAGATCTTGGTCCTGTTTGAGACGCCCTCTGGTTTCGCAGTTTTCTGTATGAAGGAGCACTACCTCCACCAGCCGAACATCTGGGCAATCTTTGGCGAGGAGTTTAGGTCACGAGGGATCGTTTGGCTGAAAGAGTTTCAGATTTTCAAGGACAAGTCATGCGCCATTAACAGTGATACTGGTGTCGTCAGCAGGGAGCTTACCGAGATAATCTCGCGCTATCGCCGCCCTGGTCAGACACTGGCCATCGGAAACCCTGAATACAAAAGGATCATTGAAGCGAGCTTGCCTGGCGTGCCTTGCCTCTTCGATGAAACTGTGATGGAGGTGATGTGGGGGCTGAAGAATCTCATGCACATATTAGTTCCCCAAGAAGAAGTGAAGCTGACGAAGGAGGGCCGCATGCCGATGAGCAGAGGACTAAAATTGCTCCTCGATCGTTTCGGCTTTGATGATGTCAAACAGGAGATGGTTTAAAGATGATACTAGAAGAGGTTGGCGCGCTTTGCTGCGCCCGAGGTTATTAATGCGGTTATCAATACATGACATGATGATATGAGTAAAGATTATTGTTTCATACATCAGGTACAAATTCATACCATTTTTTTAAAAAGTATTGCACGAATTGGTCTAGCAAACTACGGTATAAACTGTATAATACAAAAGTAATAAATTTGAGTTTGTTAATCTCCAAACAAGGTGAGCCCGACAACTGCTGTGTGTAGGCGAAGGAGTCATGTGATGCAGTGCTAGTCGAGGTACAGCCAAAGGCAGAGCTGACGTATGTCACTCGTGCTTGTAGGGAAGGAGGAGGCACCGAGGAGGGGGAAGTGAGGAGGGCCTTTCGGGTGGCTCGTCAACCGGAGCTAGAAAAGGGAGTCATTGGCCGTGCACGGGACGAGAGAGACTCGAGGCCAAATCTCTCACGATTCAAGGTGTCCTTGAGATGTGATGGTAGGTTCGCGAAAAAACCGGTTAGAGTTTTGACGAAACTGCTAGATTAGAAATTGAATCGATGAGAAGAGGCGACAATGGTCAATGGAGGAGAGGCATCAGGCCGACTTGAAAATTCAGATTTTTAGTCGTCGTGCAAGTGTTAGCCTTTCTGTTTTATAGCAACAACCCAAGTGGACAAAAAAGTTGACATAATTTTCGTCAAGACCGATTAGTTGTTCGGGGAACATTTTTTGGCCCAAATGACTTAATACAGACGAGAGTCGATGGTGGCCACGCGCGGGAAGAAAGCGACGGCCGGCCCCCGATATGTGGTGCCCTTGAGCAGTGGACCAGTGGTATTGAATTTGTTGCAGAATCGGTTAGAATTGTGGCGGAACTATCAGATCAGAGGCCAAATCGATGATAGAAGAGGCGACAATGGTCGCCGGAGAAGAGGCGTGACAGCGACATGAAACTTCCCATTGGCAGTTAGCGTGCGTGTTTTGGCCTTTCTGTTATATAGCAGCAGCCCAAGTTTTTTATATTTGCCGCACTTGGTGTTTTTTGTTTGACAATTTTTTGTTGCTAAATTTACATCAAATGCAGGGCAATAGCTACCAGCGCAATATTTTTCGCCCCAAATGATCTATGTTATAGAATAGAGCAGCTATTGAAATATAAGAGGAGTGACACCATTATGTGCAGTAGATAGACAAGTAAATTTTGTATTACTTAAACGCACAAATAATATTATTTCTAGATGGATCGGATGTAACCAATAGAAAGTTGTCACTTGGAGCAATCAATAAGCTTTATTTTTAGAGAGCTTAGCTATTAGAAGGATATTTTCAAACTCAATTTAAAACTATGAACTTTAAATTAATAAATAAAGTGAGCTAAGTCGGGCATATCATGATGTGGACATGTGGAAAGGAGAAGATATATATTCAATAGATTTTTTTTCAAACTCACATTAATACTATGAACTATTGCCACGTGGAGCAACCAATAAGTTCTATTTTAGAGAGCTTAATTATTAGAAGGATATTTCAAACTCAATTTAAAACTATGAGCTATAAATTAATAAATTAAGTGAGCTATATGGGGTCTACCACGATGTGGATATGTGGGAAGGAGAGGATATATATCCATTAGAATTTTTTCAAACTCAAATTAAAAATATGAACTATAAATAAATAAATAAAGTGAGCTAAGTGGGGTCTACCATGATGTTGACATGTGGGAGAAGGAGAGGGCACAAATCCTAGGGAGCTTAGTATTTAGAGAGACTAGTTGAATTCGGCGTGGCGTCACGCCACGCCCTTAGTGAATTAATCTATCTGTATTTTGATATAAGCAAGTAGCGTTATTTTTTGTTGGCATTTTCGATATATTTTATGGAATGTTGGTATATTCATCTAAAAGTTGGCCAAATTGAAATGTTCGAAAATGTCTTTATTTTCTTATGAATAGGTACCACTTTTTGTGAGCTTTTTTGATATATTTTGTACAATATTCGAATGTCTAGTAATTTGAAATGTTCGAACATGTTTGTATTTCGATGTCAATAGTTAATTGAAATTAGGAAAAGTGCATTTGAATTATTCGTACATTTTGACGAAATGTGCATATTCAATGTTTTTTTATACCATAAGTAGTTTGCATGTAGTTTTCTGTTTGTTTTGATATATTACTTGTATTTTTGCAGCGGATATATTCAGGGACATTGATCTTTCGATGTTTTTTTTTTTACAATTTGTTTTCTATGTTCAATGGGTTCACATTTTTTCAGCATCTTTTGTATTTTTCATCAAATATTTAATTATTGGGTAGTTTTTAAATGTCCAAGTAGTAACCAATGAAAAATGTTCCGAAATAAAAAAATCCTTGCAAATAGTTGGCATTTTTTTTGTGGGCATGTTGATATACTTTGGAGTATCTCGAATTTGTAAGCAGTTTGAAAATGTTCAGAAATTATTAATTTTAAATGTAAGTCCATAATGGGTGGAAATGCACATCTATGTATATAGAATTCTTCTAAAACATTTACCAAATTGAGATGCGTAAATATGTTTTCATGTTAGTATAATTTATTAGCATCTATTTCTGTGATGTTTATGATCAAATAGGTTTTAGAAGCTGGACAATTTAGAATATATTCAAATTTGAATTCTTTTAGTCCTTACCAAATGATTAGATTTGGGAGTCATATAAAATTTTGGAATTCTCAAATTTGTAACTTGAGTTGGAATGCTCAAATATGAGTGTTCTTTCGCATAAAATTATGTCAATGTAGACCTATTTGGGAAATTTGTAATTTGAGTTGGAGTGTTCAAATATGAGCGTTCTTTCGCATAAAATTATCGTAACCTAAGCCTATTGGAAGGCATCTAAAATTTGGGAATATTCAAATTTGTTTGCCACGTTGTTGTGATAAGTTTTATAAAATGATCAGATTTCGAAGAGTGCGGTAAAGTTTGAAATATTCAAATTTTAAAATTTCATTGTATGCCATAAGCAATTAGCATGCGTACGTAAGGTTACTGATTTTCCAACATTTAATAATTTTTGGAAAATTGTGTGAGTACCGTAGAACAATATATGTAAAGTTGTTTTAATTACTTGAATCATGTTTTGTTTTAAATTTTGGTTTTCGAGTTAGTTATATTTATTTGGAAAGTAAGCTTAAACCAGCTATTTGTTGATATTTACACTTGTGGTATTCTTAATTTGATATTGCATAATTTGGAGAAGGTCCCGAAGTATTTGAAATGGCTACTTTGGTTCCCACAATTTTTTAAAATCGGTATGAATTGATTTCGAGCTGTATTTAAAAATTTGCAAAGGTGAACCTATATTTCACAAAATGATGTAAATTAGATTTGAAATAATTTGGAGAAGGTCCCGTAGTATTTGAAATGGCTACTTTGGTTCCCACAATTTTTTTGAAATAGGTATGGATTGATTTGGGGCTGTATTTAAAAATTTGCAAAGGTTTTGCGAAAAAGGAAAATGCAAAAAAAAAAAAACAGCCCACGAAACGGCCCAGCAGCCCAGCCCGCCGCCACAATGACATCACCAAATGGCCGGATCTGGCCGCAGCCTCCCGCGGCGGCGACGACCACGGCGACGGCGCACTGCTGGGTTCTGGGATGCGCGTGGGCGCGTCGCGGACGCGCGCGGGCGTGGGGCGCTCGTAGGTGGCGGCGCCGCCCCGCAGGTCGCTGGAGCGGCCGCGGCAGCCCGCGAACGCGGCGGAGGGCAGCCATGACGACGTCGTTGATTCCGGCGCCGGCGCAGCGTCCCGGCAGGCGTCCGCCGTCGGGGAGGTGGAGGACGCGACAGCGGAGCTCCCCTCGTCCGTGGATCTGAGCGGGGAGGGCCGGAGCGGCGTGCCGGCAGCGGCGCGGCGATTCCGGCGTCGCGCGGAGAAGAAGGAGGGTGGGGGGGGGGGGGGGTCTGTGGACGCTTTTCCACCGAGGTCCCTGAAGTTTTTCGCAATTGCGTCGGGGTCCCTGCCTTCGGAAATCTGGAGTTTCGCGGGGCAAATTCTGGGATTGCTTGTTGTTCTGTGGAAAATGACGGCCCATAGTGAGGCTACAGTGCGTGAGGGGCTGAGGGAGCGCGAAAGCGCTCGTCTTTTAAATAACTAGAAGAGTTAGGCGCGCTTTGCCGCACCCCTTTGTAAAGTGGCAAAAAATAAAAGTTAATGTTCACGATTAAAAATCGTCTCAAATGCGATAAGTTGTGGCGAACACACACATACTATTCGAGAAACTGATCTCAGAAGTCAACGAAATCGCTTCATTGCTCATCACGCCGACCAGTGCAAATTTCTTATCTCCGGCCAAAAGCTCACGCATTTTGCCTTCTTCGTCTCGGTCGTCATGGAGTGGGCATTTGTGCCTTCTTCGTCTCAGCCGTCATGGAGTGGTGTACAGTGGCAGCGCAACCGAGTGCAAGCTGGAGTTCAGGCTGAAACTGGGTGCAAAAGAGAAGGTTGTGACCAACGGCAATGGTATGGCCAGAAAAGCTTGGACGGCTCGCATGCGCCTTCACCATCTGCGATGGGTGATCCTCCCAAAGTTGGGGTTGTTAGGGAGCACGAGCGGCAAGAATGTTGGTGCTCCGGCTTAGTCGGTGGCAATTTTGCTATCGGTGGTGATAACTGGATGGGAAGAACTGCGGCGCTGATGCATGTAAAATGCATACATGAACTTTGCACTTTAATTGCTTATATTCCAATCATATTTGCATCATATAAGGGTTATATCAATGTTTTATCATGATTTTGGGAATACTTCATAGTTTTCCCATTTATTTGGAATTAATCCTGCACAGGCAGAAAACCCTAGTTTTGTATTTTAATGTTTCAGGGACCCAAACGTCAACGAAATCACCTGGAAATTTACGGGCGTCAATATTTGGAAGGAAGAAGGACTATGGAAAAAGGAAGCGAGCAAACGGAGGCCCGAGGGCCAAACGAGGGGGGCCCACGCGGTCACAGTACCAGGCCGCGTGGGACCCACCCGTTCGGGCCTCGTGGCTCCGTTGCCGTCGATTTTCGCTCCACCGCCTTCGTCTTGACCTAAAAACGCCTATAAAAAAGGTCCCCCCGACGTTCTCTAGAAGGAGCGCCGCACAAACACAGAAACACCGAAACGGAGATCAGGAGCTGCAGATTGGAGGGGGGAAACTCCGGCGGGGCGCTGCCGGCGTGGTCTCCATCTTCTCCATCGACTTCTCCACCGTCTCCATGATGAAGAGGGAGTAGTCCACCTCTGGACTATGGGTTTGTGGAAGTAACTTATGTATCTCTCCTCTCTTGAGCTTCACTAATTAGCACCGTATGAGCTACTGAACATGATTACGGTCACCGTTGTAATACCTTTGTGGTGGATCTTTATGAGTTAATATATGTTTGAGATTGCAATGTTTGTTTCAGTTATGAGTATAGATGCATATTATGTACCCCATTCTTGTCTACTTGTTTTGATCAAGCATGTTTATGAGAGCGTGTGTGGGGGAACGTGTGCATTAGTTGGAGTAACGGGGGGTGGCTAGTGCAGTGAACGTGAGAGAAAGTTCTGCGATCCACTTTGGTATCTTTACCTTACTTTGTTACCTCACTAGGGATAAACTAAAATACCATGCTACCGGGGATGTGGGCGTGATCATTGCCAGTACTCCATGACTAGATCTAGCCTGTTCTTATTTTCACTTCATGTCATGATACTTAATGCTATACTCTGAATTATCTTAATTACTGAGGTGTTATGATTTAGTTCGCATCTTGGTGGAGTATAAGAGAGGTTAATAACCAAAAGATCTCTATGTTAGGACGTGATGCCCATATATCTAAATAACTTGTTATCAAACCCTGTGTTGCAATCTCATATGTTAACTTTGTGTGTTCCATTGTCTACCACTTTATAAAGAGAGAGTGCATTTGTGAAACCATGAACCCCAGTCCATTTTTAATCATAAGAAACACCTTTCCAACACCATATACCACTTTTCTATTTTCAGCCATCATTAAATCCGAAAATACAAAAATACTTTTCATCTTGCATACATCATTCAAAAACCCAAAAATATCATTTATCATTGCATCCACCATCATTGCATATTTATTTCTTGTTTGCATTGCATAACTATCCTGATATCATTCTTACACCTTGTGCTTGACAACCACAGGTGAGGTTGAGAACCAAAACATCTAATCTTATTTTGTAGGTAACCAAAAGAAGGATAAGAAGATAAATCTACCACTGCAGATTCCCCGAGAGTTCGATATTAAACCCTCGAGTCACCCCTCGTGTGGAAAACTGTCTTCCACTTACTATACACTCTACACTTGGAGTCTCAACCTAAATCCCGTTTATTTGTGCAGGCATCAAGACTTGCTCTTCGGGATCATCAGGCGCCAACGCCGTGCAGGCCTGGGACAACATCGTGGAGGACCGATCCGACATGAAGCGAGGTGTCGCTGCCGACTCGTGAGGGTCAGAGAGGGTGCAGGATGGACTGAGACCAACGACATCCTTCTTAGCCTCACAAAATTAACACGTATACCCATCAAACCAAGAAAGCGGTGCTAACACCGACTATGGGTAAAGAAAAATCACTCACTTACAAGTGGGGTCACCATGTTCACACCTAGGAGCAACAACATCCCTCTGTCTTTAATTATCTTAGTACTTATAGGTGGGGCCACCCACATTCACACCAAATAGTAACCACAAACTTATATTTTTTAGAGCTTGCTCACTTATATGTGGGACCACCCATGTTCATACGTAGAACCAATCAGAAGTTTAGTTCTTTATTTTTTATATATCGAAACGATATATCAGATTTCAGATTTAGCAAATAAAGCATACAACTAATGTACCTAGCTATTGTACGTGCTCTATAATTTTTTGTAGAAATAATGTATTTTTATTTAGGCTACACAAAAATAGAAATATAAATTTTAAATGGGAATGGACATATTTTTCTTTTTTTCTGTAGTTGGAAATATCAATTTTTCACCGAAAATTTGGCAAATATATTCAGCCCATGTGTATGTATGCAACAATTTATTTTTTCTAGGTGTGAACTATAAAGTGTGTATGTACCCAACAATATTTTAATAAGGTGTGAACTATAAATAAGATATAGTGGGGTCCATCGTGTGGTGTGGTGTCACTACCCTATTGGAGGACATAAAAAGGAAGGAGAGGCCAAGGATTCTAGTAGGATTGATATATGTAGAGATTAGCAATTGTTGCGGCGGCATGCCTCTTGCGCGATGCTGAATTCATTGAGGAAGGCCACTCTAAACAATTCTCCTGGGCTGCTGACAAGCTGAAGGATGTGTCTGGCATTAACGCGGAAGGCTGGGGCATGATGAAGATTGCGATAGCTCTGAAAATCGTGGCTGACCCTCTAGAAACATCAGTCGATGACATGGAGATCTTTACGAGAAAAGAGGTATTAACGTTGGTGATGGATGCCCATAAATATGAAGACATTATTCATAAGGACAATAGTGCGAAGATCTACAGTGAACTCGTGGAGATGCGTGAAGTCAAGAAAGATGCCCTCGAAATATTGGGCTTCTGGCTTAGCTGAAGCGTGTGAGGAGAAGCCGATGCTATATATTTTGTTTACTACGTAGCATGTAGTGAGAAGTGGTTTGAAAATTTGATCCATCCTGGACCAAAGTGTTAGACATGTTTGTCTGTGTTTTAGTAGTCGACTCTGGGAACTCGTTAGTATCAGTGTCTTAATCGTATTTTGATTTTTCTCTAAAAAACCGTTTTCTGTTTTTTTTTCATGCGAACGTTGTGTACATATCAAGTTCATCACCGAAACAGCAGGACTTCCTTCATTCGCGCCATTTATTCCATTATGTTCTGACTTTCCCTTCAGCACCACTTCTCGCGTGAAGCATTGTAGCATGGTAAGTGACAAGCATTTTATTCCGTCAAAAAGTGACAAGCATTTTCACACCCTAATGACGCTGTTGGCAATATGATTAATTTGTGGCAGAGTGGACAGTAGAGCTTTTTTTAATGGGACTGTATTGTTGCTTTTCAAATGTAGTGCTACTAGGCAGGACGGCAGGAGATTGATATTTTGGGAATATGACCTGAATAATAAATCATAACTTAGTGCACTGTTTGAGAAACGTCAGTTCATATGGACAAAGTTTAGAAGAAAGCATGGTAGAGCAATGGTAGAGCAGGGGCATCATCCAGCTAGTAGGCAATGAAATCAGCTCCTGTGCTAGCACTAAAGCATGGTTCAGAGAAAGCATAATATGCATAACTTGATGCTTCCGAACAGCAGCACAATGCAATAAACTAGAGAGTTACTGCGGTAACTATTATCTGAGGAGACATTGTTCACAAAAGTTAGACAAGCGACAGAGAACAACGCGTTTGCCTACCCGCGGCTGTGTTGTTCCCATTACAGCTATCAGAAGTTCAAAACAATTAAACCTTTGTAAATATGATTTCTATTCTATCAAAACAATTAAACCGGCTGAGTAGGAGTAATCGGATGCAGAGCGCCTGCCTTATCATAAAAAAACACTTGCATTGCGCTCAATTCAACATGCATTGCTGACATGCACGTAAGAAACTGAAACACGTACGACCGGCAGTCTCCCGACTCGATACTTCTTCAACCCGGAGGCCGGAGTCCTCACCAGCCCCGTTTGTGCCTGATTCAAACACGCACGCGCGCACATATCGATCAAATGTTGTCCGGCTCCCGCAGCAGCTCTCGCCGTCTCCGTCGCCTGAGTTCGAGTTCGATCCGGCATCAGACATCACCCCGACGCACCGGCCGATCCACGAACCGCGCGCGGCGCCGGGCATGGAGAACGTCATCGTCGACGACGGGAAGAACCGGCACGGGTTCCCGCGTGGCTACCACTTCGCGCCGCACGACCACGAGCTCATGCGTCTCCTGGACCTGAAGCTCGACCGCCGCCGTCTCCCCCACCCTCTCCCCGACATCTTGCGCGACAACGTTAAGATCCGCGACTTCCACCCGGCCGACCTCTACGGTACTCTCTTCTTCGTCGCCGTCGATTAATGAAGCCTCGCTTTGATTTAACCCGTGGTGGTACGTACAGACGAGCACAAGCAGCACGAGGAGGCCGGCTGCATCTACTTCTTCGACGGCCGGGAGTACCGGACGAGGGGGCGGAGGCCGACGCGCACCACCAAGAACGGCGGCACGTGGAAGGCCACGGGGGGAAGCAAGGCAGTGAGGGGGAGGCATGGCGGCGCCGTCCTTGGCTACAAGCTCACCATGGTCTTCTACCAGAAGGAGGAGCCCCACAAGACCGACTGGGCACTCCACGAGTACACCAGGGATCGATGGACAAGGACCCGACAAGAAGCCAAAGGTAATGATCCATTGAGATTTTTTTTTTACTTCGAGTCTCGCAATGAATTCTTCTACCGATGACTTTCCAATTAAAATAGGACTGCACCAGGGGTCAGCTTTGAGCCCTTATCTCTTTACTTTGGTGATGGATGAGGTCACAGGGGATATACAAGGAGATATCCCATGGTGTATACTCTTTGCGGATGATGTGGTGCTAATTGACGATAGTCGGGCGGGGGTTAATAGAAAGTTAGAGCTATGGAGGCGGACTCTAGAATCGAAAGGTTTTAGTCTTAGTAGAACCAAAACTGAGTACATGAGGTGCAGTTTCAGTACTACTAGGTACGAGGAGGAAGAGGTTAGGCTTGATGGACAGGTGGTACCTGAGAAAGACACCTTCCGATATTTGGGGTCTATGCTCCAGAAGGATGGTGATATCGATGAAGATGTGAGTCATCGAATCAAAGCAGGTTGGATGAAGTGGCGCCAAGCTTCTGGCGTCCTCTGTGATAGGAAAGTGCCACATAAGCTAAAAGGCAAGTTCTATAGGACGGCGATTCGACCTGCGATGTTGTATGGTGCAGAATGTTGGCCGACCAAGAGACGACATATCCAACAGTTAGGTGTAGCGGAGATGCGCATGTTGAGATGGATATGTGGCCACACAAGAAAGGACCGGGTTAGGAATGATGATATACGTGAGAGAGTTGGGGTAGCACCAATTGAAGAGAAGGTTGTCCAATACCGTCTAAGATGGTTTGGTCATATAGAACGTAGGCCTCCGGAAGCGCCATTGCATACCGGACGGATAAAGCGGGATGAGAATGTTAAGAGGGGTCGTGGTAGGCCAAACTTGACATGGGAGGAGTCTGTTAAGAGAGATCTGAAGGATTGGAATATCACCAAAGAACTAGCCATGGATAGGGCTGCGTGGAAGTTAGCTATCCATGTGCCAGAACCATGACCTGGTTTCGAGATCTTATGGGTTTCAACTCTAGTCTACCCCAACTTGTTTGGGAAAAAAGGCTTTGTTGTTGTTGTTGTTGTTGTTGTTGTTGTTGTTCTGCAGGTCAAAGAGCCTGGCCTTGTACCGCCTCTACAAGAAGAAAGCAGGCCACAGCGCCGCCCCTGCTCCGCCGGAGGTCGACGCAAACCAGGCGAGCGTGGCGGCCTCCTCAACCTCACCGCAGGCAGAGGCGCAGGCCAGCGTTGGCCAACCACACCACCATGACCACGAGGACGCGAGCAACTGGGTGACGCCGTCGCCGGCCGCCGTGAACCCACACGCTGGTAGCTGCATGGGGCACCCGACATCGCAGCGGCAGGAGACCGTCAGCCACTTTGGGTACGCAGCTGGGCTTAAGGGCTGGGACAATATGCCGCTGCTGTCTCTGCCTCCGCCGACAGAAGCCGTTGCGCAGGACCTCCCGGCGTTGGGGCGCTCTAGCTATCCAGATACTATGCCGCCACCCCTACCCCTGCCAGCACCGTCGCCGGTTGCCGAAGGCTACCTGACCGAGGTGTGGTGTGGGACGAAGCAGAAGCAGGATGAGCCGCAGGAAGCGGCGAGTCCCATGGCCTACAACGACGACCTGCCGATGTTCATGGACAGGAGCGAGCTAGACTTGTTCACACTCGAGGAGCTTCTCGCCCCAATAATGCAAGACGACCTGCTTCTGGACCTGCCGATGCCGGACGTCAACCAAGACGACACCACGGCACCAGGAAGTTCGGCGCCGGATGGACGCCAGCCATCAGGTTTAATGCAAGAGCAATCGACATCAGGCAGCTAATTTCTACATCGCAGCCTCGCAGTGTTCATATTCCTTTATTCAGCTTTCGATCATCGGAAACGATTTCTTTGTATCATGGACTGGTGACTAGTAATACCTCTGTACCAAAATGTAAGACGTTTTGTAGGCTAGAATAACCTACGATCGGGTCGTACATTTTGGAACAGAGTGAGTAGTTTTCTAAATCTTCTATATATCATTTTCAATTGCTCTAGTAAGAGATGAGTATCTCCTCATGTTGCTGCAACAGGGTGACATACAATGTATCTGGGTCAGATTTTAATTAGTGCACACTTAACTTCAAACTGATCTATATCCTGCTGCCATAACTAGTGCATGCGATAGTCAGTCTAATGTGTACGGAATGCTTTCACAAAGGGTTGAAAACCAACCCGATTCATGTTCGGGGCCCCCGAATATCGATCATTAAACTGATAATTCAACTTCGATTCAATTCTAGTTATACACCTTCTAGAGGTTCATGTGTGGCAAGAGAAAGGCTGATTTTGCTCTGACACCGAACATCTCGGTGGGATGGACTCTGACATCTATTTGCATATCCCAACCTTCGCTAAGTTATCACCATATATAGTCGGTCCTTGGTGACAGGGGATATTACATCTTTCAGTGTTCCCTGCAAATCCAATCGCCAAAACTGCATCAGACACACATTTACGACATCATTCTTTACTTTGGTTCGACGGGAAAAAAATGGTAAGACTGTCCTCAGTGATATGCACAGTAATAGCTATTGTAGTTCCATGAGAATTTCCAGGGGTTTCAAAAGGCAAAGATCTGTTGTATTCACATAAGGTGGCAGCAACGATAGGAGTGCCGTCATACTAACTGTAAGTTCTTGCAACTCTTACCAGGGAATGATCCTTCAAACCAAAAAGAGATCTCCTTGAAAAAATAAAGTTATTAGTGCAGTTTGCTTTCAAATTGACTAAATGGAACAATAGGTAGGTCATAGGTATTGGAATTGTTCCACATGGACCTATCAAAAATTACATTCAATTCAATTACTAGTACCTCTGACAGTTGACACGATAAAATGGAAAATTATTCAAAGACTGGGAAACAGTAGATGGCATGATAAGATCGTGACAGAAAGAAAACCTTATATGCTCGAGAAGTTGGGGCGCACCAGTTAGCAGGAGTGGCTGCAGTCACAACATATTGCGCAATCATTAGATGTGTCCACAATCAGGCCTTACTGCATGGATATTCTAATGAGATTACCTCAGGTGAAGTTATGGTGTGGTGTTTGGTGTTGGGTGTTTGGAATATGGTCTAGAAAGTACCATGACAAAGATGTTGGCATGAATAAATAGTTCAATTACCAGCACGAACAAACAGATTGCACTTTACTCATTTTCCAAACACCCTAAGTGCTAGTGCATAAACATCTTTCTTCTTTGCTGATGTAGCTTCAGCCACCAATTTCACCGCCTATAATTGAAAACACAGTTCAGAAGAGGAAAAAGATAACCACATGATCATTTTCTTGTAAGATAATATAAATGCAGGAAGAACTGCCTTTTCCAAAATTTTATTGAAAGCTTGAAATGTAACAATGAATTGAGAGAATAAGCACCGATGAAAGAGCATGCCCCTCTGACATCAATTCTTTCAGTTCATGCTCAAGGAAATCATCAGAGGGAGTTTCATCAGCTGAAATTGAGTTGCCCTCTATGAGCACCGTGATTTCTCCCTTTGGTTGTCGAGTTGCGAAGGCTTCATTTGCTTCACCTAGAGTTCCTCGCCAAAACTGTAAGATTTATATAAAATTCAGGGCTGCAAAGTAAATAAAGTGCATGTAATGACATGAATCTGTATTTGGGAAGTTTGAGATTATTTCCAATTTATTATTTTGTCAACTTCAAGAAATATATACGGAAATTAAATATGCGAGTGAGACTGGATATGTTCTTATTGCTTTAATTAAGCAGTACTTATCAAGTAGCAGCTGATCAGGTGGTACTTGGCAGCACATTTAGGTTGGGGATAGTTTGATTCCTAGGACTTGAAAATCAAATACGAATACCTGACATAAAGATTGATCTTGGATCATGCCAAAGGCTTCTTTATACAACTTTCTTCAGATGAGCAAATTAATGGAAGAGGGTCAGAGGAAGAACAAGGAAGCCATCACTTCAGGGTTTGATAGTTCCCATCACCATGTGGAGATCCGCCCTGCCCATATATTTCGATTTATAGGGGTTCCTATCTTTATCTCTATCCACAGAGATGCCTATCTATATAGATAGAGATTTGGATCAAAATTGATCCAGACTATCCTCTATCCGGATAGATATGCCCCTATGAGCGACTAGGCCGATCTTCTTTTTATATGTTTTGGTAATTTAGCTCTGTAAGCCAGAGCACGTCCAAGTCAAAAGTGCCAGTCTACAGTGGATGATGTTGTAACTATCCACAGGAGTATTTTACTGAAGATTGTACAACAAGAACGACAATATAGGAGATAAAGGGATGGATAGATTATAATGTAAGCAACTGAGCCACTACCTCTTCATGCAATTTGGTTATCTCCCTTGCAACAACACATGACCTGTATCTCACCACACAAATGAAACAAAACAGGTCAAACATGTTTGCCATAAGGCTTGCACGCTATTTAAATATGAACAAATCTGCTCATACAGCGATTACTGATTTTTTAGCAAAAAAACAAATACTGATTTGCAATACAAATATATTGCATCTGACGTGTGTGACATTGCACAGATAAAGATGCAGTATTACTGTGGCTAACTGGGTTCCACTGGCCATTTTCTATCAAAAATACTTGTAGATCATGCAAAAACATGCAGGAGTGAAAACATCTGTTACCTTGAATCACCAAAAGTGGAAGCAGCGTCAGAAAGAAACTGATGGATTCCATGAGGAGGAACATAGAATATTTGTGTAGCAGCTTCACGAGCAGATACCTCAAGCCTGTCTTTTCTTGATCGACCATGCTTTGGTAAAAAACCCACTAGAAATTAAAAATTAGTACTGACTCCAGCGAATGATCAGCATTGATAGATAAACAGACTAAGGCAACGTGTGTACCAAATGTGAATTCATCTGTTGGCAAACCCGATGCAGAAAGAGCAGCAATTGCGGCAGAAGGCCCAGGAATGGGAATAACAGGGATCTTTTCAGTTGCACATAGTCTAGCCTGTGAATGGTAAACCAAGCTTAATATCTAAAGTTACGGAGCACCATGAGGCCTAAAAAAGTTCTGGTTCTGTTAATTGCTGGTTCTTTCTCAGACCAAACCATCAAGTCATCAACTAACCAATAGCATGTATATCATTCTGTTTAAATCTTAAATGGTACTGTTCAGTGAAGGGGCTATTAGATCACTATTTTTTGCGTATGCATTGTAAGATGGAGGTTGAAGAATTAGAAAGAGCAAGTCGATTTACCAGTTCCATGCCAGGGTCACTGATGCCAGGAGTACCAGCATCACTAATCACTGCAACTGCTTCTCCTTCATGAAGCCTCTTCAAGATACTGGGCTCTCTCTCACGCTCGTTGAATTTATGGAAGCTGAGCTGCAAACTTAGAATTTAAGTTGTAAGTTTGACTGTAGACATCTACAGCATGGTCGAATGTGCAACTACTTGCAACTCTTGCATGAGAAAACTAGGTACACGATTAACTCACAAGAGGTGTCTTGATGTTGTAATGTTGAAGCAATTTTCCAGAATGCCTGGTGTCTTCGGAGAGTATCACATGAGCACATTTAAGAACACGCAATGCCCTGCGAACAAATCAACAGCTTATTTATGTTTCAGGACATGAGAGATAAATGATGATTTTCATTAATAGCATGTAACAAGCCATTTGTACACTCTAAAGAAGGAGGCTAACTCAGGGTCCATACACGATACAAAAACAAAAAAATGTTCTGCTAGTTCACTCCCAGCTTCCTCCTTCACAATAGAAGTTTAAGAGGCTTGCAAAGTGGATTGATGTATGATGCTACCAGTACCTGGGCTATGGAACAACTAGCAAATTTCTAGGATTTCACTAACAGGAATTTGAGTAGAACACTTGCTCATTTCTGTACTCTCTTTACCAGACTCTAATTACACCATCACAAGCTCCAGAAAGTTTATGAGGAACACATAATTGAACATCATAAGTGTTCAACCCAAATAAAAACAAATCCTAGTGTGTTCCCCTTTACGAAAAATGGTCTGTCCCATTTGTCACTTCAATTAGCCTAAGCATTAGCAATCACCTAGTATTGAGAGGTACCATAACAACTGAAGCAAATCTCAAATAAATACCTCAAGGTGATATCCTCGAGGTTCCCAATGGGTGTCGCCACTAGATACAATCCTGACTCCAAATCCTGCATATCAAATTAGAGCAACACAAGAGAGTTAAACCAATAGGCATGCCATTTTTTGTTGGGAAATCAAGCTTTTATGAGAACATTGTGAAGCTAATTATTTAAGGGGGAGCAAGCGGTGTCAAATGGGAGAGAGGATTAGTACCGTTTCCGAGGCCCGCTGCTCCGGGGTGGCGGCGGCGGAGAGGCGGAGAGCGAGCGGAGACGCCGGGGACGCGGAACGGAGGATGCGGGAGGGTAGGCGGCGCGGAGAGGTTAGCGTCAGGCAGAGGGCCTGGAGGCGTAGCAGCGACGCCATGGCCGGCGGCGGCGCAGAGGTCAGGGTGACAGGGAGAGATTTGTTTTTTTTAGTGGACGGGTGACAGGGAGAGATAAAAGTGTATGTTGGGCTGGGCTGGCCTAAAAGAAGTTCTGGTTCTGTTAATTGGGCTGGGCTGGGCCCCAATTCACCATCGTTTCCATTTTATTCTCTGACGGCTGCCCTAGACGGCTAGACCCCCGCTCCCGCAGACCGCCGGCGGCGAATACGCCGCCGCGACGCCATGGCCATGTTCCACCTCCGAAAGCTCATCTCCCCCTCCACAGCGCAGCTCGCTGCTCCCGGCCTCTCCCGCATCCCCACTCTCTACCGGATACTCTCCGCCGCCGCCGCCGCACAGCCACCTTTCGCCGTCGAGGACTACCTGGTCACGGCCTGCGGCCTCACCGGAGCCAAGGCACTCAAGGCGTCCAAGGGGCTCTCCCACCTCCGCTCCCCCTCCAACAGCGACGCCGTCCTGGCCTTCCTCTCGGGCCTCGGCGCCGACGTCGCCGCCGCCGTCGCCGTCGCCGCCGACCCCAAGCTCCTCTGCGCCGACGTGGAGAACAACCTGGCCAGGCGCGTCGCCGAGCTCGGCGGACTCGGCCTCTCGCGCCCGCAGATCGCCCGCCTCGTCCCGCTCGCCCGCATCTCCTTCCGCACCAGCTCCCTCGTCGGTAACCTCGCCTTCTGGCTCCCCGTCTTCGGCGGCTCATTCGAGCACCTGCTCAAGGCCCTCAAGACAAACTCCGGTCTCCTCGCCGCCGACCTCGACAAGGTCGCCAAGCCCAACTTGGCCCTCCTCCGGCAATGCGGGGTGCAAGTCTGTAATTACCAACATAATACTCGCATTTCCATGTTGTTCACCAGGCCTCCAAAGCTCCTCCAAGACGCCGCCGCACGCGCTACCAAATGTGTTCTGCCGCAGGGATCACCCATGTTTGGTTATGCGCTCATGGCGTTTGCGTGCCACGGCGAGGAGAAGCTTGCGAAGAAAATCGAGATCCTCGAGAGTTTTGGTTGGTCGCAGGAAGATCTGTTGATAGCTGTGAGGAAGATGCCACTGCTGTTAAACATGTCTCAGGAAAGGCTGCAGAGAAATTTGGATTTCTTGACTAGGGATGTTGGTCTTAAGGTTCCCTACATTGCCCAGAGGCCAGTCATGGTCATGTTTAGCCTTGAACGCCGGTTGTTACCCCGACATTGCGTGCTCAAGCTCCTCACTGCCAAGGGATTGGTGGATGATGATGAGCTGAGTTTCTTTTCTGCGGTTATGGCGACTGAGGACAAGTTCACGGAAAGGTTTGTGCTCCCTTATAAGGACACCGTTCCAAGCCTCGCCAACAGTTACGCATCTAGCTGTGCCAGGAAGAAGGTGTCAAAATTATGAAATACTCTACAGGAGATAAAAGAGAACTAGAAATGTCTGATCAGCTTGTGCTGGGATTTAGCAATCACGTTGTTCTGTTGTACCGAATGGAAGATTTCAAGGTTTGCATCCCCTTGCTGACCTGGTTCACTGTCGTCAAGTTTGTTGTGTAATTTTGACATAGGTGATCAGTTGTTGCTGTTACTAATTGATTAATGTCTAAGTACATGGCTCTCATGCCAGCTTTTATTATATATAGATAAGAACCGACAGTTGCATTCCTGCGAGCAAGCATACTTTGATTAAATATTTTGGCATGCTGACTTTTTCTTAGGTTACCGTTGTCAGGTATTGTTCTAAATATCCTAAATGATTTTTTATGTTCTTCTACTAGCCAGTGAATATGAATAAACACTTGTGCAGTTACACACACATCTTCAGGGCAAGCATGTGCCTTGGATTATAGTCTGTCCCAATTGATCTCAGAGTAGAGATGAGTGTTTTCTTTTTAAAAGTACATAGAAATAACTCTTGAATTGATTCAATATGAATTGACCAACAAGAGTTTGATAGATTGACCGCCTTTGCTTATATATTTCGAAGATCGAATCACATTTCGATTTGAGAAGCTGTAGTCTAGCATATTTGAAACCACATCGCCTCGACTCCATATTTGTATGGCACTTATTGATGCACTATTGGTTATCCTTGCCAGCAGGATATGTGTATTGAGAATTTGAGATAAATCTAGTATATCCTTTTTCCTTGCCTCCTAGGCCTAGAGTTTCCCTGAGGAACTCGCCAAATTGGATGGAGTGGCAAACTGGCAAAATAAGAGACTGACAACCTAAAACTAGTTGCATTATCCTGGTAATAATGATGTGGTTTTACTCGCTCCCAGAAGAAAGAATTGTCTAAATTATTCCTACATTCATTACTTGAAACATTAAGAACCTGATGTAATACATTGTGCTGAATATTCTTTATTCATGTTGAACAGCAGGGAGTAGATCCAAGCCATACACGTGGAAAGCTACACTTACATGGCCCATTCCAATCCTGCTATTCGCTGCAGTTCTGCAACTGGCCGCCAACAGGGGAATTTGAAAAGTAGATGTTCTGAAGGCGCAAGCTTTGCCTGTAGTTTGAGCTATTTACCAGCCTCCCCTCCCATTTGGTCGCTTTGAGTACAACTGTCCCATTTGGTCCCCGAATTTTATCAGCTGCTGCCGTGGCAAAACTCGTTTTGTTTACATGTGTTTTGAACAAAACCAGGATTGATTATATATGTTCCATGATAACTCTGTTGCGTTTGGTTTGTGCACTCGAAACTGAATTTAGGCAGGCGTTGTGTTCTCAAGAACATGAAGAATGAAGTTGTGATTTTCTCAACTGAATTTTACTCGAAGATGGAATCCTAATCAAGGAACGAAGCATCTCCTAAGGGCATCTCCAGCCGTGCCCCCAGGAGCCCCCAGACCACTTTTTGGCCAAATAGCGCTGAAATTCCACCAGCCAGCCCCCAAGACCTGAAATACCGTCGTTTCGCGCCGTTTTAGCGCCGGCGCACCCAGCACAAACCCAAATAGCTGGGTTCGGCCTGGGGGGCAGTTGCATGCAAGAAGGCCCACTATCATCCACTCGTGGCGCTCTCTCTCCTCCTTTTTCTCCCCGCACCCACCGCTCTTCTCTCTCCTCCTTTTCTTCCCCAAATTCTCCCCCATGCCGGCCATCCCCTCCTCGCCTACGGCCGGCTCCAGCCGTCGCGGCGCGCCTCCGGCCACCTCCAGCCGGCACGGCGACTTTTTTCCGCACCTGCTTGAACTCACGGCGACCTTCCTCGCGCCGGAGCGGACGACGGCCAGCTCCGGCCCTCCTCGTGCCGGCCATGGTCGCGGCGCCCCTCCTCTGCTCATCCCTCTCTCGTTGGGGAACCCCGCCGCCGATCCTGCCTCGTCTCGTGCCCCTCGCGCCCACGCATCCGATCCAGCGGCCGGACACGATGAACGGGGCAGCGGCGCCCGAGCCCGCGGAGGCCTCGGCCCCGTCCCCCAGCTGCCGCTCGAGTGGAGGCTCTCCCAGGTCTTCGGCGAGCGCGGAGCCGGCGAGGACGTCCAGGACGGTATCGATCGACCCACGAATTGGCCGCCTCCAAAGCTTGGTGCTTGTTGCTCTATCTCTTCCAGATCAGGGAGTGATGCACCCCGTTGCTGATGCTCTGTAGCTAGTGTTTTTTGACTAGCAGATGCACAACACCGCGTCGGGGGCGGCCATGAGCATGGTGGAGGATGCCCGCCCAGGCTGCTGCTGCTTGGGGGCGGCCATGAGCATGGCGGAGGAGGAGGAGGGGATGAAGGGGATGGCGGTGGCGGCGGCCATGGCCGGCGTAGCCGGCGTCCGGGGCCTGCGACTCCGTGTCGCCCAGGGACCTCGGGCTGTCTCCACTTCATCCCCGTCCTCGGGCCGTCCTGGGAGCTCGGCCGCCGCGTTGGTTTTGTTTTTTCTATTTCATAGTGTTGGGGTGGGGTGCGGCTGGAAAAATGCTCACCCTAGGTTTTGATTTAGCGCCGTTTGCCGCCGCCGGCGCTAATTTTAGCACCGTTTTTGTGTCCTGGGGGGCCTTGACGCCTGGAGATGCCCTAATAGTATTAGTAGTTGCCTAGCTGGAGACTGACGGACGCCCAGTTAATGCATGCTGCTGTCTGAATCCAAAAAAATGGGCAAATTCTTCCTTTAGTCATGTAGACGCACTGTCAACTCTTGTTTGTGAAATTTGAGTAAGCAGCTGCGACGCCAATGGCGCGACACAATGCTACAACCCAGTTTGGTGTTCAGTGTGTAGCCCAGAGGCGGTGCCCCAACTTGTCCCGTGATTGAGCTCTAGTTTTACCCTAAAAAAAAATACTCACCACGCTGAAATTTAAGAGAAATGAATGCAAAATTCAGAGCCTTTATGCAGAAATCTAAAACACTAGTTTGAATGGATTGCTGAAAACGTTAAATGCACATTTTGAGGGGGGGGGGGGGGGGGGGGCGGGAACATGACTGTTATTTTCTTCGTTAAAGCAAGTAGTACATACACAAAAATTTCTTTGCTAGACTGCAGGTGCTACCAGCTTACATAAGTACCAATCCCAAAAAAACCTTACATAAGTACCAAGCATGAGAGAAACAGCCCCGTACCAACTAAACATAACGCATCGATGATTCTAATAACATTCAAATATCTTGTACATTCACAAGTCTGGTCCTGAATCTTGGGCTTAGGCACCACTTCGTGAATCCTGGGTTCCTCCAGAGTGA
Organism: Poa pratensis; assembly: GCA_947311845.1. Taxonomy (NCBI): domain Eukaryota; kingdom Viridiplantae; phylum Streptophyta; class Magnoliopsida; order Poales; family Poaceae; genus Poa; species Poa pratensis. Next base: position 126,938,151 of record CAMZMU010000074.1, on the reverse strand, counting down.
GTAACAAAAAGCATTACATTACCAAATGAAGTAGATCAATTTGCAGAGCATCGCAAGGGCGAGATAACATTAGACTGACTAATTGCTAAGAAGTGAATTCGTGTATATGTTCAGTAATTATTTTTCAACACATGTGAAGATAATCATATGGCTCTTCTTCTATATGGAGCTAATTAATTTTTGTGTGTGGCCCAATCTTTCATAGGCAACATTGTCTTTGTTTTGTGGAAAAAATTGCTCACTGTAGTGCTTAGCTGCTTGCTCATCTATGTATCTTGTTTTTGCTTGCAGGTGGGCTTCCTTGAACTTATTGACTTCGATATCTTTTCCTCATTATGAGTATGCACGACACTGATGATTGAGAGGACAACTATGTAACGATAAGAAAGAGGACATAGTTGATGGGATGCATGCTTCATAGGTAATTTGGGGGATCTATTAAGGTTTCTCTAGAACATAAAAAAATCTAAAGCACGTGTTCAAATTTAAATCCTGGAGTAACAAAGTCTGAAGGTCGTTGTGTCCATGACGTATGGCTGGCCGCATGCGTCAAGTCGTAAACAAAGTCTGTGACGAAAAACTGAAAGCCATGTAGCTTTTACATATAGTATACTGCAAAGGGTAAACTGGCAGAATGGTTTTTACTAAATCTGGAACTTCAGACTTCCTACTCTAAATTGTGAGTTGATAGCGTAAAAGTACCACTTTTGTAGCCAAATTTACGGATTGGTACCAATGTGCTCCTCAATCTCATTTTGATACCACATTTTGCCCAGTTTTTCTCATTTTACTCAAATGACGCTCTGATTCAATTTAGACAGCTGTAGGTGGATTCAATGTACTGCCCTTCTTCAAGCTAACGAGGACTACAATGCAGAATAGGGTCTGGTGTCCCATGGCGAGATACGGCTGACGTAAGGATCGTGTTTGGCGCTGTGCTGCCTTGTGTCGACATAGGCTGATTCGTCTCCGCAATTCCGCAGACATAAAATCCTGCTGATTGAATGCACCCTAGGATCATTCCTTGTGAAAATTAGGAACATATCTTGTAAAAATCATTCTGTGTTTCTCATTTTATAAATGGACGTTCCTAAATTTCCATAACTGTGAGATCTGCGAATTGTAACCACCAGAATATCTCGCGTGTTTAGCCATGTATATATGGAATGCGATTCTTCTATTAGCTATATATCTACGATATACTGTGTCTGCCCTCCGCCTATAAATTGAGGCGAGAGGGGGTTCTGTTCATATATTCCTTCTACGCTTTGCAATCTCTAACTCCAATACCGCCGTACGTACGTTCTAGATTCATAGATCGATCGTAAGGTGGATACCAAAATATGAAGAGGGGCTTGCAGGCGTGCATGGTCACTGTCTTGTTCATCGGCTGGCTCGTAGTTGTTGGATACTGTAAGTGTTATATATCCCGTACTACTATTGCAGTTAACTTTGTTTTTTCTGAATAGTTTCGTTGTCTTCCATAAACTCTTGCCGCTGTTATATATGTCTAGGCATAAGGTGTAAAATGACACAGACATAATGATTCCTGCAATAGGTCGTGTCGAGGTCATGAAAATCTACCAAGATGGTAGTGCAAACACAAGTGCTGTTGCTACTACAATGGACTCCACATCAGATGAGAGCAAGATTAAGCTGAAAATGTGTGTTGTTAGAGATTGCAAGACCAAAGGTGAAGGCAATAACGACGACTGCACCTGCTGCCTCGAGATGCCGGGCGTTCCTTGCTGGCGTTCGAAGAGAGAGTGCCAGGCGCATTGCCGCCCCTGCAACCCAAATGCCCACCTCTGTCGGCGAAGGAACTACAAGTGTAACTATTCTTCCGTGCACAATAATCTGTCTTCATGGCTTGATGCACAATAAATTTGTGAGGCCTACTAATGCTAGATCAAGCTTCACCGCTTCACGTCGACATGGTTGGGAAATGCTGAAACATCTTGTGCTATCCTTACAAACACTAAACTCCCGCGGATTGCTGCGTTCTCATGCATCCGCTACCTGGCCCCACAAGTCAGCGGTAGGTGGATTCTCTGCCTTCTCGTTCACTCTTGAAAGTTGTTCTGCATGCACATCCACGTCCTAAATACGAATGGCTAGTGTATAGCGCTGACGTGGCAATCGAATTAGCTCAATGCGGTCCTCGAAGTTACTGACGACGTCCAAAGCAGTTCACAAACTCATGATATCCATTTTTAAAAGAATATTGCGACAAAATTGCCATATATTTTTTGTATTAATAAATCTATTTGCATTATCCCCACTTGCGTGGGCTAGGTATGGTTTAAAACTTGTGAATTATTAATTTGGGAAAGTTGTAATTCTAAAGACAAATTAGGAGAACTTTTATTTGCGTAGAAATCAAGAGAACCTTTTCCTCTTTTTGCTTAAAGTTAAAGATTCTCTGCAAGGCAGCATGTTGAGCACTAGCAGGAAAAACATTCTGGAAGAAAAACATTAACCAAATCCATTGGACTCTTAATTGATCCAGGAGATAAATTATTAAACCAAGTTTTAGCTTCATCTTTCAACGAGAAAGGTATACTCCACATACAATTTTAAAATTTGAAGAGTTAAAATGGTTATTCCTTTTGCATGTATGCATGCCTATTCATTAGGTTTATTTGCCAATATTGTATTATTTCTTATCGATATTTTTTTTTGCAGATGACATCCTTTTTTACGTCATATTGTAGGAATATACTTCACGCTTAGGGCCCAATTGGTTGGCCTTAAGGTTTTGACCTTTAAAAGTTGTACTTTAATTTCATAAATATTATATTTTCACACCATAGTTAGGACATTGATATATATTTTTCCATCGCTTTTTCATAGTGTTCAAGTTAGTGAAAGCGCCTATCCACGGTACACTGGGTAAGTGTTAGATTCCATATTTTTGGTTACATCATCCAATTTTATCATTTATGGAGGAAAAAATATTTTATTAGAATACTGATTTTATGAAAGGCTAATATTGATTTTGTTTCATTTTAATCTAGCTATTCGGTCAGCTGTACGAGTTGCATGCAAACTTTTTTCCGCCTTGATCTGATTTGTCTGATTCTTTTAATCTCGTGGAAATTAGTTAAATACATGACCCGGTTTCCGTGTGTCGTGTTGCATGCAAACTCTTTTTCCGCCTTGGTGATCAAACGTGATTTGTATGTAAAATAAATAAATTACATGGTTTCATAAAAATGAAAATCCTCAGACTTAGAGCTGTCTTGGACATCGTCTGTAACTTCGAGGACTGCACTGAGCCTGCTCGATTTCCATGTCGGTACTATAGGCTAACCATTCATATTTAGGACCGTACCAGGACATGAAGAGTATCGAGTCAAATCATGAGTTAGAGGACCGCTTTGGATATGGCCAACAACTTTGAAGACCGTAGATGCATTTCACTCTTTCTGGTCCCCAATCCCCAGCCACACGGTCGTCTTCTCCATACGACCAAACCCCAGCTTGAGACGCCGCCTTGCATGCGATGCCGACCCGCGGTGTCGCCAGCGATGAAAATCACCATGCACGTCTACACGCGAAGGTCGGACGCCGCGGACCTCGTGCGATGCGCGAGCACGTGCGGGCGACACCTCCGTGATCTCCTGGCGCCGCCTCTGCCCGGCCTCCTTGATCCTGAGCTTCTTCCACCAGGAGGACAACGCATACATCCCTGGTTGGTGACGATTTCGGCTGTCTCCATCACTGGGCTACGGGAATGGCAACCACGCCGCCCTGCTCAAGGTCAAGACGCAGATCAGTCAGCCCAGGCCCCAAGGAGCTGTTGGCATCTGCTGAGTCTGGTAGACAGGTGCTGGACATCGTCTGCTCCGCGGCCGGCTGATGACTCCCAAGTGCAGGAGATCAATTATAGTACATTTCGATTAGAAAAGGTTGTCGAACCCACGAGGAGCTGAAGGTATTGGTTAGCAAGAAAGATAAATAAAACAATAAAAGATGCAACTGTTTTTGGGATTTTTGGTTGTACAGTTGCAAGAGAGTAAAAATGCTTAAGATAAATGGTAGCAAGTAAAAGCTCTCAAAGAGAGAAAGCCCTATCCTCTATGTGACAAGAGGATAAGCTCAAGGGATGTTGTCGTGGGGTCACTCTTCGACTACCCCACGGTGGGGATACCTGGGTCACGCCAAGCCCATCAGCCTTATGACGAGGGCTCAAGGAAGGCCCAAGGAGGACGACGTGCGGCCGAAGATAGTCGACGCTAGGTCATGTGACCCCAGCCATGCTTGTAAGCGCCATCGGCACCGTTCACCTGAGACCTAGCCTACCATATAAAGGCTAGGAGGGTCCTTCGTCTAGGGTACGCTCATAGCCGCCACCGCAAACCCTAGCGAGATTGCCATCTCGCCATTGTAGCCACAACTCGCCATTCAATACCAGACAAGCAGGAAGTAGGGTGTTATCCTCCGGGAGCCTGAACCTGGGTAAAACGCCTTGCTTGTCAGTCGTCATGATCACCAGCGCTCATCTCTCTCCCCTTCAATCAACCCGGGGTACACAACCCAGGGATTTGCCGAGTCCACCCTCGTCAATTGGCGCCGTCTGTGGGAAAGAACGAGCGCTGGAACCATGGTCGCACCGGCTCCATCGACTTTGAAGACCGACGTCTGCATCACCAAGGAGCCAATCTGCTTCGGCTCCTTCGAGTACACCTTCCACCCGCCGGCCCACCGCTCGGTGTACGCCGATCTGCACGTAGGTATGTGCCTCACCTTCGGTACCATGCACTACTTCGTAGACAGCTGTGGAGTACTCAGATCCACGGTGATCGCACCCGCATTTGCCGCGACTGCCCCAACCACGCCCACACCTGCTGCGGAGATCGCATCTGCTGCGACTGCGGCGACAGCATCTTCGACTGCTGAGAAGATCGCGTCCGCCTCGACTACTCCGACCGCCTCCGCTGCGGCAGAGATCGCGCCCAACACGGCCGCGCCATCAGCGTCTCCGGCTGTCACGAAGATCGCATCGGCTACGACTACATCGACCACCTCGTCGACCACCGCGCGGATCGAGTCTACTTCGACTACCTCGATCGCGTCGCTGGCAAGGCCAAGGTCTGCATCTACTTCGACTACGTCGACCACACCTTCGCGCGCAACGAAGGTCGCGCCGTTCTCATCCACGCCACTCGCGTCTCCATCGACTTACAAGATCGTCAACAAGCCAATCGCGCCCACGTCGGCGACAGCGACATCACTCCTCACATCCGCGGCGAAGATCGCGAAACTCCAGGGAAGGAGCCTCGGCGGCGACTGTGGTGTCCACCACGTCGCACCCATTTTCAGCTCCGAGCACGGCTCGGACGAAGGAAGTAGCAGTGGCAGCACCCGTCCCACTGCCCAAATCTACCCCGCGCAAGTCTTCATGATCGGCCAGAGGCCGCAGGGCAACGACGACGAACCCGCATACCCACTGGAGGTGGTCATGCCGGATCAGGTGACGCGACTCACCATCACCCGCGACATGGTAATCAAAGCCCTGAAGCACGTCGAGGACGGCACGTACCCCCCACCGGATGCACCCCGGGAGGACCTTATGGCGGTCTAGTACCTGCTACGGAAGGAAGGCGAACGACTCCGCGCAGAGAAGGCTGAACTCCTCCGACGCAAGGAGGAGGCTGACGCGTCGAGCGCCAGGAGGGCCGCTTACTCGTTCACTGCCTCAACAGAGGTCTCACAAGGAGCAAGGCGCCACAGAGCCCGCGTGCCCCTGATGACGGAGGCCGACCGCGCTAGTGTCACCCGCAACCTCGAGTCATCATACATAGAAGACGCAGACGGGATACCCGTCCCCAAGACACCCGGAGCCGCACTCATGGCAGTCAAAACATACCTGCGGCTGACACAGCCGCCTGAGGGCGACTCGCGCGCTCTCCTCCACAAGCAGCAGATCATGTCTATCAAGGCACTCGAAGACGCACTGATAAACAAGGCGCTGACAGAAAAAGCGCGAGAAGATCGAGATCGCCGCGACCACGAGCCCGCAGCACTCGCATCACCGGCGGCAAGACAACTGCGACAACCGCAGCCAGGTGAAGACCTCCGCAACGTCATCACACAAAGGACGGTAGACCGCAGCCGCACCAAGCGGCCGGTCAGCACGTCCAACTTCGACTACGACCGCAACGACGGCGACTACGAGCCGTGCGGCACCGCATGCTTCAGCTTCAACATACGCGACACAAAATGCCCAAGGGCTTCAAGCTCACGGCAGAAGCAGTCAAGTACGACGGGAAGCAGGACCCGAGACTCTGGCTAGAAGACTACCTCATAGCCTGCAGCTGCCAGGGCGGTACTTCGACTACGGCCATGCAGTACATCCAGCTGATGCTCACGGGCTCTGCACGCGGGTGGCTCAACACTCAACCCAAGAACGCCTTCAGGACATGGGACGAGTTCGCGGAGGCCTTCGTTAAATCCTTCCTGGGGACGTACTCGAGACCGACGACGTTCGTCGAGCTACAAGCATGCAAGCAAGGACGAGACGAGCCGCTCCGGTCATACATCCAGCGTTGGACCTTGCTCCGCAACACCATGGAGACCGCCTCGGAGGACCGAGTGATGGATGCCTTCATGCACGGCGTCTCCCGCCGCGACCTCCGCGAGGAGTTTGGTAGGCTCGGCCGAAGAACATGATCGAGGTCATGAAGATAGCAAACCAGTGGGCAGACGGAGAGGACTCGGTCCGCAATAGTTCACACTACTCCCCGAAGGACGAAGCCGGACCAAGCAACTGACGAGAAGGACGCCACAAGAAGAAGCCGCGTTACAACGGCAACGACTCAATCGAGCTAGTAGCGGCGGGATTCCAAACCCCCCATGAGGATGAAGCGCGCGACAGCAGTCGCCAGTACAGCCATGCACAGTACAGTCGAAGCGGCGGTGACCAGAGTCGCCAATACAGCCAGGGGCAGTACAACTGAAGCGGTGGCAGCAGCTACCGCAGCGACGGAGGCCATAAACGTGAGTGGCAGAAACGCACACTAAGCCCAGCGGAAGAGCTGGAACAACCCTGCAGGCACCACATGTTCAGGAACCCGGAAACGGGCAAGTGGGGATCCAACCACATGTTGAAGGACTGTCGAAAGGCACGCAAAATATACGAAGCCATGCAGAAGATAGTCACTCCAGCACCCGCAGCGCAGCCAGCCGCGCAGCTGGCCATCCAGGCAGCACCCGCACCCGCAGTCGCTAATCCAGCACAGGCGGCGGGAGCCTTTCTGCAGCAGCAGCAGCAGCAGCCGCAGCAAGATGCCCCACCGGTGATCCAGGACGCATATCCAGCGGCACGCGGACAACTCAACATGATACAGAAGGGGCGCCCCTCAAACAGGACCCAGAAGATTATCACTCGCCAAGTTTTCCAGGCCATCACCTGTCCACCTGCAGTACCCGACTACCTGAGAGGGTCAGAGACACCAATCACTTTCTCCAGAGCAGATCACCCGCCTGCAGTACCACGACTCGGGCACGCCGCTCTGGTAGTCGAAGCTCTGATCGGAGATTACACCCTGAAAAAGGTGTTCATGGACGGAGGCAGTGGCATTAACATCATCTTTGCCGACACCCTCAGAAGGATAAACAGGCCAACGACGGACTTGGCGGCATCAAAGACCACCTTCCATGGCATAGTACCAGGGCAAGCAGTCACGCCCATGGGAACGATCACACTCGACGTCATCTTCGGCACACCCGAAAACTTCAAGAGGGAGTCGATCGACTTCGAGGTAGTCGACTGGAAGTCGTAGTACCACGCGATACTCGGGCGCCCAACCTTTGCCAGATTCATGGCGGTACCTCACTACGCTTACCTCATGCTCAAGATGCCTGGGCCCAAGGATGTCATCACGGTGCACGGCGACTTCGACCGTTCCAACAGCTGCGACCGCGAGTTCAGCAAGATCTCCGAGTTCTTCGGAATGGAAGAGCACTTCGAGGCGATGGCAGTCGACAACGACAAAACCATCTTCCGCCATGCAAAAAGCAAGCCAAGGACGCTGCCTTCAACACGACTGACGACACGACAACTCATCAGGTCCACCCGACGGACGCAAACAAGACAGTCAAAGTTTCTACGTGAGAACTGGGAGATCTTCGCCTGGCAACCTTCTGACATGCCAGGCATACCCAGGAACCTCGCCGAGCACTCTTTACGTGTCCACAAGGACGCCAAACCCGTCAAGCAGACCATGCGACACTTCTCAGGACCCAAACGAGACGAAATAAGCAAGGAGATCGATCGACTGCTCCACGCCAAATTCATCCGAGAGATCAAGGACTCGGACTGGGTAGCGAACCCAGTCCTGGTGGAAAGAAGAAGACGAAGAAACTCCGCATGTGCGTCGACTTCACTGCCCTCAACAAATGCTGCCCCAAAGACCATTTCCCGCTCCCGCGGATAGATCAGATCATCGACTCGACTGTAGGCTGCGCACGCCTATCCTTCCTGGACGCCTACTCAGGGTACCAGCAGATCAGGATGAACGTCGACGATGAAGAGAAGACTACATTCATCACACCCCATGGCGTCTTCTGCTACCAGACAATGCCCTTCGGGTTGAAGAACGCTGGAGCCACGTACCAGCGCACAATGCAAGCCTGCCTAAAGGGGCTAATCGGAGAGATCGTCCAAGTATACGTCGATGATATAGTCGTCACCACTCGAACGGAGGACACTCTCATCGCCGACCTCCGCGAGGTCTTCGCCGCCCTCAACGAGTATCAGATCAAGCTGAACCCGGACAAGTGTGTCTTCGGCGTGCCAGCCGGAGAACTGCTCGGGTACCTCGTCTCTGCAAGAGGAATCGAAGCCAACCCTGAAAAGGTACAAAACATACTCGCAATGCCAGCACCGACCAAGCTTCATGAGGTGCAACGCCTCGCCGGCCGAGTCGCAGCTCTCAGCCGGTTCATAAGTAAGTTGGGAGAAAAGGCCCTGCCTTTCTACCAACTGATGAAAAAGACAGGCAAGTTCGAGTGGACAGAAGAAGCGCAAGTCGCGTTCGACCAACTCAAGAAAACACTCACGACTTCCCCAGTACTGGTGGCTCCACTGGAGAACGAGCCGCTGTACCTCTACGTGTCAGCCACGAACAGGGTGGTCAGCACGGTACTCGTAGTCGAACGAGAAGAAGAAGGACACAGTTACCATGTTCAGCGACCTGTCTACTACCTCAGCGAGGTGCTCACCTTGTCCAAGCAGCGGTACCCGCACTACCAGAAGCTAGCATACGAAGTCTTCATGACATCAAGGAAGGTCGTCCACTACTTTCCGAGCACTCCATCACTAGTAAGCTCCTCCGGGCTCTCCGACATCCTCACAAACCAAGCCGCGACAGGACGAGTCGCCAAGTGGGTTGTCGAGCTAGGGCCCTGGGGGCTGAAGTACGCGCACCCGAAGTCAATCAAGGCCCAGGTGCTTCTAGAGTTCACCACCGAGTGGATTGAGGCCCAGCTACCAGACGTACCCGACCTGTCCAACGCATGGACAATGTACTTCGACGGCTCCAAGAAGTTCAGATCAGCAGGGGCGGGAGTCGTCCTCATCTCACCCAAAGGCGACAAGCTGAGGTACGTGCTGCAGATGAACTTCCCAACACCCTCCAACAACGAAGCAGAGTACGAGGCCCTGATCCACGGCATGCGGATGGCAAAGAACTGCGGCGCCACTCACCTCATGATCTACGGAGACTCCTACCTCGTCGTGCAACAAACCATGAAGCAATGTGACGCCATCGCCGACAACATGATCGCCTACAGGGACCTGTACAACCAGCTGGAAGGTACCTTCGACGGCTGCGAGCTGCGGCACGTCGGCCGCGAGAGCAACGAGGAAGCCGACACCCTCGCCAACCTGGGCTCAAACAAAGCGCCAGTGCCACCCGGAGTCTTCCTCGAGTGCATCACGCAACGCTCCGTCAATCTCCGGCCCGCGCCAGGATCCTCTACATCGACAACGAGTACCGCCGACCCGCCTAGCACGGAGAAGGAGCCTATGGAGGTAATGCTGATCGAGCCCACATGGACGAGCCCGTACCTGGCTTACATACTGCAGCAGAGGGTGCCAACAAACCCAGTCGAAGCCAAGCGCGTCATCCGCCGCTCCAAGGGCTTCACCGTCATCAAAGGGGAGCTCTACAAGCGAAGCATCTCAGGAGTCCTCCAAAGGTGCATCGACCCAGTCGACGGTCAAGCCATCTTACTCGAGATCCACGCTGGCATCTGCGGGCACCACGCCAGCAGTCGAGCATTAGTGGCCAAAGCTTTACGAGCCGGATTCTACTGGCCCACCGCAATGCAAGACGCAGAAGAACTCGTGAGGAAATGTCTCGGCTGCCAGGAGTTCGCCAACAAGCCGCACGCACCAGCATGAGCACTAAAGACCATCCCACTCGCCTGGCCCTTCGCTCAATGGGGGCTCGACATGGTGGGTCCACTCAAGAAGTCGTCGCCGGGAGGACACACGCATCTCTTGGTGGCAGTCGACAAGTTCACGAAGTGGATCGAAGCAGTACCTATTACAAGTTCGACTGCCTCCTCAGCAGTTAACTTCATCAGGTCGATCATCTTCAGGTTTGGAGTGACGCACAGCATCATCACCGACAACGGCACGAACTTCACAGCCGAAGAATTCAAGGACTTCTGCTCTGAGCAAGGCATCAAGCTCAACTACGCATCAGTCTCGCACCCGCAGTCCAACGGGCAAGTCGAAAAGTCCAATGGCTTAGTCTGCAAGGGCATCAAGAAGCGCCTGCGAGTACCATTGAAGCGCGCCGCAGGCGCCTGGGTTGAGGAGCTGCCATCTGTACTGTGGAGCCTGCGCACTACGCCAAACAGATCCACTCAGTACACGCCATTCTTCATGGTCTACGGCGCAGAAGCAGTCATGCCATGCGACATCAAGTTCGATGCACCCCGAGTGGTGGCCTACGACGAGTCCGACGCAGAAGAAGCACTCGAGGACAACATGGATACCCTGGACGAAGCACGCGACATCGCCCTTACCGCACAGCCGTGTATCAGCAAGACTTACGCAACTACCACGGGCGGCGACTGCGGCCCAGAGCGTTCGTCCCTGGCGACCTTGTCCTCCGCCTCAAACAGAAGAAGGTGCACAAACTCGCCTTCCCGTGGGAGGGCCCATACATCGTGACAGAGGCAATCGGCGGCGGAGCTTACCGCCTGAAGGACTCGAAGACGGGGACAGTCTGCAGCAACCCGTGGAACATTGCGCAACTGCGCCGCTTCTACGCCTAATCGACTCCCCCTTGTAACAAAGTGTACTATGTCAAGAAGCGGCAGGTTCCAGACGCACTCTTTCCCTTACCAGGGTACCTGAGGGGACTGGAAGGGTTTTAATGAGGCGGCCTGCTCGCAAAAATCAATGAAGTGATTTGTGGAACAAGCTCTCCCCTTTACTTTTTTAGTCAAAAAGCAACATAAACCTAGGCCGTCACCCGACGCACTCGGGGGCTGCGCCATACAGGTTCAAGTCGAAATCCTTGGCCGCCACCCGAAGCACTCGGGGGCTACGCCGCACAGGTCTAAGTTCAACCTAGGCCGCACCCGACGCACTCGGGGGCTGCGCCATACAGGTCCAATTCGAAAACCTAGGTCGCCACCCGACGCACTCGGGGGCGCGCCATACAGGTCTAACTCGCAAAATCCTTAGCCGTCACCCGAAGCACTCGGGGGCTGCGCCGCACAGGTCTAAGTCCAACCTAGGCCGCACCCGACGCACTCGGGGGCTGCGCCATACAGGTCCAACTCGAAAACCTAGGTCGCCACCCGACGCACTCGGGGGCTGCGCCATCAGGTCTAACTCGCAAAATCCTTGGCCGTCACCCGAAGCACTCGGGGGCTGCGCCGCACAGGTCTAAGTCAAACCTAGGCCGCACCCGACGCACTCGGGGGCTGCGCCATACAGGTCCAACACGAAAACCTAGGCCGCACCCGACGCACTCGGGGGCTGCGCCATACAGGTCAAGTCGAAATCCTTGGCCGCACCCGAAGCACTCGGGGGCTGCGCCGCACAGGTCTAAGTCAAACCTAGGCCGCACCCGACGCACTCGGGGGCTGCGCCATACAGGTCCAACTCGAAAACCTAGGTCGCCACCCGACGCACTCGGGGGCTGCGCCATACAGGTCTAACTCGCAAAATCCTTGGCCGTCACCCGAAGCACTCGGGGGCTGCGCCGCACAGGTCTAAGTCAAACCTAGGCCGCACCCGACGCACTCGGGGGCTGCGCCATACAGGTCCAACTCGAAAACCTAGGCCGTCACCCGAGCACTCGGGGGCTGCGCCATACAGGTCAAGTCAAACCTAGGCCGCCACCCGACGCACTCGGGGGCTGCGCCATGCAGGTCCAAAAGCCTAGGTCACCACCCGAAGCACCGGGGGCTGCGCCGCACAGGTCCAAGTCAAAATCCTAGGCCGCACCCGACGCACTCGGGGGCTGCGCCGCACAGGTCTGACTCGACACACCTCGGCCGCACTCGAAGCACTCGGGGGCTGCGCCGCACATCTAATTCAAAATCCTAGGCCGCACTCGATCCGCTCGGGGGCTGCGCCATACAGGTTCACAGAAGTCTACAAGATACAATTTACTCACTCGGGGGCTACCCCCACCTCGGCATACATACACTCATATTTCCACTTGGAAAAATTTCTTTTACAAGCTAACGCTATACAACAGCAATCTACTACTCTTATTCTACAGGCTCGCCCTTTGGCGCATCGAGTGGCCCTACAAGGTGCTCACTAAAGCTCTGGACCTGCTGAATCATCTGACGCGCAGCCGCAAGAGTATCGGCGTAGTCACCCTCTCCAGGCAAGCCGTCAAGCACCTTGTACAGTGGAAGATTAGGCCGATGCATTCGAACGTACGCCAGCGCCACGTTCGCCCCGGCAACAAGTTGAGTGTGCACGACTTCCTTCAACGCACTGCCTTCACGGAACCTCTCCAGCAGCGCAGCCAGTCCATTAGGCTGCTCGTTGTGCGGAAAGTACACCCTGTTGATCTGCCAGAGGGTTTTTCTGCAACCTTCCAAGAGCACAGCAGCCCGCCAGGTGCGATCCAACATTCGAGCCAGTACGCTGCCTCTGGATTTATTTGACCAAAAATGACGCGCTTCGGGTGAGTCACCGGCGGCTTCTTTCTCCACCCGCTCGTCTACTCGACTTTGCTCGGCCTTCCAGTCAGAATTCACATCTGCATCAAGACCCGAAGCTAAGAACAGTAAAAGGATAAAGAAGTCGAAGCACGGTGCTAGAAAACCAACCTTGCAGCTGCCGACTGATCAAGTCTATCTCGCCTAGCAGAAACTCCTCTCGCTGGGAGAACGGCGCAACGGGCCGCGACCTCAAGCGCTCCAACTCCAACTCCGCGCTCTTCAACTTCGACTCGAGCTCAACAACCTTGTTCCTCATGAAGGTGATCACTCGTTGATCATTCACGCTTCGCGCAGGAGCTGGAGGAGCTCGACGACGACGAGCGGGTGCAGCCGAAGAGGTGTCCTCCTCGTCGCCCGCACCAGTCGTTCCAGCGACCCCAGGAGCTTCGCCCATCTCAGACTGCCAAGTTCGACAGCGTCAAGCAAAGAAAAGAACACATTCACTCAAGTTAGATATGAAAGAAGACTCGAAGACACAAATTCACATTTCAACATCAGCATGTTCGCGGCCAGAAGACCCGCAAACTAAATAGTTCATTACAGACAAGAACCAAAAGCAGAAGAATCCTAAAAGAACGGAGTCTACATCACAGACTCCGACTGGGAACGGCTCTTCCTAGCAGCCAACTCTGCAGCTTTGGCAATCCTCTTCTCGAAGGTGGCGACCAACTTCGCAGCCAGCTGACTCGCCTGCGCCTTCACACCGCTAAGGGACGCGGTCCTGCCATCAGGCTTCCGAGGGAAGTCGCTGACAACCTTCTCAAAATCACCTACGACTTGGTGACCAAGAAGTAGCTGGAAAGTGAGCTCGGAGCCGCGTACCGTCTGCGCACGCGTGTAGTCCGCCAAGGTGGTCGCATTGCCTTCGAACGGAGCCGCAAGCGCGTCAACAGCAACTGGCGGTGGCTTGCTGGGGAAGATGCTCTGGTGCACAGTCGCCAAGGCGCCTGTCGACTTCTGCAGCGCCGCCGAAGCATACGCGCAGACGCGGTCCATGAAGCCAACAGCCTTCGCCAAGTCGACATTCTCGCTGGAGGACCCTTCTGGAGGAGCACCCCCGCAAGTCTCTGATCAACAGAAATCCACGCCCATAAGACATCCGAAGTCGACAAAAGACAAAGTAGGCACTGAGCTGAAATACTTACTTCCAACAACATCTGCGAGTGCGAGCAAGCGGTCGACCTGGGTCTTCTCCAGATCATCCCGAGCTTGTTCACGCTCTTGGGCTTCACCCAGCAACTTCTCCAGCTCCGCGACCCGCTTCTTCATGCTCTCCTTTTCACCTGGGATCAACGGAGCAAAGTTAGCAATAAAGGCAGTCGAAGCACCCCTCGAACACAAGGGTTCACACTCACTATTCGCTTGCTCCAGAGCAGTGCGGAGCTGATCCCTCTCCTGCTCCATGCGAACGAAGGCTGCGGCTCCCTCCATCTGCTGGCGATAAAATGGCTGCAGGAAACACAAGACATCAATCTGCGCCCGACTATTCTAGTCACGCACATCTTCGGGGGCTACTCCCATCGGGAGCGCTGTTCGCGCACCCGATACAGATTTTGCAGAACGAGTCGAAGGACACTTACATGCTCAAGCAGCCCAGCGTCAACCGGAGTCGCATCAGCAGCTTTCTCTGGCACGGAGGAGGTCGAAGCCTTCAAGGCCAAAGCGTCACCCGCCAGAGCCTCTTCTCCGGTCGTCTTCGCAGTCTGCTCGATCATGGGAGCAGAAGTGTGCTCCATCTCACGAGGGGAAGAAGCAACAGCGCCAGTACGGTCGCTGTGACAAGATAACAATTCAAGGACCGCAAGTGAAAAAGCACACTCGACAAAAACAAGGCAATGGTTACGCGACTAACCTGACGACATCAACATCATCTTCACTTCCCAGGGAGACGGAGGCCATCCTCGCAAACTCAGTCGGCGGTGCAGAGCCGAGGGAGGCACGACCAAAGGCTCAGCCAGGTCACTCGGGTGCCTAGCGCCCGAAGACGACTCGCTCGTCTCTTCCTCGTTCACACCCGCCTCCTTCACAGGCGACGAAGCAGAACCAGAGTCGCCACTCTTTCGCCTCTGCCGCTTCCGCAGCGGCTCCTCATCTTCATCATCCTCCTCCAACTCTTCACTCGGAGAGGTGGCGGAGGGAACTTCATCGTCATCAACCTCGTCCTCAGGGAACTCTGCCTCTTCATGAGGTCCATTCTCCATCAACGGAGGAAGACTGACATAGCTCGAACGACCCTGTCAGCAAATGAAGCATTCGAGTCAGGCAAAAAGATTCGACAGAAGAAGATACAAGAAAACAAAGCAAACGAAGCTCACCTCAGGCACAGGATTATTAGGCCCATACGGCTCGACTGGGCACTTGACATTGCACGGGTCAGCGGCTCGGAGACTAGTGATGCTCCTCACCTTCGACTCGACTGCGTCATCATCGAGCTCATTGCCAGCATCCTCACGCGCCCACATTGGGTGGACGCGACTGCGGAGCGGCTGCACCCGAAGCCTGAAGAAGGTGGCGATGAGGTGAATTCCACCTGTCTCGCGCCCGAGACTTTTCAGAAGGCCACGAAGAAGCGTCAGCAAGGGCTGAGTCGCCTCCCTGTCCTCCTTCGACAGCGGGTGCGCCCACGCGTTCGTCTTCCGCAACTCGCGATCAGCCGCGAAGTCGGGAAGCCCTTCTGGTCGCACCTGATGTAGAACCACTTCTTCCGCCAGCCCTGGACGGAGTCGGACTTCTTCATCTGAAAGTAGGAGGTGTCGCCACGCACCTGGATGCCGAAGCCGCCGACTGGATACACCTGCTTGCTCTTCCCCACGTTCCTCCTCACGAGGAATAGCGACTTCCACAGCAGCCAGTTGGGTGCGATTCCCAGGAAGCACTCGCAGAGCACGAAATAGCTCGCGATGCTCAAGACGCTATTGGGAGTCAGATCGTGGATCTGAATCCCATAAGCATACAAGAGACCACGGACGAAATCGTGGAGGGGGAACCCGAAACCCCGCGGAAGGAAATCCACGAAGCAAACGCGTTCCCCCTCGCGAGGAGCGGGGAATACCTCTTTCCCAGGAGCGCGCACCGTCGCCTGGTCTGCCGGCGGCAGCAGCCCCTGCGCGCGGAGGGCCTCGAGGTCGGCCTTCTTCACCGACGATTTGACCCAGTCGCCGTCGGGCTTCTTCATCACGCTCGCCTCGGCGGCGGCGACGGCGCCAGCACAGGCTTCCCCCTCTTCATCGCGGCCTTGCTCATGGAGGGTGGAGAAAAGAAACTGGCAGAGGAGCAACAATGGCGGAGAGAAAGCAGCGGAGACGATGGCAGAATGGGGATGGAATGAACTGTTCGCCGCCGCGGTAAAAAATATATACCGCGTGGCCAGTTAATCCAGGCCGTCCTCAGCGAAACCGCACTCCACAACATCATCTGGCCGTCCACGTGTCGCGCGGAGATAGCAACCGTCGCCGGCCACGCCGCCCACTACGCGCGGGAATCAAGGCGCCATCATCACACCGCGAAATTTTCGCGCCCAACGGTCAGTATAAAGCGGCAACCGCTGTCTCCAGTCAATACTGACAGTGGGACCGCACTGTCACGTCCCATCGGACACAGAGTGAGCCAAAAAACGTCAGCGCTGACGTCAACTGCGCAGGCGTAGCAAGTAAGCCAATGGGCTGATCGAGAACTCGAGCAATTCATTCGAGTGCAAAAATATTCAGTAAGCTCTAAGAGCCGAATAAACTCGAACAGTTCATTCGAGTGCAAGAAGATTCAGTAAGCTCCAAGAGCTGAAGAAACTTGTGCAGTAAGCCAAACCGGCCGAATACACAGTAAGTCACGCAAAGCCAGTCGCGACTCCAACATGTCGAGTCCCTTCTTTACTCCCATCGGGAGCGGGCTTTTCGACTGAAGAAAAATTGAGTTTAACCTCAATTGCAAGCAATTCAGCTTAATCTCGGGGGCTACTCCCATCGGGAGCGCTGTTCGCGCTCCCGAGTGACTCAGAACAAAAGCAGTCGAAAAATCACCGACTAAGGCTGTACTCACAGTATTTTACCCTGGAGTGACAGTTCGACTAAGGAATCCTCCATAAGCCCTGAACGGCCGGAGTCGACCAATTTTACTCGTTCCTTTCAGGAACCCGACGGCGTGCCCAGGAGGAAGGAGTCCTTTACCCGACTCTACGATTCGACTAAGCACTCGGGGGCTCCTGTCGTGGGGTCACTCTTCGACTACCCCACGGTGGGGATACCTGGGTCACGCCAAGCCCATCAGCCTTATGACGAGGGCCCAAGGAAGGCCCAAGGAGGACGACGTGCGGCCCAAGATAGTCGACGCTAGGTCATGTGACCCCAGCCATGCTTGTAAGCGCCATCGGCACCGTTCACCTGAGACCTAGCCTACCATATAAAGGCTAGGAGGGTCCTTCGTCTAGGGTACGCTCATAGCCGCACCACAAACCCTAGCGAGATTGCCATCTCGCCATTGTAGCCACAACTCGCCATTCAATACCAGACAAGCAGGAAGTAGGGTGTTATCCTCCGGGAGCCTGAACCTGGGTAAACGCCTTGCTTGTCAGCCGTCGTGATCACCAGCGCTCATCTCTCTCCCCTTCAATCAACCCGGGGTACACAACCCAGGGATTTGCCGAGTCCACCCCTCGTCAGATGTGTAAATTATATGTGGAAAACGTTCCCGGTGGCAGAATGGATATTGCTAGGCATAGAGATTTATTAAACAACACGTTGAATATCTTGTCAAGTTTTAATCTTCTTTGGACGGAGCCATTGTTAGGTATAGCTAAATAAATAAACTAAACCCCTTATGATGGATCATGTGGCCAAGTAAATGACTGCACAAGAATTATTAAGACATAAAGTCCCACCATAGCATTACACTCTAAGGTCCCCGATACTAATACCCTCATAATGCAACTTCATGACTCGGTCTCAGGTTTACATGTCCTCCCAAGTCTCCCTCAATTCACTACACTACGGTGTTCTCCTATGAGCCCATATCGGTGAAGTGTTGTGCAGTCGACGTTCGCACAACACCATCATAGAATCACATAAAAAGATAAACACTAGACAAAATACCAACACATGTCATATATAAATCATTGCCAATTCATCATATGCCCTTAGGAATATACGGGAACTACTCACAACGTGCAAACATGATAATATTCAGTGGCATAAATGGTACAACACAATCTGAAAATATAACTTCACCTCCAAATAATGACAAGTACTCAATCACAAACATGAATAGAAGCACAAGACAAGTATCTAGGGTATAGCAACTCTCAAACTACGAGGGGAACGGAGTGGATCACGGAGATGATGATGGAGATGGTGCTGGTCTTGCTGATGGTGATGATGTAGAGGCCTCCTCCCACGCCAAGGAGGAGAGGTGATGACGATGACGATGATTTCCCCTTCTCCGGAGCTCCGGAGCAGCAGAATCTGATTCCCCCTCGGAGGGAATCAGGAGTTTCGCCGCCGCCGCGGCCTTGGATGGACTAGGGAAAATTAGGGCTTAACTTTTTAGGCGAGACGATGGTGTGTTAAAAAGCCCCGAGCGAGGAAGTGCCCGAGGCTCCATTTGGTGGGCCCCACGCGGCCAAAGAATCTGGCCGCGTGGGCCCCTATTTTGGGCCTCGTGGCTCTTCTTCCTTCGATCTTCTTTCCTCTGTTATTCTCCGATGAAAAACCAGCTGTGCAATTTTCCTTTTTCCATTTGGGTCCCTGTAGCTCCTGAAACACTAAAAACAAGAAAAATGAGGATTTCTGCCTCCAGAAACTAAATACCAAAAATAGGGACTTTGTATGAAAGTCCCATAAATCATCTAAAACATGTAAAAATAATGATATAGTAATGCCAATAACATTCTAATATGATAATATAAGTTGTACAAATGATGATATAAAGTGCACGTATCACCGGCCGCCATACGGCGCTGGCCCTCTCCTCCCTTGACGGCATCTGCCCGCTTGTATTCGTATTCCTCCAGACAGGGTTACAAATCGTTGGGTCGGCTTCTCCCTCTCGATATCTTTCGAGGCTTCTCCTATAAATGATTGTAAATTTTACCAAATCTACTTTCTACAATTATTTTGTCGGCACTGCAACATACATACATTCACTAGTCATTTAAGAAATGTTCAACTTAATCTTAAAAAAAGTTCAACTCGAAAAATATATTTATGTATCTTAAATTCGATATTTAGGTATTTAAAAATCCATACATTAAACAAAAAATTAAAACGTAAATAAATTTATAGTAACTGGTACTAGTAGTAAAGTAAAAATAAAATAAAAAGGGAAAGGAAAAAGTTCTATGGATCAAGGAGAAATAAATGGCCAACCTACAATCAGTGAACATAATGTACCTAAAACGGGCCTAGCCTGTGTACTTATGGGCCCAGCAAATCATTGCTCATGGACAAGCCGAGCCGATGTACACACGGAGGGGTAGGCGAGGCGAGCAGCGCTAGCTCCCGCAGACATTATTTCTCGCTCGGTGCAAGTCTTAGTTGCCTGTCGCTTCTAGGGATGCTCCATATATGTGCCTCCATTTTTGTTTTTGTGTTTCCTTTTGTAGTCATTTCCTTTTTCAGTGTTTATTATTATTATTATTATTATTATTATTATTATTATTATAACTAGATGGTACCCCACGCCTTGCTGCGGAACATAAATAAAAATGATAAGTTAAAAAATTAGCGAGGATGTCTTTTGACCCCTAAAGAAACAAAATAAAAGATGAAAAGTGATTTAAGAGGTATCGTGGAATCTCTAACTCCGAAAAAACATAGCATGATCAATCTTTGGTTAAACCACATAAAGCATGAAAAAAGGTGATCATCAGGACTCAGGAGTAAGTATAATGCTTTCATTAAATAGGGAACAATTCATTAACATATGAGAGAGTATGGTATCTTTTGAGCCTAGCTATGAGCTTGTGAATGGAGTAACCATAAAACAGTTCATAGTATGCCAGGCATGCATGCAGGGAGATAGAAGAATGACAACTCTATTGTAAACTTAAAAGGAAGAAGAGAAAACCTCTTTTTTTTCCTTACTGCTGAACAACGCATCAACATATTGCTCTATTCCCACAATTCACTACGCTTGTCAAAGGAGCTCTTGTTGCTTCAAGGATACGTCTGTAAAAAAGTACACAATCTTTAATCGATTTCTAAGAGACATGACTGTTCTGCTTAACATATTTTACGCACCTTATTTTTGCATGTCGCGGGGCTTGAGCCCCCCGCAACAATTCGACATACAATTGAAGATAATACTAGTTGAATGCCCGTGCGTTGCTACGGGTGATGCAAATAAATGATATACCACATATTTTTTGTTTATCCATATGTGCGTACCGCTTTTGAATATGTTACCTCTCATGGTTTTTAGGATATGTAGGTGGACTCCATGACACATGTTTCCTGAATTATTAAGTTATACTACACGGGAGAATAAGTTAGAACTATTTGTAATTTGTGTTTCAAAAGGGAGGCTAATTGGTTACCCATACGTTGTCGTTGCCTGTTCTCGCACCACATATATCAGTATAATGCAGGTAAACATTGTATGGATATTGGATAAGATGGCGACAAATTATTTTTAAAACATCAAGTGTATTTGAATATAAGCTATAATTTTATGTTTGTGAACATAAAATAAGAAAATAAATATTTGGTTTACTAATACCCATTTTCTAACGTGTTTTAGGTATTTTCACTGAAAATCATAATATCATATCAGATATGCAAATGCCCTACCTGGTAAGGTAGTGCCCTACGTATCGAGAAAAAAGAGTTGAGTGCGTAGATAGGCACACACAAGTAGAGTTTGTCAATAGGCGCACATAATGCATTCATGAGCACCACCATACTTTTATTTTTGCGGGTGAGCATCACCATACTTCTTTTGTCTAATGTAGGCTCTAGCCTCTGGTTATAGACAGTTGGGTAATCGCCCGTGCGCTATAACATGGAAACAATAGCTGGACCAATCCTGTCAAACAACATTTATACCCATGCATATCAAACAACGCCATGGAACATTTTTTTTACCATTCACAAACAAAAGAACTCCATGCACAATTCGCAAAAAAAGAACTTCGTCCATCAACTATCTGTCTCCCCAATCCAAGTTTATCTGCAAGTGAAATGTTCCATCAAATAAATCCAAGATATTTTATACAGTTCTATCATTAAAATCAGCATTCTGTAATTCTCGAGTGTCCATTGGTCTTAGTCCAGTGGCCAGTCTACATTTCCAGATTTCAGGTGGGTAAAATCAGCAAATGAAAGTAAAACAATGTTTGGTCTAAGAACCCGAAAGATGCAGCAATAAAGCGCTCTCACCCGTCATCTGTGGAACATCCTGAATAAAAGGCTCGAACATTCCTAGCAATAGTGACTTTCTTCTTTTCAGATTCACATGGGGCACCAACTTTCAAACACAAGGGAACAAAGACTGAGCGAATTAAGGCGGAACTACCTCTGAAATCGAAAGCCTGAACATTTGCAGACTGATCAGAACTTCCGAATAAACTGCATCATTACTTCCAGCCACCACGATGATGGCCAGGAAGCATTCGACAAAGGCTTCCTTCATGACAACTGGCCAGCAAACCACAAGATTAGACGATGCACTGTTACTTCAGTCCTCACTCGCAACACCGGAGCAATGATAGTATTAATAACAGAAACTGAATTGAACTCGATGGTTTCAGCCAGGAGCATAATGTTTGAAGCAACTAACCTGACTACTCTGCATATAGATGGCCGATGGATCTTCTTCACCGGACAAGTGGGGAGATGGATGAAACAAATTGACGAAGACCTCAATGGCGGGCGCCGTTGCAAAACTCGCAGCATGGCCTGCCTGACGGGCAAAACAAAGATGTCAGTCCAAGAATTAAACAAATTAGAAACCAAAAAACGAACTGGGACCTCCCACGATGTTATTTATGGTAGAAAGATAAACATATTAGCTCAATGGCCTATTCGTTTGTACAAAAGTGCAACCACCAATATGCTGAAATTCCCCAGACTTTACAGACCAATAAATCTGCCTACATGAAATCCCCAAAACAAGCATGGCGTCTGTACTGCGCCCCATACACCTGATACAGCTCATCGGACCAGAATACAAAAAAGAAATTGAGAGAAAGCAAACTTGGAGTAGTTCAGTCATGTAGTATACTTTACATATTACTCACACAAAGGCCCCAGTTCTTTTCTTTCTTCAATCTCATTTATTTGTGTAGGATATCTTAACCCATTGTATAACATACATAAGGTAAAAAAAAACGACTCTTCTAGAGAAATGTCATGCTTTCATTACATACCTCCCGGGATGTTTGTGTTGAACTTATCGTTGAGATCGTTTCGAGGCAGGTATCTCCAAGGATGGCCAGACCCATGAGCATGCTCTCCTTGCAAATCACTTTCGCTGCAACAACAAGGTATAAGTTCAGAAGTGGTATGCTGTGGTTTATTGACTGATCCAGCGAAGTCAGATTGGCATATGAAGTAGTTCTCTGTGGTTTATTAACTCCTTGCATAAACCCAAATCTACAAATTATGTCGGCCCCATACTCCCGTAGCATCATAGATGGCTTATATATTTTGTTCTACACCCATACAAAAATAACATAAATGGCTCTCAACTATTTAAATACAGCTATGCAAAAATACTTATGATTAACCGGGTATAACTGCACTTAGATGTTATTCTGTATTTCATTAATAATGGGAAATGTCTCCTAACCAAAGCTCTTACTTTCAATTTTATACAGAATAATCTAACGCGATAGTAACTACTCTACCAATCAACTAATCTTGCCATATCTAACGTGATATACTAATCTTTCTTCACTATACATCAAGCACGAACTCCCCGAGGCCCCGACGGCGACAAGGCCAAGAACTCGCTGGTGCTCGCTCGCTGTTACAGCAGGCGGCGGAACTGAAGGAGGCGGTCTGACAATTCTATAATCTTGAAGGACCTTTTTGTAAAGTGAATTTGCACTTGCTGGTCCGAATCTTTTTTCGGATCGGAGGGAGTAGCAAATTTTCATCGGGTAAATCGGTGTTCAAATGTTTTGTTAACTTGCCAAATAAAATCCTTTATTTGGTAAGAAAAATAAAATTATTTGATAGCTTGCACATGTATTAAGAGTAGAGTTCTAAACTTCTTTACATGGCCTGCTCATGACTTTTTCTTTTACCGGTTTAATTATTTTCCATCCCATCTCTACCTTTTTCTCCCGCTGGTATTCTCTCTAAAGTATCAACAACCCTACATCTTATTAACTTGCCAAAGAAAATCCTATTTTTTTATAAGACAAACAAAATTCAGTTTTTGGGTACATATGCATATTAGCAGTATAATGGTAGGCAAATCATGGTGATGGGCTTAGAGTCACAGGTTAACCTATTACTAGAATTATTTTCCTCCCGTTGCAACACACGACCAATTGGTTAAACATATAGATGTTTGAGTTAGCGTAAACCTAGATCGTTAATCTTTTTGAGTTTTAGCGGAGGGAGTGTATTGTAGGTGATTAACGAATTTGACCTTGCTCGCAGTAGACGTATGAAATTTAGGAAAACTGACAACAAAAATCACGTGTCTTTGGACGTTATGCCCTAAATATGCTACAAATCATTAAAAAAATGAAAACGTACTAGACACACTTATATGTGTGCTTACTTAACACTGCGTCCAGTTATTTTTAAAAGGTTCATAAAGCAGATTTGATTTTAGACTCCCCCAAGGTGAATTTGTTTTTTGTTTTAGTTTAAAATGCAAACAAAAGATAGCAAACCCACGACGAAACAGGCAAACACCCAGCTCTCCTTCCGTCTCCCACACTGCAGTTCATATTTCGGCGGCTCCGCCTCCGAATCCATCAAATCCCTAGCAGCGGCGGCGGCGGCAGCACAAATACCCTCCACTCCATCCTTGGCACCACCCCTCTCGCTCAGAGCTACTCCTCGCCCGCCGCCGCCAACTCGGAGCCCTGTCCCGACACCGTTTCCTACCTCATCTCTTGCGGCCTGTCCCCCGCCGCCGCCACCAGTAACCACTACATCCGCATCCGTTCCACCGAAAACGATGACGACGTGCGCGCCCTCTTCAGGCACTATGGCTTCAGCCTTCAGCGACGCAGACATCGTCCGGACGGTGCGCAGCGCCCCGATGCTCCTCGCCGCCGACCCCGAAAGGACCCTCCGCCCCAAGCTCGACTTCGAGCCCCGCAAGCTGATGTGACAAATGATTTGTTCATTACGCAGGTCTTGTAGAATGAAAAAGCTCCAGGTTAGGCTTATGATTCCAGTGTGAATGTTAAGAATCACTCTAACTCTGCTTCAGAGGACAATTTTTCCCCACTGATAGTCCATGTTTACTCAGTATATCATCTACATTTGTTAGCAGCTGCTATTCTATGTCATGTAGCCTATTAAATCTAGAAGCGTAGTAGATGATTGTGCTGGTATTGAAGTTCCTTTATCTATTATGTTGAATTGGTTCTTTTAATCATAATGGTCTTAGATCAATTATCCAATATGCGTTATGGTTTACACAGAGGATTGAACTCGGCTTTAATTTTGATTCGAGGACTCATCCGTAGTCTCTTTGCATTTTTCAAATAAAATAAACCATCTCTTTAGGAGTTGAGAACGTCCATGTCTTACTTTTTCTCTCCCTGGATGTAAAGCTAATGGGTAATATGCACTGACATACTTTTGGGTCTAGGTCTGTTAAGATATCTGTAAGTTCAAGCTTCTAGTTCTGTGGAGGAAAATGATTTATCTTGGTCTTGCTATTTTGTTTGAAATGATGATATGTTCATGTACAGTCAGTAACATTACATCTGGAGATGTTAAAAATCAACTCATGTATCATGACTCTTAACTCTGCTTCAGAGCACAATTTTTCCCCATTTATAGTCCATGTTTATTCGGTATCATCTACATTTGTAGTTGAGCAGCTGTTAGGCGGTCTATTGAAATCTTTTCCTGTATCTGGTATTGAAGTTCCTTTATCTGTTATGTTAAATTGGTTCTTTTAACCGTATAATGATCTTTGAAGGGCGGACCTGGTGCAGCGGTAGAACCGTATAATGATCTTACATGATTGTTCCAATATGCGTGATGGTTTACACACAGGATTAAACTCAGTTTTAATTTTCACTCTCGTTGTATTTTTTTAATAAATAAAATCATCTCTTTTTCAAAAGTTGAGAACATTCATGTTTTACTTTCTCTCTCCGTGGATACAATGCTACTGAGTAATGTGTACCGACAGACTTTTTCGTCTAGGTCTGACTGTCTGACAATCTGTTAAGGTCATATGTAAGTCTAAGCTTGTAGTTTTGTGGAGAAAATGGTTTAACTGGGTCTTGCTATTTGGTTTGAAATGTTGATCTGTTCATGTACAGTCAGCAGCAATACATCTGCAGACGTCTAGTACATGTTAAATTGTATTGCAGAATTTAAATTCCACATAATCTTTTCCTATAAACACTCCTTAGAATCTGGGATCAACGCTACCTATATTCGACAAACTCTCAATTTTGTACATAAATTCCACATAATTGTATTCCACATAATTTAAATAGCTTCGACAAACTCTCAATTTTGTACAACTATAGCATTGTACCCAAATGAGAACAGGCGCCTTTGCTGCCCCCAACCACCAACTCTCGTTCATGAGAAAGCTAGTAAGATGCGATAAACACACATATAACTGTGAAAATTGTCTAGACAATACCCGTACAAAATTGATGCCATGAAGTCATGTGGAAAGCCATTTTTATTGGAAGGAAATATCTACATGAAAAGCATGGAATAATATTCATTAGGCTTGTGTCAATGCATTGTCTCTTAGCACGTTATCCTAGGAGTGTTAAAGTTTTAAGAGACAACTGTGCAAATAGGTTGTTTCTTAGAGGTTGTCTCTAATTTAATGATTTCGGCCTCATGCATACATATGATTGGATAAGAACCCTATTTTGCCTATGGCCACGTGCAAGTGTTGTATCTTAGCTAAGATACAATCTCACCCTCTCTATTCATTAACTAACATGCCACATAAGCAAAGTGCCTATGAAACCGTGTTAAGAGACTTGCATTGGCACAGATGCCAGAAGACTGGCTATTATAGAAATGCATGTAAATTTCTTCATGAAATAACTATCTTGAATTCAGTCCTAGGGCCTAGAAAAGCTGGTTAGATATGCTCTAAATTATTAAATTTAGGAGTGTCTAATTTTATGACTGATTGGGCATTGCTAGTTCATCAGTTCCATAACAACACTGACTCGCTCTATCACCATCAGCTAGCGCCCTTGTGTGACTTCACAGCCTTTGCCCTTGGCACGCCGTCCTGGGTTATCAATATCTCAACGCTGGTCTCATCAACAACCTCGCCATCATCGTGAGTTGTTGTCGAAGGCCCAAGATTTGTAATGATGCTGCTACAACGCCTTGATTTCTTCAGCGGCCTCTGACTGCAGTTGGGAACTCGGATTCTTGACGTTAGCCACACCGAAATTGACATAGGTGTCAGATGCAGGCCTCTTGAAGATATCTGGTTCGGAGTATCATACATGATATGAAATGGAACAGAAGCCTGCAGCTTGAAAATAACTAAGCTAATTATGCAAAGAAAGATAAGAGCACTCAAGATGCTCGCGTGCTTGCTGGTCTTTTCAGTTACATGGCTCACACCAACACTACTAGGAAAAGGGTTATAGGAGATTTGGCATTCTGTGGCGCACCATTATTTGGTGCGCCACAAAATTATTTCTGTGACGCATGGGAGCAGGTGTGCCACAGAAATTTTGGACTTTCTGTGGCGCATCTTTTGCCCACGCGCCACAGAAAGCCAGACTTCTGTAGAATTCCTGTGGGTCCCACGTGTAATCATTGGGCCAAGGTCCATCTGGGGACATTCTGTGACGCACCTGTCTGGGTGCGCCACAGAAACTCAACTTTCTATGTGACGCATCACACCTGGTGCGTTCTGTGGCGCACCGGAAAGGGTGCGCCACAGAATGTCCTTGGCCCACCAGATCTACAAAAGGTGGCACCACCCTTTCCCCTTATGCATGCATGTGACCTTCTTCATCCTCCCACCTAGCTCGAGCTCCTCCTCTCTCCCATGTCATTTTGACCATCCTATTCTTCATTATTTGTTGTTAAACCTACTTTGTTTGATATATAATTGGTGAGGGCTTGGGGAGAGCCTCCATATATATTCTCCTCCTCTCTTTTTGTCCACTATTTTCTCTCCATCACCACACACTCTCTCTCATCGATCACGGTCACGTCTCGGCAACGGATCTAGATCTACTAGGTGGGTATTGTTGGATGGATATGTGTATGCATGTTTTGTGTGGCTGGTGATGTGTATGGATGTTTGTTAAAGGCATGAGAAACTTGGCCGGCGATGTGCATGTTGTTGCCTTTTGTTGTTGCGTTGCGCCGGCGTGGTGCATGGATGTTTGCCGAAATGTTGATTCATTTCCATTTCGGTAAATTTTTGCACCACATATGTCCTACTTTTAGGGTAAGTCATGTCGAATTTTTTCGTCGAACATTTCCGACTTTCCGACTTCCCGCATGAGAAGCTTGTATGTGTGTGTGTGCATGTTGCGGTTAATTAATTTTAATTAATAACACATACTCTATATGTATACCGCGTAGGCGACCATGGTCATCAAGATGAGCTCCAGTCGAATCAGCAACTACAAGGAAGAAGCGAAGGCGGAAATGATTCGGTGCAACGGGCGCCAGATACGATGTCCGTGTAGAAGTTGCAAATTATTGAGATGGATCGACCCTGATTCCGGACAATTGGAGGAACACCTGCTCAGGCGCGGTTTCATGGAAGGCTTCAACCAAGCGCCGACAGCAAATGTTGCGCCTGAAGACGAGGGCGGGCAAGATTATCGTGACGAAGGAGATGCCGACAGATCATGATGGTGGTGGAGAAGATGTGAACACGCCGCAGAGCTCGCTAATGTCGGCCTTGATGGAGTCTCATGTTCAAGAACTGCTCCTCAAGAACGCGAGCACCGTTAGAGAGAAAGCCAAGCTAGCGCAAATGGAGATAGACGGGAAGACTCCGTTGTATCCTGGGTGCCGGCCACAGGATACGCGCTTGCAAGTAACGCTTGATGCTCTGGAGATGAAGTCGGGAAACAAATGGACCGGTGTGAGCTTCAACAAGAACATGCAATTCTTCCACGAGCGTCTTCCCGAGGGGAACACATTGCCAACTAGTATTGAGGAGGCCAAGAAAGTCGTGTGCCCTCTTGACCTACCGCACGTTAAATACCACGCCTGCATCAATGATTGCGCAATTTATCGGGGCGAGTACGAGGACAGAACCACATGTCCGGTGTGCGGCCAAGGACGGTACAAGAGCCGTGGGAAGAAAGTTCCTCGAAAAGTGGTATGGTACTTTCCTATCACTCCCCGTCGGCAGCGGTACTTCGTGGACCCTAAGAAAGCAAAGCTCATGCAATGGCACGCGGAAAGGGAGAAGCCCGAAGAAGATCCGGAGAAGGGCAGGATCCTTACACACCCTTCAGACGCTAGCCAGTGGCAAGAGTTGGACGCCGTCACCAATTTCGGAGGCGACGCAAGGAACGTCAGGCTCGGTATGAGCACCGATGGACTCAATCCGTTCGGCAACCAGAGTAGCATGCATAGCACCTGGCCCGTGTTTGTATGGCCTTACAACCTTCCCCCGTGGTTGTGCACGAAGCAAAGGTATATACACATGAGTATTCTCATTCAGGGGCCGAAACAAGCAGGTGTCCACATACATACGTATCTCGCGCTGTTGGAAGAGGAGTTAGCCACGTTGTGGGCAACGCCAGCCCGTACGTGGGATGCCTACACTGGAGATTATTTCCCCATGAGAGCCGCGTTGCTCACGACGGTGCAGGACTATCCTGGTTACTCATATGTATCGGCCCAGGTAGGCCACGGATTCTGTGCATGTGTCAGGTGCATGGATAAGACCCCGCATCTCCAGCTACCAAGGAAGACCGGGTCTTCGAAAACCGTGTACCCAGGGGCTCGAAGGTGGCTTCGCATGGATCACCCATGGAGGAAACGCGGTGACCTGTTCAATGGTAAGGACGAGCTCGAAGGACCCCCGATCCCGAGGAGCGGCACAGAAAT
This sequence comes from Poa pratensis, assembly GCA_947311845.1. Classification (NCBI taxonomy): domain Eukaryota; kingdom Viridiplantae; phylum Streptophyta; class Magnoliopsida; order Poales; family Poaceae; genus Poa; species Poa pratensis. Next base: position 126,908,728 of record CAMZMU010000074.1, on the reverse strand, counting down.
CGACGAGCTGTTGAAGAATTGGAAGGAGTGCCCTGCGCCCACTAGTACAGAAAAGCTATTCTGTGGCGCACCATTTTTCTATTCTGTGGCGCATGGGTGGTGCGCCACAGAATAGTCGCCACTAAATAAGCTATTCTGTGGCGCACCCCACTCACCATGCGCCACAGAATAGGGTGCGCCACAGAATAGTTCTGGGTGCGCCACAGAATTACTGTGCCGTATTGTACCCGTATATTACCAGAATACAAATACCAGTATAATACCAGAATACATGTATATTTCATATTTACACAGATATAACAGAAACAGGGATATATTTTCACAGATACATATATCAAAACAAACACATTACTAATATATGTCTCATCACAAGTTGATACAAAAGTGCCGAAGTTTTACACAAGTGTTGAGATATATACAAAAGTTAATCGATCGTTGCACACGTTACAAATGAAGTGTTCACCGCCTACACTAGGATCGAATAGATTACATCTCGGCGTTGACGGTGAGCAAAAGCGGGAGCACGACGATCTCATGTAGCGAGCGGTGCGAGCGGCGCCGGGAATGGTTTGCCGTCTTTCTTCGTCATCCACGCCCTGTTGTCCTTCTGCAACTTTAGGCGTTCTTCGATTTCTCTCTGATGCAACCCTGTAGATGGAGATAGATATATATATTGGTTAATAATATCAATAGAGTATGCATGCATGATTTATTCATCTAAGTGGATAAAATAGAGTATGTATGTGTGCATGTGTAAGGTTTTCTTTTATAATACATCCTATCTACCTCGTCGGGAGCAATGGAAGGTCCCCCCTGCTGTGATAACATTTCCGACGATGACTTCCGATAACTTGGTCTTGATGCATTGGAAGTCTTTTCTAAGATCCATATCGGACTTGCGTCTGTCATATTCGACCCATGTTTGTAAAGCAGATGGCAAACCACATTGCGCTCCATCTCGGATAATCATGTTAATATGACGGAGGGCGTAGAAGGCATCCATCTCGCTGCCCGACTGCTCCTTGAGGCAAGAGAACTCGGTGATATGCTTGAACCGGCGCAACTTATTATCAATTAATTGTGGTTGCACGGTGCTTTCGAAGACGCCTCCCTTTTGGTGGTAGCCGTGAAGAGCTTGATTGAGGACAGCAATTATGTTGGCATACCTTTTCGTAGTACTACTACCTGAGTCAAAATAAGTGGCATGGTAATGGCTCGGGTGTAGGATGATGAGGACGCAGTACTTGTCCCTGCTCAACACAATTTAAATGAGATGATGATCAGAAACATGCATGCATTGAACTCGGAAAGGCACAAGATACGGCGGCGAGCGGATGTGTACTTACTCGGGAAAGAAAGGCACAAGAAGGCAATTCTTTTGCTGGTTTTGCAACATGAACCTCTCGAGGTACTCAACTGCGCTGGTCCGTGTCACAGATCCTTGCACCAGCTGGCTGTCACGCATGTAGTAGGGATCCGCTACCGCGACGTGCGAGAGATTATCTCTGTGGATAGTCATGGCCTCATTGAGCGCGTATAGGCGGACCAAGTTATAGTTGAGCCGCTGCTGGTTAAATAGATTGAACACGTCCTCGTATGCTACTAAGAACAGATCCGCGGGGTGTTCACCGACGACCACCAACCCGCCTTCTTCCTTTGGCACTTGGACAGTGAACGCCGGGTAATTTGGATCCCTGTCTTTTAGAAGAAAGCCCTCTAGCATAGAGATAGAATCGCTCAAAGAGATCATTGATGGAGTTGCGAGGTGGATCATCTCCGGAGGCACTATCGGTTTTCCAGCTTCATGAACCATGTGCGCCGATTTGTCCGGAGGGGGTGGTATGGTGTCTTCACGACCCTGGATAATCATAGGAGTTGGCTGGCTCGCAGAGGCGCCCTTTGATCCCTTTGGCATCTTAGGTGGCTGGCTCGCAGAGGCGCCCTTTGGCATCTTCTTGGGGGGCCTCCTGGGCTTATTGTTCCATGGCTGCCCACGAAGCCCCTCTGCAACCGATTTCGCAATCGTGCCAGGGGAGAAAACGCCGGTAGCCGGTTTGTCTTGAGCTGCAACGCCGGCTGCTGGAGGTGTCTCTTGAGATAAACCCTGGAAGTCCAGGCGCTGCGTGACTGCATTGAGACGAGCAGGTTGATCGGCGTGGGCACGGAAGGGTGGTTCGAGATCCACAGGACGCATGAATCCGTCGGCGTCTTCGGCGCCAGTGTTGAGGAAGCCACCGACGTCGATAAGATCATCATCGTCGTCGTCGTCGTTGCCACCAATACGTTGAGGTGCAGAGGCGTTGCCTGCTAATTGCACCGGTTGTGGTTGAGAGCCTACCAACAGTTGCTTCTGGCGGTTGGTGGTGGTGGCGACGGCTGCAGGCTTCTTCGGGGGACGGATCGGAGCGTCCCGCCGGAACTTTGAGGTGGCGCCGGTGTTGCGTCTTGGGCCCTCATCAATAATACCCCCCCCCCCAAGACGAATCTGGGTCTTCGGCCATAGCGAGACCCATTCGGGGCACTTTCCAAGGACCACGTGTTCATCGGCTCCTTGAGGTTGAACGGGGGGGTCCATGTTGTGATACACTTTCGGCACCGTGACTACCTTGACCTTCATAAAACCCTTGTCCACTGGAGCGTGGTGCATTAGTTCGCTGCCTGTTTTTAGGATAAGGCCCGTAGCAACTTCCTTCAACTCGTCGCCTACCCTATGCAGGAGCATGCAAGGCGTTTCCTATAATGAAATTAAGCAACATATGCATTTGTGTGATTAATACAGTCATCGATCGAAGCAGACATAGTTATACAGAAGGACATAGTTATACAGAAGACGACGCAGACTAATTAATTAGTAACCTTGGTGACGACGTCCAGCTCGGCTTCCGTCGAGACACGGGCGCCGGTGCCAGCGGCGGTGGCCGGAGTTTTCTTCTCGCGTCCCGGTGCGGTAGGCAGCGCCGGTGTGACCAAAGGGGCCATGGGCGGGGGTCACGATGATGTCGCTCGGCGACCGGTTCATGGTGGAGTTGCTGCCGGAGAAGCTGGGCACGTGTATCGGCCCCTGTTGACCTCCCGCCATCCAGGCAGCGAACCCCTCCACTATCTGCGGGGGCATGATCTGGTGGATGCCTTCTCGGACTAGCTTTTGCACCTCCTGCTTGTCCACGGTGTTCTTCTTCAGCTCCTCCAGCTCCGCCTTCAGCCGCTCAACCTCGGCTCTATCCTCGTTCTTGGACGTCCTCTTCCTCTTTTTCTTCTCGCCGGCGCCGTCCGAGCTGTAGTACTCCGTGAACTTCACGCTCGTACCATAGCCTGACACACGGCCAGCTGATGTCGGCGGCGCCAACTTGTCCCTTCCCTTTGCAACGTTCATCGCCCGGTTGAAAGTAGTGTCCCACACTTCCCTCTCACCCTGGGACGACGACTGGCCGGCCTCAGCCTCAGCCTTCAACTCGTCCTCCTGCACACAAAGGTGAACACACTTAGAAATTTGAGATCAACGCAATGGACTTTGAGATATCTGTGGTATTTAAATTCACTTACCAGATTTTGCTGGAATTGCTTCACATCGTCGTGATCGGTAACGAACTCCCCAGTTTCCCAGTTGAGATAGTAGCGGGACCGGACAAAGTTCCTGGTCTGCTCGTCTGTGAATTTATCCCATGGGTTGTCCAGCCCACGTTTTCTTATTTCTGCGTCCTCCTTGTCCCAAGTGGGTTGTTTGGATTTGTAACCGCCGCTTCCCAAACGGTGGTTACCTAAGTTCCTCTTCCGCATTTCCTTCCCCCACTCGGTCCATCTTGTACACACCTCAGAATTTAAAAAGTCCTTAAATACCTCGAACTCTTCTAAGGTGATGTGAGGCTCGCCTGTACTAATCTCCTCCCAGCTCTTCTTATTATGAATCTTCGCCTTCACCCGGCATTTCCAGCTGCTCAAGGCGGTGCTCATCTTCGTGGTGGCGTAATTATCCACATTTTTGGGTTTAGGGTTCGGGAAGGTGTATCGTTGGTGAACCCTCCTGAGCAGGTGTTCGAGCAAAGCCGCATTCTCTTCGCTTCTAATGTCAGACGTGTTGATCGACACGCCTTCTCGGAGGATGCACCCTAGTTGCATGCTGTACCCTCGTGCAACGTGCTTAGGCTCCAACGGCATGCCACTTGGACTGACCTCCGTGATCACGTCCGTGACATTGTCCACCGACTGCACTTTACGCGGTTTAGTCCTTGCCCTCCGCTTCTTCTTCTTCTTAGCGGCCGGGTTGCTGTCGCCGGGTTCCGTGTGGTCGCCGCCATCGGTGCGGTCATCGCCAGTGGTCGTGTGGTCGCCACCATCTCCTGAGGTGTCATCCTCACCACCTTCTTCGTGGTACTCGGGGTCGGGATCCCGGACCTCCCGTTGATGCTCCTCAGCCTCGTCGCCACTAGTGACCGCGGCTTCGTCCCTCATATCGTCGGGCCAAAAGTCCATGTTCTGTACTCTTGCTTGCTCTTCGATGCTCATGCGCTTAGAAGCGTCGCCCGACATGTTTGAACTGCATTAAAAAGAGGCAAAAAGTTAGTATGACAAATATAAGAGAAAAAAAATCACCTAACTAAGTACTAAGATACCCCGGCCCATGCATTAGTCGCAATACCCCATATGTCCTATTTTTAGCAAAGTCATGCCAAATTTCACGAAAAAATTCGGCATGACCTTTGCTAAAAAAGGGACATATGGAGTACCCGAAATTGCCGGAACGGAAGTTAATCGACGTTCCGGCAATCTCAAGGGCCTCTCGGGGGTACCTGCAAGCATTTCCAAATTTAAAAAAACACAACTCCGGCCGGCATATCCGGCCGGCATCTCCACGACACGATGGTCGGAGCCAAATCCACATCTCAATAAAAAATCCACATCTCCCGCATCGCCATCTCCACATCTCACCTGAAAGAACGCGGTGCTTCTTCTAAATTTCCTGCATACGGGAAAATAATGCATTAGTTAACTATATACAATGTTATTTGACAACAAATAATGCATTAGTTAACTATATACAATGTTAGTTTCCCTTTTATGAAGTGATCAATGAACTTCCCTTTTATGCTTAATTTTTCTATTTGTGCTGCAAAAATGTTTTCAAATATCTGAGAAAAAACTACATTCATATAAATATTGTTGCTATGTGAATTTTGTTGTACACGTTCCTCTCCTATTCCATGCCATACTTCTGTCAATTTCTGAGGTCCCTGATTGAGCACTCTATTTGTTGCTAAACTGAGGTCCCTGGTTAAGTTTGCCGGCAGTTTGGAGTGCTGCCATAATTGCTTGGAGTACTGGATTGCTTGTAGTAATTTACATACACTGTTAAGATCTTGCTGCCACCTATCTACTTCTCTTCCTGCTACATGCTACTAACAGATACACACTACTTTTCAGATGGTACTAACAGATATTGCGAGAAGTACAATGTTTTTTATGTCTTTACTTTTCAGATGGCATTTGAAATATGTACAACATGTGCCCTGTACCGAGTTGAAACGGGAAATTCAGTTTTTTATGTCTTTATTTTTGCGAGACGTTCTACAACAACATATATTGCGAGAAGTACAATGTTTCATTCAGTAAACTCAAATAGATAATAAGGTGACAGACAGTATTGCATTTGATGATGGTGTAAAAGTAAGTCCACGGTGGAATAACTGAACATTACATTCAGTCATGTCAAAATACAGAAACCATCAAAAGGTTCAAATATCATTCTCATTCCAGCTATTCACCACAAAGAACAGATATGGACAGTTTTACAATTTACAAACATGTGGCAAATCACTTGATGTTCAGCGCCTAATTTTGTCAAACACCTTGCGTGCAGGTTCGGTAGGGGAGGGAGGAGGGAGAGAGGGGAAGCACACCTCGGGGAGGGGAGGGAGGGGAGGTCGAGGGCGTCTGCAGGAGAGGGGGCGACGGTGGCGGACGAGGCCGAGCTTGGAGGAGGCGACAGCGGCGGACGAGGCCGAGCGCCACGCGCGGGGGCCGAGGGTTCGCGAGCGCCACGCAGGAGAGGGCGGGGGCGGGGCACAGGGGAGGTCGCCGGCGACTAGGGCGGGGCGCGCGCAGGGTTGGCGGCGAGTTGGGCGGCGGCGAGGGGTGGTTCTGTGGCGGCGGCGAGGATTCGCGAGCGCGGCGGCCGGTTTGGACTTAGAGGAAATTTGGGAAGAGAGAGGCAGCGCGGGGGAGGGCCCACATGTAAGTGGTTGTACAGAAATTTCTGTGGCGCATCCCCTAGCGGTAGAATTCTGTGGCGCATCCCCTAGGGGATGCGCCACAGAATTTAGTGGCCTGGAAGTTTAAAACTTGTGTGTTGCTGTAGTTTGACAACAACAGCTACATACCTAAATGGTTTTCTTGTAAAACCTGTACTTGGACAGCCAGGTTCGAATTCTGTGGCGCATGCACCCTGGTGCGCCACAGAATAAGCTTATTCTGTGGCGCATGGGCATAGCTGCGCCACAGAATAAAGCCCAAAGTGACTGACCCTTGCGTGGGTGTGGGGCCCGCGCCTATTCTGTGGCGCATGGGCATAGCTGCGCCACAGAATAATCTTATTCTGTGGCGCACCAATAAGTAATGCGCCACAGAATAACCTTATTCTGTGGCGCATCTTTATAGGTGCGCCACAGAAGCTTATTCTGTGGCGCACGGCTATAAGGTGCGCTACAGAATAAGCTTCCATAGAATTGGCTTTTCCTACTAGTGGCCGGGAAAGAAACGACCGAAGGTAGATCCGCTGCTGGGTGTATGGAAAGTGTGGGCTGTTTTCCACGACTTGCCCTACTGGAAGGTCCTCAAGACGCCACATAGCCTCGATATGATGCACGTTACGAAGAATGTCACCGAGAGTCTGCTTGGCACTCTTTCCAACATGCCGGAAAAAACCAAGGATGGGACGAAAGCAAGATACGATCTGAAATGGCTTGGTGTCAGGAAAGATCTTCAGGCTCCCGATAGCGATGATGATGATGATGATGATGATCAGACGGATGGGACTCAAGGTCGCCGCAAAAGGGTAAAGAAGAACACTGTGGTGCTTCCCGCTACGTGCTTCACTATGAGTCCGGAGGAGCTCGAGCAATTCTACATGTGTCTCCTAGGAGTCAAATTTCCTCATGGTTACGCGGGGCAGATAAGCAGATATCTGGACGGAACGAAGAAGAGGTTTAGCGGGATGAAGTCTCACAACTGTCACATGCTGTTGACGTAGATACTTCCCGTTGCGATTCGAGGGATAATGGACGAGCACGTCCGTGATACGCTGCTTGCCCTTTGCAACTTTTTCGATGTCATCAACAGGAAGTCGATCGGCGTGAAGCAGCTCGACAGGCTAGAGGAAGAGATCGTGCTGATACTATGCGAGCTCGAGATTTACTTCCCGCCAGCATTCTTTGATATCTGCGTGCATCTCCTTCTCCATGTCGTTGATGACATCAGGCAGCTCGGCCAACGTTCATGCACTACATGATGCCGTTCGAAAGGATGAACGGTGTCATGAAAGGATACGTCCGCAACAGGTCCCATCCAGACGCAAGCATGGCTAAGGGCTTTCTAACCTACGAGTGCATCTCCTTCTGCCAGAATTATCTAAGCACCGAGAACCAGGATGTTGGTCTGCCCACGAGGAAACACTTTGGCAGGCTCAATGGATATGGTCACCGAGAGGGCGCCAGCTCAACCTTTGTCAGCATGCAGGGTCGAAAGGACGACTTTGACAGGGCTCACCGGGTCGCGCTACAACACTTACAATTGATCGAAACTTGGGTGGAACAGCACAAATGCTTACTCGAGCAACAATACATCAAACTGGGCCGGCCGAGGAAGAAGGGAGACGTAACCAGAGCGCACAACTCTAGCTTCACGCGTTGGTTCAAGCAAAAGCAACTGGAGCTGGCAAAGAAGAAAGCACCATCTACGGAAGATGAAAGACTCATATTCTCCTTATCACGGGGTCCCTCGCACAACGTAAAGACCTATCAGGCGTACGACATCAACGGTTACAAATTCTACACCGAGGAAAAGGACAAGAAGTCAGAATATCAAAACTCAGGAGTAACTATGCTATCCTACGGCGATGAGGAGGTTACTGTCAATGAAAGATACTTCGTAAGGATTGAGGACATATGGGAGCTCAGCTACTGTGGAGAGTTGGTGCTAATGTTCCGTGTAAGATGGGCCAAGGACGTCGTTAAAGAAGGCCGGTATTTCACCACCATGGTAATACCCGATGCCAAATCGAAGAACGCCTCCGCGAAAAATGAGTTATGGGTACTCGCTAGCCAAGTTGAGCAATGCTTCTTTATTACCGACCCGTCAAAGCCTAGCCGTGTTGTCGTGAGGAGGGGCAAGAGGAGCATCATCGGAATGGAAGGCGGCGCCACCGAGCAAGACTTGGACAACGAGTCAAAGATCGCGGAGGAATTCGACAAGTTCTTCGACATGCCTACTACTAGTACACAAAGAAGGAAGACCTCCCTACCTACTAAAGGTTGTCCGTTCACGCGAAGAAATCTCAAGGTCACCGGCCTAAAGTTTTAACCGCGCAGAAGGGAAAGAAGAGAAGTTAACTCGCGGAACCGAGACGAAGAAGAGACTTTTTTGGTGTATTTAATTTGTGTGTGTGTGAGAGAGACAATGCAATGCAAGCATATATATGTATGAGACATTGTGTGTGAGACAATGCGAGACCATATATATGTATTCAATGAATTCAATATGTACCAAAGACATTAATTATGTGTAGTTTTTGAACCAAATTAAACCAAAAATATTTGAAAAGAAAAAATAATAAAAAAGTGAGCAGCCAGGATTCGAACCTGGACTGCCCAGGTTAATTGAAGTGGTTGGAACCACTGGGTTGTGGTGTGTGTTTGTGTTATGATACAACAGCACAGGTTTTTATTTTATAGGCCAGCTATTTCTGTGGCGCATTCACTAAAACGACGTGTCACAGAACCTGAGAATTCTGTGGCGCATCCCTCCAACGGTGCATCACAGGAATATTTAAAAGAAAAATAAAATAAAACAGTGAGCAGCCAGGATTCGAACCTGGCTTGCCCAGGTTAATTGAAGTGGTTGGAACCACTGGGCTATGTTGTGTGTTTGTGTTATGATACAACAGCACAGGTTTTTATTTATAGGCTAGCTATTTCTGTGGCGCATCCACCCAAACGATGTGTCACAGAAATCCTGGGAATTCTGTGGCGCATCCCTCCAGGGGTGCGTCACAGAAATGTTGGGCACCCACTTACATGTGGGCCCTCCCCGCGCTGCCTCTTCCTTCCCCAATTTCGCTAAGTGATTGAAAACTCCGCAGACTCCCTCGCGCGCTCTCGTCCCCGACGCCGGCGACCTCCCCTGCGCCCGACGCCGCCGCAACTCGCCGCCCACCTGCGCGCGGCCCGCCCTCGTCGCCGGCGACCTCCCCTGCGCCCCGGCCGCCCCGCCCGAGCCGCGCCGCACACCGCGCCCGGCGACCTCCCCTGCGCCGTCGTCGCCCACGCCGCTCCCTCTGCCGTCGTCGCCCGCGGCGCGCCCGGCGACCTTCCCTGCGCCCACGGCCGTCCCCTCCCTCCCCCCCCCCCTTCCCTGCCCGGTGAGCTTCCCCTCTCTTCCTCCTCCTTCCCCTCCCAAAACCTGCACGCAACGTGTTCGACAAAAATCCTAGCTAGAATCAGTGCACATGAGCAGAACCATCTCTTGTTCACACCATGATTTTGCAGTTTAACTAAATCATATGTTAAAAAGGTACCATTTTGATGTGCTTGTTGTAATACATGCTTTGAATGTGCCCATATTCATATGGCTTGTGTTGTTTGCTTGCTTGCTTGCTGTTAGCTATTAGTTGCTGTTAGTTGCTTGCTGTTAGTTGCTTGGTTGCTTTTGCTGCTAGTTGATAATTTTTAGTTAGTGCTTGCTGTTGTAGATTAGTTGCTGTTAGTTTAGTGCTAGCTAGGTTCCAATATTTAGCCCTCTGTTTTTTGTTGATGAATAAGCTATTCTATTATGTTAGCTTGCTGCCACTAGAGACATGCATGATCATTTTTTTTGGTTGTATAGGTGCAGAGGTGTGTGCAGCTAGGCAAGAAGACGCCCCTGGTGAGCTCCTGTGACGACCATGTACGTGTTCTGTGCTACCATGACCATCGTGTCGTGGTTGTTTGTGATGCTGTTGACGGCCAGCTATGCCGGCGGAAATGTGTTGATGTGATGCTGTTGCCGGCCAGCTATGCCGGCCATGATATTTGTGAAATGTTTGCAGGTACCCCGTGTGGCCCTTGAGATTGCCGGAACGTCGATTAACTTCCGTTCCGGCAAATTCGGGTACTCCATATGTCCTATTTTTAGCAAAGGTCATGCCAAAAAATTTCGTGAAATTTAGCATGACTTTGCTAAAAATAGGACATATGGGGTATTGCGGCTAATGCATGGGCTTCCTCTTCTTGAGCGCGCCGGGAACGGTAGAATGCCCCTTTTGTTATATTTGTTGTACTAACTTTTTTCCTCTTTTTCAATGCAGTGCAAACATGTCCTCCGAGGCCGGCCCTTCTAAGCACATGAGCGTCGAAGAACAAGCTAGAGAAAAGAACATGTCGTTCTGGGAATTGAACCCGGTGATGGAGGATGCGGAGGCCGCCAAACTGGCTCGTGACGATGATGGTGACTTTCTGTTAGAGATGGAGATGGAGGTTGCGGAGGACACCGACGGAGATGGGGACGCAACCACCACCACCGAGGGCGGCGACCACACAGATGTCGGGGGTGGCGACCACACGGATGGCGGTGGTGGTGGTAACCCGCCCGCTAAGAAGCTTAAGAAGCACAGAAGGACCGGACACGCAAGCGGTCGGCACCGTCACCGACACGTTCACTAAGGTCTCGAAAAGTGGCCTACCCCAGGAGCCTAGGCACATCGCAAAAGGGTACGGCATGAAACTAGGGTGCATCCTCCGGGAAACCGTGTCGATCAACACATATGACCTCAGGACCGCGGAGAATGAGGCTTTGCGCGGACAACTCCTCAACAAGTTTCACGAACGATACATTTTCCCGGATGATGGAAACAAAAAGGTGGATGGCTTCGCCATCACGAAGACGAACAAGGCCTTGGTCAGCTGGAGATTTCGGGTGAAGGGGAAGATTGAAAAGGGTCTTAGCTGGGAAGAGATCCGTGCCAAAGAGCCGTACATCGACATAGAAGAGTTCGAGGCATTCAAGTTGTGCTTGGCATCTCCGGAGGCTGTAAAATGGACCGTGGGGGAAGAAAATGCGAGCACTGAACTTAGGTAACCACCATTTGGGAAGCGGCGGTTACGCAGGAAAACAGCCCGTTTGGGACCAGGAGGATCTGAGGTTGCGAGACTTGGGAAAGAGAACCCGTGGCATAAAATCACGGACGAGCAAATTAGGAACTTTGTTCGGTCCCGCTACTATCTCAAGCGGGGACGGGGGAATTCGTTACCGACTATGCAGATGTGCTGGATTTCGAGAAAACGCTGGTAAGGAACTTAATTACCGCGGATATCTCAAAGTCCATTTGCGTTGATTTCTACATGGGTTCACGTTTATTTCCTTTGTCCGCAGGCGGCTCAGTTGAAGGATGAGGCTGAGGCCGGCCCTTCGTCCCAGGAGGCTCAGGTCGGCCCGTGGGACACGACTTTCAACCGGGCGATGAACGTTTACAAGGGGAGGGACAAGTCAAAGCTGTCGACGTCAGCTGGCCGTGTGGCCGGCTTTGGTACGGCGATGAAGTTCCTCGAGTACTACAGCACGGACACCGACAATAAAAAGGAGAGGAGGAAGCCGACTAAAGATAGAGCCGAGGTTCTCGAGCTAAGGGCAAAGCTGGAGACACTAGAGAAAGAAAAGGTGGACTCCAGCATGGTGGACACGATAGTGGCCAAGAAGGTGGAGGAGACGCTCCGGAGTTTCTTACCCCCTGGATTGATGGAGGGGATAGCTGCTTGGCAAGCGGGAGGTCAACAGGGGCCAATACACGTGCCAAGCTTCGTCGTCAGCACCTCTAACAATAACGTGTCGCCGGTCCAGGCGACCGCACCGGTGCCCCCTGTCGTGTCGCCAGTCCTGGTGACCCCACCGATACCACCCAGAAGGAACCGCCGGTCGCCGCCACCGCCGGCCGTAAGCTACCGCCGGTCGCCCCCCCCCCCCCCACCGGCCGGAAGCTCCGCCGCCGGTCATCGCCGCCACCAACCACCACAAACAGTTATTGGGAACGTCTTCCCCGCAACCGTCCAAGGTTAGTTCTGACTTTCCGAATTCCCCGACTTTCCGACTTTCCCGACTAACGGATGTGCTATTGTTTATGTTTAGGACAAAGCCGTTGCACCTCAACTTGGTGGCAACGACAACAATGAGGAGGAGGAGGAGGAGGATGTCAACGTCGATGAGTACCTCAACACTGGCGCCTGCCGGGATGATATGTACATGCCTCTTGTGGATGAAGAACCCTTCCGCGACCACCGCGGCCAACCTGCTCGTCCCACTTCATGCACACAACGCCTGCCCTTCACCGACACGCCTCCGGATGCCGGCGGTCATCAAGCTCAAACGGGTAACATTTTCAGCCCTAACACACTGCATGAAACAGTTAAAGCGGGGTTCACTGCACCCCCACAATCCCCAGAAGAAGAACAAGAAGAAGCACAGGAAGAGAAAAGCATCCTCTGCGAGCCAGCCAGATCCTAAGATCCGGGGTCTTGAAGACACGAATCCACAAGGCTACCCCCGAGTTCATGTAGCTGGTAAACCTATCTTGTCTGGGGTCATGCTCCGCCTTGCAGAAGGACCCATGATTTCTTTGCAGAATGTTGTCTTGTATCTAGAGGAGACCCTTCTTAAAGAGGAGAACCCGAGTTACCCGGCGTTCGCGGTCTAGTTGCCAAAAGAGTTGGTGGACTTCGTCCAGGAAGACCCCGCGGATGTGTTCTTCATAGCGTACGAGGACATCTTCAACCTGTTTCACTCCAAACGGCTGGACTATAACATGGTCCGCCTATTTGCGCTCGATGCGGCGAGGAAGATCATGAGAGATGATACCCCGTACATCGAAATAGTGGATCCCTACTACATGCGCGACAGCCATCTGGTGGAAGGAACAACGACACGGGAAACGGCCAAGGAGTACCTCGTTAGGGTCTTCCTGGCCAACAGGAGGAAGAACACCCTTCTTCTGCCTTACTTTTTCGAGTAAGTACACATCCGCTCGCCACCGTCCTATCTTATGCCTTCTTGTACATTTCTTCCATCGCTGATCCTTTGTCCAACATTCCGCTTCAATTGTGTTGAGCAGGGATAAGTACTGCGCACTCATCTACGTATCCCCGAGGTGGTCCGTTGCCACTTATTTGGACTCGGGGAATAAATCCGGCCAGCCGAGACGATACAACAGATTAAAGGGTGTTCTCGATGACGCTCTCGAGGCCTATGCCAAAAAGGGCGGCCCTTCCATGGGAACTCGGAATTTTTCACGGAGGACAACACACACATGTTCATGCATGGGACCGGATTCCATTGCATCAAGCAACTGGATGGCAGCGTGATGGAGGCCTACTACGTCTCCATCACCTTAAAGGGATTGTCCGGGATTGCGAGAAAACGAAGATTCCATCTAAACTCGCAGAATACACCAAAGACGCGGATGCTCTCACCGATGCTGATTATAGACAAGACTTCCATCGCATCCGGCTGCAGTTAACAATGGTCATCCTCGAGGATGTCATTCACGCCTCAGGGGCCTTCCACTTCCCCAGAGGTAGGATGTATTATAAAAGATAGCCTTGCTAAGCATTACTAGCTAGTGTGTACTTTTCTGTAGAAGTGCATGTGTAGGTTATATATTATATATATGATATGCTATGAAACCCAAATAGGATAGCCATAAATTATACTCTATGTATATCACTAACAAATATATATCCCAATCCATCTTCAGCGTTGTCTCAGAGGGAGATCGAAGAACGACTAGAGGTGGAGAGTGACACCAGGGAGTGGAGGACGAAAGGGGGCATTCTACCGTTCCCGGCGCCGCTCAAGAAGAGGAAGCCATGATCATGCATGCTCCCGCACGCTCTTACTCACCATCATCGCCGAGTGTACTACATTTGATCATAGTTAGGCGGCGAACACTTGATTTGTAATGTGTAGTGTGAAATGATGAACTTTGGTTTGTGTCATGACTAATTGTGTAAACATTTGGCACTTTTGTGACTATGTGATGACATATTGATTAATATGTTTGTCTGTTTATATACCTGTCAAATATACATGTATTTCTGTATAAATTCTGTATATACCTGTATTTGTACAGCAAAACGAAAAAATAGCTGTATTTATGTTTAATATTTCTGTGGCGCACGTTTTTGTTTTTTGTGGCGCACCAATTTCTGTGGCGCACCAAGGAAGAGTGCGCCACAGAATTCCTCTGCATGGGGTGCTGCCGAGATATTTCTGTGACGCACCACATAGGGTGCGCCAGGACTTTCTGTGACGCACCAAACTGGGTGCGTCACAGAAATATTTTTTGTGGCGAGAATTCTGTGACACACCCAGCAAACCTGGGGGTGCGCCACAGAATTAGAATTTGGTGCGCCACAGATAGCCCTTTCTGTGGTAGTGCAGCGATGAACTTGATGACAAGCTTTAGCATGGACATCGTGCTCTTTTCTCACTATGAATCTGTTTAGAGATCTTCCACTTGCATCACCTCCAGATCATTAGAGCATAGGAGTATAAATTTGAGAACGGAGGCTGATTTAAACCAGGATCTAAATCCAGAAAAAAAAAGATTTCATGCAACAACATAGCTTCATTGCAACAAAACTCAATTACTGATTGATCATGCTACAGATCAAAAGTTGTCAACACGTGTACATTAAGAGCTCTGTCGGCGTCCCAGGGATGGGGTCCCCCTGGGGAGCCGGCGCGCAGGGCCCCGCTCCCCGGGAAGGCCGGCGGGGCACCGTCCGTCCACAACGGAAAGGGGGGAAACTGGGAGCGGGATCGCCCAAGGCCCGGGAGAGGGCAGCGCTCCTCCCGGGGAGATCAGGGGTCACGCCACGTGGAGGGAGATTCCTAGACCTCGACAGAAAAGATGGCTTCGCAGGGAAGGAAACGTCACTGGCACCACGGACAAGACCCGGTGCTTCCACGACGTAAGCAGGGCCCTGCGCGCGATGGGACCTGATCACCCGTCCCATCGTGGGCAGGGCTGAGCGTATCCGCCTAGCCAGATCCGGAGCAGCCCTAGACGAGGCGTCACATCAAAGCTGGCTGAAGACGCGGCATGAAGGCCAACGCCGCGGGCACGTTGACACAGCGAGAGCCGAAGACCGCCACCTGGACAACGCCGCGACGCGTGCCCCCAGCCGACGACGGACGTGCCAACTCGACCCCCTGTGGTAGCCCCTTGAGCATAAAAGGAGGACCGAGGTCGAGGTAGGCAGAGGAGATTTTCTACTAGACACATAGCTCGGGGGCTAGCTGACTTCACCTCGGAGACCTTCCGGGGAGAAGCTTGGATAGCCCGGAGCATTGAAGGAAGCATTGTAAGCCACACCCTGTACGACTTCACCGACGATCAATCAAGCCAGACAAGCAGGACGTAGGGCATTACGCGGCGACGCGGACCGAACCTGGGTAAAATCTCGTGTGTTCGTTCTCGTTCTCCGGGATCGACGTCGGAGCACCTCGCGCCCTCCTACCGAACAACTAGGAGGTGTTCGCACCTCCGGTGTCCGAGTTCCGTAACTCGACAAGCTCCCAATAAAATTCTTGGCCAAGTTACAAATACAACTAACATGCATACTTGATAACGAAAAATAAGATGTTAACAACGATCCAAAAAATGGAAAAGGCATCAATTGGTAACGAGCATAGAAAGATGGATTATAATGATACATCCTGAATTTTCCCAAGCAAATATTTCATCAAGTGGTAAAGTATTATTGTATACTTAATTAGTAAAAATAGATAAATGCTCTTATTTGGGGACCCTTTAAGTAACAAAAAATCTCTCAGCAATTGCTGGAACATATATACGCGAGATTCATGATTTGCAAACGTTAAATCTGAACGAGGACCATCTCATTTTCTTCTTCCAAATTACAGCCTCCTGATACTGAATGCCCAGATCGTTGACCATCTCAATTTTTCTCCTCCAAATTAGAGCCTCCTGGATACTGAATGCCCTAACCGATGACCAGCTCAATTTTCTCCTTCCAAATTAGAGCCTCCTGGATACTGAATGCCGCCAATAAGTTACAGGAAGGAAACATTAATTTAACATACACTAGTAGCCTTGCACGTGCACGCGTGTCACATCTTGTTCAGTTGAATGGAACATTTTTTTTTTACATATCATGCATAAGCTAATACATACCATGCAAGTTACAAGCATATTATATATATGATATATGTCAAAAAAAAGTATCACTACATTTTTCAAGCTCATGCCATTGATGGCAGTCAAACAAATCATCCATGAAGGCAGCTTTCATCTTAAGCCATAATGTTTTCTTTGAATGAATCATACGTTACATGAATTCCCAGTTAATCTGTTGGCCCAGCTAGTCCCATGTTTGGCTCGACCAACACCAGGAATCATCTACAGGACAAAACAATTAGAAGGGCGCTGCTAGGAATCTGATGCCGATGGATAGCTTCCCATCGGACCAGGGCCAGGCCGTACGATAGGAAGCATGCTGGACGTTGGATTTTCCACAGGCAGTGCGACCTTCTCTTTCAAACCAAATTGCATGCTTCTGTAATAATTGTTAGTAATTAATGCCATACGAAATTAACTGCTGCGCAATCCAACTTTTCCGGATTTTCGCTAGTACCCAATCTGCTTTTCCGGATTTATAGCAAATGAAATCATGTCTTGAAGGAAACTAATGAATTCAGTAAAATTTGGGCATGCAGTGCTTCGGTGGGAAGCAGAAAAATGTTCTTGTGTTTTGCTTCCGTTGCAACGGCATTTTGCTTCGATTACAATTGAATTTTGCTTCGTCCTGACGGTTGCTTCCGTGGTGAATGCACTAATTTTGGAAGCACGTCGCTCATTAGTTCCCAGAAGCTTCATGGTTATGCTATGCCTAGCAGCATAGTACACTCTTGTTAGAAGCATGATTAGCGTGTTAACAAAAACTTAGCAGCACGAAACTATACCAATTGAAGTATACAAGTATTGAGAAACCTGTAGCATTCCTTTTTGTATCACTATAGAAGCTTCATTCTAATACTTTGAGAAAAATTTAGCGTTTCATACATTCACTTGGCATATTTCGGACAACTTACACATGTGAATCCATTCAAAGTCGTCAAAATACACTCTTACTTTTATATGACATGTTTCTTACATGTTACAAATTTGCTTCAATCTACATGACGATTTGTTTCTTGGATACATCAATTGGTAACAAACAAATGTATTACAAGCACTCAATTCATTTCCTTGGGTGGCATCGAGACGTCAACCAGAATGCTTTGGCGCTTGAAAGACAAAATGTAGCTCCGCGGGCTCCCTTGCTTGTTGGTCTCATCGTCGACCATAGCCACCGCCCACCGCCATCAATGTGAAATCCGTTGGCGACTTTTGTTGGGATATGGGATCAATGTGTAGTTCAGATCCTATTGGTAGCATCCACCTAATTTGGAATAAATACCCACATCAAAACATTGAATAGCCGAAGCATCAGATTTATGATAATGCATCACAATGAGGCCTTTGTAGAAGAAGAAGCTTGAAAAATATAACTAGTAGGAGGAGGACAATATTTAAACAATGGTACTAAAAATGACTAAACAAATCAAGAATAAACATGGTTATATGGTGCAAACTATCTATACCAAAAAAAATAAAGTATAGATATGAAGCATGCATATTTCGAAGCAAGAAATTATCTCAACATAAAGCATTGTATTGGAAGCATTAAAATTTGTAATTGGAAGCACTAAGATTTCTAAGCAACGAATTAGTTCTATCTCAACATAACAAATATGGATGGGAAGCGTAGATATTTTCAAGCGCATAACTAGTGTTATATCAATACAAATCATTTATGTTGGAAACATATTAATTGCACCTTTAAAAATAGGAAGCACGCATATTTCGAAGCATAGGAAGCACGCATATTTCAAAGTATGCATATCTCACCTATAAATTTCACCTTTAAATATAGTATACATAGGAAGCATGCATTTTTCGAAGCAAGGAATTATCTCAACATAAATCATTGCATTGGAAGCATTAATTTCTAACTGGAAGAACCAATATTTCTAAGCAAGGAATTGGTTCTATCTGAATATAACAAATATGTATTGGAAGCGTAGATATTTTGAAGCACATAGCTAGTGCTATCTCAATACAAATCATTTATGTTGGAAACATATAACACCTAATGGCCCCAATTCCGGAGTGGATCCTTGACAAATTTGAAGCATAACAAAATCAACACAGAAACATACAAACTTGAATAGTAGAACCACTAAAATTATCTGTTCATGTATCCAACTTCATCATCACCGGTATAATACTTGGAAAGCAGGCAAGACGAGAAGCATGCATATCCCTCTCACCCAGCAAAACGATACAGTAAATGGAAGGAAAGAATCTTGAGAAGCATAAAAACTCTTCATGCACAACGTAACAAAATCAAGGTAGAAGCATTCATATTAGAAAAGAAAAATTAATGCTTCAATGGTTGCCACCAATATGTATGAATATCACTATTGTACCAGCACAAGAATACAGTAAACGCAAGAAATGAGCATGCATCCATTAGCAGAAATCATGGATTGGGAATAAAAATACAAACAGAAACCCTTTCCCTAGATCATGCATCGGTCGAAGCCTGGTTTTCCAACTACCCAGGTTACTGATGAGTACTGGAATAATGGATTTAATGGCTGAGAAAAATCCGAAAACAGTACAACATTGAGAGCTGGATATTTGTATTACCTAGATCGGGCCGAATCAGCCAACGAGCCGATGCTTCGGCTGGAAACAATCGTTCCTGGCCATAGATGAGCTGCCTCCAATGTCTACTTCCTCCAGCCTCCTGTCAATCCGGCGAGTCAATCTGGCAAGGTCTCCACGCACTGAATCGCCATGACGAATCGAAGCGCAGAGTCGACTGAATCGGCATGGCGTCTGCAGAAATCGAACCAGCAAGACATGGTCGGAGTAGGGGATAGGAGCGGTGGCGTAAGAACGAGAGCGAGCGAGTCGATCGGGAGCGGAGAGAGCGAGATGAGTTTCCCTGCTGAGCGATCCATCGAGGGGATGGGGAACGGGGTAGCTCTCCTCAATTAATGTGCGCCAGTTACGGGAGACAAATCAGGGCTTAATTTTCGGTGGGGAAAAAGGCAAAATCAGAATCGTCCGATTGAAACACGATCGACGGCATACGAGAGGTCCGACAATTCGCTTCCAATCGGACCACGATATGTAGTATACTACTAACAAAATGTGTGAACCGCGCCACGAAGCGCGCTGCTCCGTCTAGATATTTCGAAGCAAGAAATTATCTCAACATAAAGCATTGTATTGGAAGCATTAAAATTTGTAATTGGAAGCACTAAGATTTCTAATGTGGCGCCCTGACCTGACTGTTATACAGTGATGCTGTGTGTCACCGGTTAAGCGATACAACCGGAGGTTACGGGTTTACCAATCCCCGGCCAAAACCTTTGGCAGGCGTTGCTCGGAATGGATCATCGGCAACGCAACACCCCGATTGATGCCTTAACACAGGCACAACCCTCAATGTATAATAGAGAGATCAAGACTTGTGGAACAACTGGCACATCACAGACTCTACGACACAAAACATATAGTTCAACTCTTATAATAGAGAAAGATAACAAATGACAACCAGAGGTCACGGACCCAACATTACAACAAGCGGAAGCGAATTAGGTTGTTCTAAACAACAAGATCCAAAATATGGCCTAAGAGGCCTACAGATAAACATCACAGAGCCAGCTGATCCGGGATGTCCCAAGCTGCCACCTGGGAACCCAGACTACTCGTCGACGTCCACAAAGAACCCACCTTCGAGGTCGGTGAAGTTCTCCTCTGAAACAAAACAAACGACGTTGAGTTCGACGAACTCGCAAGATTATATATAGAGCATTAGCTCGGTGAGGCTTTCAAAGTTATATGGCTGTTTTGCATAAAGCTGGTTTTATTTATGAAAAACACAACTCGAAGGCATCGACTATTCAGAGTATTTTCAAAAGGAGGTAAGAAGTACTCTTTCTTTCCTCACCTTTCTTACCATCAACCATTATTATCAACCACTGTACCTGTTCATCAAAGGCACCTCCCCGAATCACCCTCGAGGAAGCTCACCTTGCATTCGTGAGTGGTACCTCTAGTACCCAGTTTTTAATCATTCCGTTAGAGTTATTCTATGGTCTTATCGTCCTTTCCCAAGTTGTCCGTAACCGTGGACACGGCTTTTCGAAAAGATTTAACCCTGCAGGGGTGCACTGTGTTTACCTTCGGTACCGCCCGGCTCATTGCCTACACGTAGCTCTCTTCCGGGGAAAGCCGGCTGAGTGGGAACGGTTACAACCTTTACCTCGCTTGAGACTAACCCAGGATCATCAGTAGCGGTAGGACAAGAGGTACCTTCTCGCACCCTGTCCCGCGGCCACTTATTTCCTGACACACCCATCCTCATCTCAGTCTTGACCATCATCCTCAGCGCACGCGCAAATGGAAAGCCAAACTAGAGGACCCTCGGCTAGTCCGCCACAAGTTAGTCGGTCGACGAGGGCTCCATATACCCCACCGAATGGAAGCGCGCTCATTCTTGGTTCAAGAGGTAAAGAACTCGCACCTAGGCGGCGAGAGTGAGACAAAACACCACCATACCAAAGTGGCCTCTCATCCCCACCTTTAAGCATTTTATTACCTTTCTCCACAATTTCTCCACCATCATCTGAACACTTCAATAACCTGTTTCCGACATGAAGTATCCATCGGACGGCTAAGCATTGAACTAAGCATGGCTAAGCATCAACATTGCGTAGTTAATTATTTCAGGCCAACAGTACAATCCTATGGGTAATAGGAGGGGAAACAGGTAATTGGCATCGGAATCTTAATGCAACTATAGGATACTCTAATCCAAGCAAATTGACATTTGGAACCGCATGCAATATTATAGTGGAGAAACTAGTTGCGGAAAATAGGATAAGACATGCTCAGAGGGGGGATTACGCTTGCCTTGATCAAGGTGCTGGTAGTACGGCTCTTCGGGTATTGTGGAGTAACCCCGGCTGCTTGATCTATCGGAGCACAAAACACGGGAAGAAACAATCAATCACCACACAAGTCTAACAAGTGCAATGCGCAAACGAAATGATGCCATGTCATTTTAAATCCCCGAGACGAGGATGATTCAACTATTCAACTTAAACGGAGTTCGGATGTGAAAAGGGCACATCTCGAATATACCGGGGAATTAAGTAATGCTTCAACTTTACTTGTTGATTACAATAGATGAACCCTATGGTTAACTTTGCATAAGAATGACAAGAACATGTGAAGATGCATGGTTTGGGGGGGGGGGGGGGGGAATTAAACATACTTGTAACCGGATTACAAAGATTGGGAAGAACAGGTTTGTATTAAAGTCAGAACAGGTCAACCGGATTATCCGGTGGAAACAGTAACCGGAATATCCGGTGTGGCGGATTATCCGATAGAGTTGGACTCGGATTATCCGATGCACACGCCGAAGCCGTGCAACGGCGAGCCTCGATGGATTTGAGCTAGAGAGCAAGAGGAACGAGGGAAAAAAGAACATGGAAAGGTTCGCATGCTCACCCTGAACTCGTGGGTAGGCTTGCCGAAGGAAGGGAGAGTCGGAGTCGTCGTCGACTTGCTTGGAGTGCGGCGCACGTCACGGACGAAGAACGCGAATCCGGGCAATGTACAACGCCTTGGCTTGATTCCTTCGGTGAAATGGTAGAGGACGTCGAGGTGCAACTTCCTATGGTCTTCGATTTGCTCGGGCCTAGCTCAATCTCCGGCGGCGAGCTCGGCCATGGCGGGCTCGGTTTGGAGCTCGTGGGGAAGAAAGGAGAGAGAGGAAGAGGAGCAAGTGAAAGGATGGGCATGGGGAGAGTGAGGCGGCCCCGAAGCCGTGCTGAAAAATCCCGCAGCGGCGGTACTACCGCTTAACCCAGCGGTGGTACCGCTGGTGCGTTCTGTTTTCGCTCTTCCCACCTCGGCGGTACGGCAGCGGTACTTGTTGGTACCGGTCAAGCGCATCGGACGCCGTTTCTGGCGGTAGCGGCTGCGGTAGCGGTGGCGGCAGCTCTCGGGCGGTGGTACCGCTTAACCCAGCGGTGCTACCGTCGCCTGGGTCTTTTCTTCTCTTTCAGTTCCTGAATTTTATTAGGGCACCAAAACATTTTATAAAAATCTGCAAAAATTTGGGTAGCCTCCCAATAACATGTAGAGGCACCACAAAAATTGGCATAGCCAAATAAAAAGTTTTTGACAGCATATGTTCATAGGTTCAAAATAGAGCATTTTGCTAAATTCAACGATGTTGCTCCTTTAACAATTTGGAGCAAAAGCAAAATATTATTTCGGAGCTCTTGGAACTTCCTTGACAGATAGGGGATGTCAAAGTAATTTTGTTTTGCAACTTTGAGTGCCCTCATTGTGTGGAAGTTTTGTTCGAGCACTTTGGGCATTTTGTTTTAGCAACTCAAAATCATTCCGATATCAATGTTGTATTAACTCAAGAGAGACATGTTTATGCATGGATGCCATGATGCAATTCTCACAAAAGTGGAAAAATTACACAGGTTTTTAGGTTCTCAGTTTTGGGCTGTTACATCTAAGCAACGAATTAGTTCTATCTCAACATAACAAATATGAATGGGAAGCGTGATATTTTCAAGCGCATAACTAGTGTTATCTCAATACAAATCATTTATGTTGGAAACATATTAATTGCACCTTTAAAAATAGGAAGCACGCATATTTCGAAGCATAGGAAGCACGCATATTTCAAAGTATGCATATCTCACCTATAAATTTCACCTTTAAATATAGTATACATAGGAAGCATGCATTTTTCGAAGCAAGGAATTATCTCAACATAAATCATTGCATTGGAAGCATTAATTTCTAACTGGGAGAACTAATATTTCTAAGCAAGGAATTGGTTCTATCTGAATATAACAAATATGTATTGGAAGCGTAGATATTTTGAAGCACATAACTAGTGCTATCTCAATACAAATCATTTATGTTGGAAACATATAACACCTAATGGCCCCAATTCCGGAGTGGATCCTTGACAAATTGAAGCATAGCAAAATCAACACAGAAACATACAAACTTGAATAGTAGAACCACTAAAATTATCTGTTCATGTATCCAACTTCATCATCACCGGTATAATACTTGGAAAGCAGGCAAGACGAGAAGCATGCATATCCCTCTCACCCAGCAAAACGATACAGTACATGGAAGGAAAGAATCTTGAGAAGCATAAAAACTCTTCATGCACAACGTAACAAAATCAAGGTAGAAGCATTCATATTAGAAAAGAAAAATTAATGCTTCAATGGTTGCCGCCAATATGTATGAATATCACTATTGTACCAGCACAAGAATACAGTAAACGCAAGAAATGAGCATGCATCCATTAGCAGAAATCATGGATTGGGAATAAAATACAAACAGAAACCCTTTCCCTAGATCATGCATCGGTCGAAGCCTGGTTTTCCAACTACCCGGGTTACTGATGAGTACTGGAATAATGGATTTAATGGCTGAGAAAAATCCGAAAACAGTACAACATTGAGAGCTGGATATTTGTATTACCTAGATCGGGCCGAATCAGCCAACGAGCCGATGCTTCGGCCGGAAACAATCGTTCCTGGCCATAGATGAGCTGCCTCCAACGTCTACTTCCTCCAGCCTCCTGTCAATCCGGCGAGTCAATCCGGCAAGGCCTCCACGCACTGAATCGCCATGGCGAATCGAAGCGCAGAGTCAACTGAATCGGCGTGGCGTCTGCAGAAATCGAACCAGCAAGACATGGTCGGAGTAGGGATAGTGGCGGTGGCGTAAGAACGAGAGCGAGCGAGTCGATCGGGAGCGGAGAGAGCGAGAGAGAGCGAGATGAGTTTCCCTGCTGAGCGATCGATCGAGGGATGGGAAACGGGGTAGCTGTCCTCAATTAATGTGCGCCAGTTACGGGAGACAAATCAGGGCTTACTTTTCGGTGGGGAAAAAGGCAAAATCGGAATCGTCCGATTGAAACACGATCGACGGCATACGAGAGGTCCGACAATTCGCTTCCAATCGGACCACGATATCTCTACTATATAATACCAGTAGTGTTTCTTCCTCCCAAATTTTGGTACGTTTGGTACGTACGATTAATTGGTTTGGTACATCAAGCATCCTCCCACGCTTCAAACATCTACTTAGTTAGTCGAGGTGGTATTAAAATTTCCAATGGTTCCGTTTCGTAAGTCAAGTTTTAATCGATGCTAATTGGTCCTCGTCATATTGGGCCCAAAGGCAGCCCAACAATACCGTCCGCCATGGAAGCTGCCGCCCGCACGCGCCGCATCCAACCTGCTTGTCCGCCCTGAGCTTGGCCTCCCGCCATCCCATGGCCCGCCGCCTCCCAAGCCAGCAGCGCAAACACCACCGGCGAAGGCGGCGTACGCCACACCAGGTCCGCGGCCTCAATGGCCTACGACATGGCCGGTCGGCCGCAACTGCCGTCAACGCCGACAAGCCACTGGCCGAGGGATCTAGGCAGCGTTTCGCTAGAGATCTAAACATCAGACCCGTGCGCTCTACGCTAAGCTGCATCTACCATGTCCATGTGGAATCAATCGGTTCAAAAAGACTTGTAACATGTACGTCAGTACGTAATCATTCCACTCAACGTCTTCTTTGCGATGATCAACCAATGTGCAATCAATCAATCGTCTCAACAAGTGCTAACATGAGTTCGGCATATGCCACGCATCATGGAGGAGCAAGACCTGACCTACCTGCTCATTTGCAGCCCCAAGCGGGAGACCATTGGAGCTCATCTTCAAGACTCCGAGTAATGCTACCAGACGGCTTCCGGGTGGCGCTCATGGCCACCTTAGCCCAAATACAGTGGTTTCAGTTGATCAAGGCGTTAGCTCAGAAGCTGCGTTCAGAGTTTGTGGAAGTGACAACTTTCCTCAATTTCTTGAGAAGCTTTCCTGATGCTCTGGGGTGAAATATATTTTTAGGCCTTTAGTTGTATGCCAAGTGTTAAATAATTGCTATAGGCACCATTTGTTCCCCTGCTATAATCTTCAGCTAGCAATATGTAGCCAATCACGCCAAATGTGAGATTACCATAAGTTATTCAGATAATGCATACAATTATCTGTTTTGTTCGTTAGTTTATTCAAACTAAGAATTGGATAACTTAATTAATGGTTCTACAGTGATAAAAATAAATTATTTTTTTTAGTTTATCATGAAAAATTATTTTAAACCCGTTGCAACGCACGGGCATTTTGCTAGTGTAGTATACTACTAACAAAATGTGTGAACCGCGCCACGAAGCGCGCTGCGCCGTCTAGTTAATTTAAAATCTTAAATGTAAGGCAGGAATAAATATTAGGGCCTCACTTGGTTCATTGTATGATATGCGAAACGATAGGAAATTTTCACGGACTCGGAAAGGGGTGGAAAATATTTCTGATCCGGAATCGTGAACGACAATCCAAGAAGGCCCAAGTATAATGTGCACGTTCGTAAATCACGGCCTACTGAAAATTAGAGTCGGCAAGAATAAAAAATTATGGAGCACACAACGTAAGGCTGAAAGATATTAGAAATTATATCTCCCTGCTTCCTCCCGTTACAAGAAAGAATATCTCAACTAAACATTGAGTCGATCTCACCACATAATTTTATTCAAATAGCGCTACGGCGTGTTATACACGCACTTATTTTTATTTCAATGGTGGGCAATTCTTCTGACATTCACTTATGGAATGAAAACACGGTACGCCTGGCCGAGTGAGGCAACAGATGCAAGTTTTGAGCACTGCTTCCTCTTTCTTCCTGCAGGTTCTAGGTAGACACATTTTCAACTCAATCTTGCTCCCATCTAACGATAATTCCACCGTGGTCGAATTGGCACGACCATCTTGGTAGCTCCTTCGGGTTTCTGGACGACCTACAAACGCAATATTCTATATTTGTCAGTGCGGAATATGCATATTACGAGAACAGCACGGGCTATGATTTTGCTTTATAGCAGGGGGAAGAGAACAACATGACACCGTTACAAAACAGCAACACACAGCATGGCGAAAGTCGAGCACAACTCAAAACCACTAGCTTGGGATCTATGGCCTGGCAGCTAACTAGCAATATGCATATATATGAAGGAAAAGATTTTGTAAAAGATAAAGAATATAGGATAGTCCTTACACTGTCCACCAACAGCAAGAAAAGCCAGGAACACAAGAGCAATCACGTACACCACGCAGCCCTGCTTCATTGTTAGAGTTGTTTTTTGGACGAACCAGACGAAGGCAATGTGGCCACGACCACCTCTCGCCTCAGTATATATATAGGGAGAGGAGATTGTACGATAGTAATTAACTACGAGATCTATACATATTAATTGGCACATTCCATACATGAATGACGGCTACTTATGGGAGATAATCCTGGTTTGGAATACGCACTAAAAGCGCCAGGTACTTAACTAGAATGAGCGAGATTACTTACCATATACGCATCGTAATCTGACGCGTACCCCCAATATTTTGGGAGCTCACATTATACGGAGGGATATCTTTACTGTATGGTAAGCCGCATGGTATCTTGGAGTTCCGACGTTGGTAGGTCCTCCCATTTTCTGCCAGACCACCTCGATCGATCGATGGACTACTGCCATCGCTCACATGGGCCGGCCCAGCAGTAAATACATCGTTAGTTTCCAACTAACTGATTCCTTTCCCTATATGACGCAGGCAGTCAAACCAATTGTTATCCTTACTCGCCAAAAATAACTATTTCCTCTCCAGCATACTGGCCCGCACAATCAGACAATGAAAATTTGAATACACCAACCTGTCGCCCTGGTTCGCGACATAGAGCAACCTTTCGCCCTCGGTCGTGCCGGTGACCTGCACTAGCTTCGGTTTCCACGCCATACCAACGACGCCGGTTGTCGCGCAGGCTCGAGAACACAGGTTGCCATCGCGTCCTGCTTCGAGCCCTGCCAACGAATTTCGCCGTCGGCCGTACCGGTGACCTGCACTAGCTCCACTGTCCACCCAGTCCACGGCCTGGTTTCTACCCCATACCAACGACGCCGGTTGTCGCGCCGGCTCGATGACACAGCTTGCCATCGCGTCCTGCTTCCGGTCCTGCCATGGTGAAGTGCAAAATCAGTCGAGTGCTTAACAAAAGTAGCCTACAGTATCACATCTGAGGCGAGCCCACAGTTAAAAGCAGGAAGCAAACAATAGAAATGGATGCCTGAACTTTGCTGGTATGGATGCCTAACTTTGCTTCTATGGATTATACAGTTGTAGTTCCTGATCTTCATCCAATTAGTTTAAGGGAAAATGCAATGAAAGAAAAAACTGAAAGGACAAGATGACAGAAAAACAATTAGTACTACATACAAATTATAGGCAACCCAATACAGACGATACTTTTCAAAATTAACTACCCGAGTTTGATGACAAATATTTCACATATCATGCTGTTTTAATTCATCGTGCTTATCTTATCCCATGATACAATCATATGTTTTATCACAGAAACCATGTTGCTTTGGGTCGTGATGCTAATCAGAAAACAGCAACTTTCTCTACACCTATAGGCCAATGTGGCACATGGTCACAATGTTTTCGTCAAAAATGCTAAAATGCGGCCACAACATATGACAGCGAGTTTGTCTTCCGGCCACACAACCAGCTTGGTCAATAACTGGTAGCGTCTACTGCAACAAACGTTGCAGCTAAAGAGTCTTTATCGCAACAAGTTAGAGATGCCATCGAATTAAGGAACATTGTTGCAAGGAACGAAAACCTTTGCATAAGTACACTAAAATAGGGCACTTATCTCTACTACTAAAGGATGTCTTAATAATAAGTTCCACACCGTAGCGAATTTATGGCCTTGTTTTGGAGTTCATGTTTGCAAGGACACTCAAGCTTAGTATTTTGGGGAGTTTCTTTTTACTTTGCACTTCTTTGATTTCAAATTTTGCCATAGAATAATGTAACTCGACCAAGATGAGCTTGTCAGATTTGCAAACCTTCACGTTGGACATATCTTCAGTGGAGGCAGCAGAACACATTCTAGACGCATGTTGCTCCATAGTGAACACCACGTCCTTGCTCAGCAGAATTGGTGTTTTTCATCCTATGTGTCGTCACTTTGTGTCCGCCGCTTGCATCTTTACCCTGAACTGTTTCATCCTCCGAGTTGCTTCAGGAAGTAGTATAAGATCGGCACTATAACCCTACAGTTGGAACCACATGGAAATTCAATAAAAAACCAAAGTTAAAACTAGAAAGGTTTTGTCAACGCAGCTCGTATCATAACAATTTAGACAAGCAACTGGGAGGCAATAGAGAATACATGAATGATAAAGATTTGATAAGCATAAAAACTAATTTAAAACACAATTTAATATCAATATCAAAATGATGCTATGGACCGTGTGGTGTGCAGAAACTCAGAAACATTGTTTTGGATTTCCATAACAAAAGTTTACAGTGCACGTCATGATATTGCAGTAACTAAGCAGCTTACGGGAAACAGAACCAAGTGCAGATCAAACTTTGGATGAGCGAGCAATAAAAAATCAATTTTCAATGTACATTTAATTGCCGTGTCGGTAATATTGAAATAACTAGGTAATGAATCATGAAACCCACCGTAGATAGTTTCAAACTAACTGAACTGTTCCTGTTAAACTTAGGTGGGAGTACATAATTACGAATTATATGTGGACATCAACATCCATCCTTCCTATTTTGAGACTGACGAACCTCTATCCTCGCAATCCTCTTAATACTAGAAGAAAAACTATGGTCCAGCTATGGAATCAATAATCCTAACACGTCTCAAAATCCCCTCAATAAAAGGACTATAACATATATGGAGGAAGATTTTGTGATTTCATTGCAGAATCATACTTATACCGGAAGGAAATACTGTGACCCAACACCTAGCAAATACTAGCAAACAATGTATATACCAAGTATACTATAATAAATAGAGATTACCTACGTATAATTTTCCTCGGTGATCGACCTTCAGTAGTGGATTCAATCTAACACGACGACAAGTACTCCTTGGCGACAAGGTATGATCTGAAGCCACGCCACACCACTGCCAGGCCTCTGCCGTCCTTGATCCCTTCCGTTAAAACCGCTCCCTCGAAGCCGTCGGTGTCAACGCGCCCCGCCCGCCGCCTCCTCCACCGCCATGAATCAGCCCACGCCCACTACTCTAGGCCTCGCCCGATCTCGCGAAATTGAGAAAGCGGAGGCAAGAAGGAGGGGAACAGCAATCGCGCGCCGCGGTTATGTGAGGAGAGGCTCTCCAGGGCGTGGGGGAGCAGGCGGCGTGGACATGAGGGCTGGCCTGGAGAGCAGACTTGTGGAAGAAGAAGAAGAAGAAGATAGGAGCTGAGGATTGAGAAATTGGGGGTGGGAGGAGCATAGAGTCGAGAGTGATGCTGGGCTATTTTTCTTGTATTCCGCTTTTGTTAGTAGGTGTTTTCTCTTGGTCAAAACGTGTTGTAAGTACTCTACGGATGATCTGTTTTTTTTTTTCGTGTATCATAAGTACTTATTTTTCTAGAAAAAAATCACAAATACTTTTTCCACCGGTAGATTTTTTTTTGCCCTTACCCCTCCGGTTTCATATGATATTTTCTTTCAAGAACAATCAACAGTATTCAATCAAGTTTCATACAACATTTCATACATAAGTTTTTTCAAAGACAATGTTCATACAAACTCAAAGGTTTCTTCCCAGAATCATAAATAATCATACATTTTTTTTGAAGATTATCAAATCCGCTATGTTTCATCAAGATGACAACGGCTTCTCAAAGCAGTCAAAACCATCTTATAAACCGAAAAAATCAAGCAATAAATTCCAAGCTAAGAACCGATAGCCATATTTCTCAAAAGCTAAGAAAATTCTAAGGAAAACCTACAGTAAGAGAATGAGCAAGGGGCTGCTCCTTTGCAATGCACTGACTGTACATCATGCCTCGTCCTTCTAGGATCTTACATTTATCTGAATCCAGTGTAATGCCGACCATCCTCGTCCAAGGCTCCACGCAGCCAAGCTTCCAACTGCTAGCGTGCCATCTTCTCACAATGTGCTTCTATCACATCCAAACAGTTATGAACCAATCAAGTGACCTGACTGGCACGAATACCTTTGTGCAACCAGCACATCGAAGCTAACAATATTTTTTCTATAAAGAGAATCGCAAAAGGGGGTTAGTTAAGTCCCAATACATGCTATAAAATGTGAAAATGTTCCAATCACTATTGAGGAAATAGACACAGGATGAACACCTCACGGAACTAACCTGCATGCTACAAGCACATTTTCCAATCACTATAAATAAACACAAGATTGCTACAAGTACATCTCCGTACTTCCAATTGTCCTTCAATAGATTGAGCACCATAAAAAATGTGGCCAATAACAAGTGGGTAATTATTATTTTGATAGTATGTAAACAGTCATAAGAACTTGATCCTCTCAGGTGCAACGACGAGGACAATTTTAACCCGGCGTGCTCATGATCTTTCATATACGAAGAAACAAATATGTTTCGAGCATGGATTTAATCAGCTATGCATTTGGCAAGATAAACATCCTATAAAACATGTGCATGGAGGAACACTATTGGATGCTGCAAAAACACTTCCTCTGTTTCATAATTCTTGTCATGGTTTTAGTACAAAACTGAACTTAAACAAGAACGGAGGGAATATTAGCACTGAATTATGATGAATGTTTCTCAGACTCATGATTTCAAATACACGGATCAAGAAATGGCAAGAATCCGAATATAGAATAAGAAACGGATAAAATAAGATGCTTCAGCAAAAATCTCAGTTGTTGACAACTATATCCTCTAATATACTCTGACAAGTGTTGCTCCACCTTGTTTCCCAATTAACCTGAGCCTCAAAATGACATATTAACCAAAGAGTGCATAAAATAGTTATCATTTTTTAGAAGATATGAATAAAGTAGAATTCATGTTTTCCTATAGTGACATGACACGATACAAGGTTGAGTATGCTAATGAAGTTACGCATGGTTTCTGCAACAGTGATGATATAGCTAGTAAGGAGGACATGTGTCTCAACACACCAGTACATTCGTAGATTGAAGGCATGTGCAAAAGGGGGTGAATCATTACATGTTGATTCCTCAGATTTATCCCCCTCCACTTCGCCTAAATCTCATGAGTATCGCTCGGTTTATCTATAAGTGGATAAACACAGATCACATATAGTTCTTAACTTCTTATGCTAGGAAAATGCAATAAAAAGGTAGTACAGAAAGTATTTTTTTTAGATAAAAGGGTTCCCCCGATTTCCTTGAAACCAAATAAGTATCCAAGACAATTAACGCACCCAGGCCACACAAACACATGTGTACCAGGAAACATAACACCAACACACACACTACACCCAGGCACAGAAGTTCTAACAACGACCGCCACCACACACAGGACAAACGACTACAGCCTCCCAGATTAAGACAGATGCTCGATCAAGAGACGACAGGCCTCAGCTTGCTGTGCGTTAGAGGCAGCCCGTTCAGCGTCAGACTCCTCCACTTCTTCCAGCCTGGGGAACTTGATCAGCTTCTCCAAGCGATACGCAGTAGCTCGCCCCTCTTCTTGTTCAAGATAATTGCGTTTCTTGCTAGGAGCTCCGACACAGCATCTTTTGAGAGAATTCTCCAGAGATAAAGATCTGCAGCCACCCTTCTCCAAATCTCTTGCACTCCCGGCCAGACTTTTCCCTGAAAACACAATTCGTTACGCAATTTCCACAGGGCCCAAAGAACAGCAGTACAAACTACATTCAGGGCAGCATTTTTGTTATTGCTCAACCACCAACGTGCAACAGACTCAAAGTCATGTCCAACATCTGTACCCACAACCTCTGAAATGAAAGACCAAACCAATTTGGCTACAAAGCAGTCAAAGAACAGATGATAGCAGTCAACCTCAGATGATAGTACAGAAAGTATAAACGTGAGAAAGAAGAAAGATTAACGAATATATGACACAAAAATGAAAAAACCAGTCAAAATGAGTCTGTCCACAAGTGCAAGTGTGGGTACCAACAATGGAGCTGGCGTCTACGAAATTTTATAAAAGGGTTAATTTCTTGATAGATATTAAATTAAAGCACAAATGCTTAGCATCAAACGATTGGAGTCTGCGTACCATCTGATCATCAAGCATATATAAGTATAGTCTTAAGAGATAACTTTTTGCTGTAAATATTAAATAGATCGTCCAGGCTTGGCCCTAGAAAATCCATTACCAAGGCTTCCAGCTGCCAGTATTTTACATATGGTTTCTAATCAATAAACCCAACTTAAGAATATCACGTGCTCTCAGATCATGTCAATACACAAAGACATTCTTGGGTACCCGCCGAGGGATCACCAGGTGAGACAATATTCTACATTTAACCAGTTTTAAAGTCATACATGTAAAGATATAAGTCAGGAGATTACCTAGAAAAGTGGAACATAAGTCGAAAGGTGTTTAGTCGTCGTATGTGCAGTATAACATTTTCACAACAGACATGGAGACAGGATTATATAACTAAATTCACAGTTTCTAGAAAGGTAACATTTTTGCTTGCAGCCAATGCCGAAGTAGGTTTGACACCGACGCACCAGACTGACAATGTTGGTCTGCCGAACCAATGACAAGTGCTAGCCCTGATTGAATCTGCGATTACAGTCTAATTTGATCCACTGGGTGCAGGCTAAATACAAATCTAACCTAACACGACATAATTGTAACTATTAAGGCAATGCCACTCCTCTCAAGTGTAACAGGATCACATGGTCGGAATTCATCTCACCTCTGATCTTGTTGCAGAAGGGCAAGGCTGGTACTGCCTGGTACATCACGACGTTCTGCCGCAGGAGATCCGCGGGCATGCGCTACTTGGCCTGCATTTCGGCCGCCACCACCGTGGCAAAGGCCAGGGAAGGATACGACGGCGCAGGCGCGGCGGCAGGGGTTGCCCAAGCGGCCGCGGTGGGGGAATCTGTGTAGCGCACGAGCGGAGAGGAGCAGCGAGCGGGAGGACTTACGGAGCTGGAGAGGACCGGGTAGAGCGGCGGCGCGCCGAGGTGAGTGGCGGCGGCGTGTCGGGCTGAGAGATGGAGAGGACAAGAAAAATTGTGAGGACCTGTCTTTCATTGCATTTGATTTTTTTTTAAAGGACGTCGGACCCAAAACTCTGGCTGCTTTCCCTCTGTCTCTGTAATACGCTTGACAAGAACAGAAGATCTTTGTACACATCCTGCAGGTTACTCTTTGGGCAATATGGTGGCCTGGTGGGCAAGGCGCAAGGCAATCCATGAGGCGCAGATGTTCATCAAGAAATATATCTCAGAGCTTGACTGGATACGAGGGACTCTTCCGAGTCAACCTGTGGCAGGCATACCAGCTTCTGGTACGTGGGTGGATTGCTCCGCCCACTGGAGTTATGAAACTGAATGTAGATGGCGCTGTTGCAAAGACCAGAGCGAGTGGTGCAGTTGCACTACGGGAAACCGTCAAAACGCCGACGGCCGTCATGTACGCCGACGGCCAAATGTCGGGGCCGTCGGCGTACAGCACGGGCTTGGGCAGACGACGAACAGGCCGTCGGCGTACGAAGCGTCGTCGGCGTAGAATTACGTCCCCGACGGCTGCCGTCGGCGTTCTAAATCCCGTCGGCGTACAAAGGGCGGCGTAACGCGAACCGTCCAGCGTCGTTGATACGCCGACGGTACTGCCGTCGGCGTACACGCGATAAAAACACCGACGGCTGCCGTCGGCGTTTAGTAGTTTTATTTATTTATTTTCGTATATAATATTCATTTCTTTATTTCTCTATATAATATTTAATGTAGTTGTAATTTATATATATATATTGGACCTATAATTGCCCTCCCAATTTCAGTATCCCACCCCCGTAAAATAACGGTTTGAATTTTCCGGAACCCAACCCTACAACATATACATGTAAAACAAATAAAAACTTTTCCTGGCTATCTAGAGAGAAAGTGATGCCGGTGATGTCGGTCACACCTAGCAGTAGATTCTTGCACATTTACAACACACAACACACTTTTATACATATGGTATGTCACAACCTAGGTTTGGGTAGGGTTCCGACGCTCCGGGGCCCCGCTTCGGTGAAACCCTGAATCCGCTGGAAAAACCCTAACGTTTCCGTCTACCCCCATAGACGTGCGTCGAAAAGGGGTAGCCCAGTGGATTTTTTTGCTTGGTTGTGTTATGTTAGGCCATAGGAACATGAGAAACCAAAGTCTACCCCAAATCGACACACGATTCCATCCGGTTCGCCCGAAAGGGGAGTTTTCACCTCTAAGTGCAGAAACTCACTAGAGAGAAAGTGAAGCCGGTGATGTCGGTCACACCTAGCAGTAGATTCTTGCACATTTACAACACACAACACACTTTTATACATATGGTATGTCACAAGCTAGGTTTGGGTGTGGTTCCGACGCTCCGGGGCCCCGCTTCGGTGAAACCCTGAATCCGCTGGAAAAACCCTAACGTTTCCGTCTACCCCCATAGACGTGCGTCGAAAGGGGGGGGTAGCCCAGTGGACTTTTTTGCTTGGTTGTGTTATGTTAGGCCATAGGAACATGAGAAACCAAAGTCTACCCCAAATCGACACACGATTCCATCCGGTTCGCCCGAAAGGGGAGAATTGGCGGGAAACAGGCGCTCGAAAGAAACACACGAAGGAAACACACGATCCGTGTGCTTCTTCCTGATCCAACGGCTCACCAGCGCTCGAAAGAAACACACCGCTGATCCAATGGCTCAGAAGCACACGAAGGAAACACACGATCCGTGTGCTTCTTCCTGATTGGGCATACTACAGCTCAGAAGCCCATTTCTCACTATATATATGTAGTCATGGCCTCCATTGGCATAGCACATCTAAACTGATATCTGATCCCTCATCACTCTCCCATGGCGTCACCACCGCGTGTGCCGTCCGCCATGCCAAGGTGCTGCCCTCTCCCTCCCCTACGTACCTAGGTTGCACGCACCTTAGTTGTTTGATCAAATTCCCCACTCATTTTTTCAGATCTCGGCGGGAATCGATGATGACCACCGGCCATTTGTTGGACACGGGCAGTGTCCGGGACTGGGCTCCGCCGGGCTGGCACTGGGAGGTGTCTTCCGGGACGCGTAGTTTGGTGAGGAATCCGGGTGACGTCGTCGACCCGGATCTTGTTTGGTGGCCGTCGCGTGGGCCAGCCTCGGTGCAGAGGCCGCCGGCCCCCGAGGTGGAGGTGCGTCGCCGTATCAGAGAGGAGGACGAGCACGTCCGTCGCTACCTGGTTAGGTTGGATACGCAAGCGGTGCATGACAATATTTGGTATTCACTTCATAGGGATCCTCCTCATGTGAGTATTGACCCAGTGATGGTTCCTTATCTTTGGGTGCAAGCCGCCGGCCGCTCAGCACCTCGCGGCTTAGGACCCGGCAAAAGTTAGTTACATTATTCGTGATGTATTATGGATTAAATAAAGATGTAGACTGGTGGCTATAAGTACATTCCTACTAGTGCAAGTTTGTTGTCATTCGTCTATGTACCAAGTTTGTTGTCATTCGTCTATGTACCCAAGTTTGTTCTATCTTAGTTGCTACTACTCCGTTTCGATTAATTTTGATAAAAGTTGGTTTCACAAGCCCCAATGGACTAACCTAACACAAATAAAGTCTAGACGGCGCAGCGCGCTTCGTGGCGCGGTTCACACATTTTGTTAGTAGTATACTACACTAGCAAAATGCCCGTGCGTTGCAACGGGTTTAAAATAATTTTTCATGATAAACTAAAAAAAATAATTTATTTTTATCACTGTAGAACCATTAATTAAGTTATCCAATTCTTAGTTTGAATAAACTAACGAACAAAACAGATAATTGTATGCATTATCTGAATAACTTATGGTAATCTCACATTTGGCGTGATTGGCTACATATTGCTAGCTGAAGATTATAGCAGGGGAACAAATGGTGCCTATAGCAATTATTTAACACTTGGCATACAACTAAAGGCCTAAAAATATATTTCACCCCAGAGCATCAGGAAAGCTTCTCAAGAAATTGAGGAAAGTTGTCACTTCCACAAACTCTGAACGCAGCTTCTGAGCTAACGCCTTGATCAACTGAAACCACTGTATTTGGGCTAAGGTGGCCATGAGCGCCACCCGGAAGCCGTCTGGTAGCATTACTCGGAGTCTTGAAGATGAGCTCCAATGGTCTCCCGCTTGGGGCTGCAAATGAGCAGGTAGGTCAGGTCTTGCTCCTCCATGATGCGTGGCATATGCCGAACTCATGTTAGCACTTGTTGAGACGATTGATTGATTGCACATTGGTTGATCATCGCAAAGAAGACGTTGAGTGGAATGATTACGTACTGACGTACATGTTACAAGTCTTTTTGAACCGATTGATTCCACATGGACATGGTAGATGCAGCTTAGCGTAGAGCGCACGGGTCTGATGTTTAGATCTCTAGCGAAACGCTGCCTAGATCCCTCGGCCAGTGGCTTGTCGGCGTTGACGGCAGTTGCGGCCGACCGGCCATGTCGTAGGCCATTGAGGCCGCGGACCTGGTGTGGCGTACGCCGCCTTCGCCGGTGGTGTTTGCGCTGCTGGCTTGGGAGGCGGCGGGCCATGGGATGGCGGGAGGCCAAGCTCAGGGCGGACAAGCAGGTTGGATGCGGCGCGTGCGGGCGGCAGCTTCCATGGCGGACGGTATTGTTGGGCTGCCTTTGGGCCCAATATGACGAGGACCAATTAGCATCGATTAAAACTTGACTTACGAAACGGAACCATTGGAAATTTTAATACCACCTCGACTAACTAAGTAGATGTTTGAAGCGTGGGAGGATGCTTGATGTACCAAACCAATTAATCGTACGTACCAAACGTACCAAAATTTGGGAGGAAGAAACACTACTGGTATTATATAGTAGAGACACACCGCTGATCCAACGGCTCACAAGCACTGGAAGGAAGCACACGATCCGTGTGCTTCTGCCTGATCCAAGGGCTCACGAGCGCTCGAAAGAAACACACCGCTGATCCAACGGCTCACAAGCACTGGAAGGAAACACACGATCCGTGTGCTTCTGCCTGATCCAAGGGCTCACAAGCGCTCGAAAGAAACACACCGCTGATCCAACGGCTCACAAGCACTGGAAGGAAGCACACGATCCGTGTGCTTCTGCCTGATCCAAGGGCTCACGAGCGCTCGAAAGAAACACACCGCTGATCCAACGGCTCACAAGCACTGGAAGGAAACACACGATCCGTGTGCTTCTGCCTGATCCAAGGGCTCACGAGCGCTCGAAAGAAACACACCGCTGATCCAACGGCTCACAAGCACTGGAAGGAAGCACACGATCCGTGTGCTTCTGCCTGATCCAAGGGCTCACGAGCGCTCGAAAGAAACACACCGCTGATCCAACGGCTCACAAGCACTGGAAGGAAACACACGATCCGTGTGCTTCTGCCTGATCCAAGGGCTCACGAGCGCTCGAAAGAAACACACCGCTGATCCAACGGCTCACAAGCACTGGAAGGAAACACACGACGCATATAAATAGGCCACTCCTCAGACAGGTTACTCACTCACACAAAACATTCCAGCTCACTCGGAGAGACATCTTTGGGCAACCAGCGGCAAGACGTCTGTGATGACCTGCGACCGTACCAAACGGTTGCAGATCATCATAGACGTCTTGCCGGACGGTTGTAGATCATCAGAGACGTCTTACCGCTGCTTGGATTGAAGTGGCGCTCAAACCGTGTGTCTTGTTTCAGCTATATTTAGACATTCCACACAAATTATCCGGATTTACCCAGCTACGTCCCACCCTGCATGTGATATCGCAGCCACGGTGGGATTGTAGCTGGGTGAAACCGTATGATTTGTTCATTTATGCGTTTAGTCGCAATGTATTTTATCTTGTGTTTTGGGCAACCAGCGACAGGACGTCTTTTCTGTTCTCTCAGTTTCGGTATCCCACCCGCATAAAATAACGGTTTGAGTTTTCCGGTATCCCACCCGCAGGTTGACAACAATCTAAAGCAACAAATTTCAGATTTTGTTGTGAAATCCTCTCATCTTGGTCTTCTTATTGACCCAAAGAGCGACTCCTCGGTGTCAAAAGAGTGACCGGCCTTTCGACTACTTTTCTACCCCCTTTGAACTACTTTTCGCATTGATATTAAACAAACCATGTAAATTACAGTGACAACATAAATTACACAGAGAACATTCTTGAACCGCCGATACATAATTGACTAACAAACAAGTAAACATGCATGTAGAACAAATTACAACAATCACGAACAACTAATAAATTTCTCCACCCTATGCCGTGCGTGTGCTGCCACCCTTGCCCTTTGACGAAGATTCTGCCTTCTTGCCTTTGCCCTTGGACGAAGCTTCAGCCTTCTTGCTCTGTGCTTCAACCCTCCTTTCCTTTGACGACGGCATGAAATCGTCGTCATCATCGCTGTCAACTACCCAGAGACAGGAACGACCGTACGAAACACGGTCAGCTTCAGTTCGGTAGAACGGACTATTCGTAACTTTCCTGTCAAACTTATCTGCAAGCCTGAGCATTTCTGCACGAATTTGGAGCGTGGTCCTATACGGAAACCCATCGCGGCATAGCTTCGCCCCGAGTGAAGCGAGATGACTCTCAGTGTGCAAATTTTTTTCAATTGGAACTACCCTACCATCTACCTTCAAATTGCTCGAAATCCTAGCGAGATGCTCGGATGCGGAAATGTGAAACCCGGACACACACTTCTCGCAAGGACCAATACACACCATGTTTGCGCTCAAGTGAGTACCATGCCTACCTTCGACTGGGTTATATAGAACTACCGGTGGCGCTCCCGGATCCAACGGCTCACCAGCGCTCGAAAGAAACACACCGCTGATCCAACGGCTCACCAGCGCTCGAAAGAAACACACCGCTGATCCAACGGCTCAGAAGCGCACGAAGGAAACACACGATCCGTGTGCTTCTCCCGGATTCAAGGGCTCACGAGCGCTCGAAAGAAACACACCGCTGATCCAACGGCTCAGAAGCGCACGAAGGAAACACACGATCCGTGTGCTTCTCCCGGATCCAACGGCTCACCAGCGCTCGAAAGAAACACACCGCTGATCCAACGGCTCACAAGCGCACGAAGGAAACACACGATCCGTGTGCTTCTCCCGGATCCAACGGCTCACCAGCGCTCGAAAGAAACACACCGCTGATCCAACGGCTCACAAGCGCACGAAGGAAACACACGATCCGTGTGCTTCTATCTAACAAAATTAAACACTTTTAGGGGTAACTAACCATGACTAAATGTGATCTAACAAAATTGGTCCTAATTAATTTGGGTTAACCAATCAACAGATTTAATTGTTTTAGTGCAGAAGGGTGTTCTAACTTATAGTTTATACTAAACAATTACCACTGCATAATTAATTCTCCCAAAATTAGGGAAGCTAGTAAATCACAGTACCAAGCTAACAAAATTGGTTTGGAAATATTTGGACTACCAGAGTATCAGAAACAAACAAGTTTATAATTTAAACCTTCTGTGGTATTTTGAATAATACATTTTTATTATTTATCTAAATGAAATGAAACCACTTGGGTTGGTTAAAAAATTTCATAAGCTTTCCAGAACATATTTATTTGATTTATTTGGAGCTATAAATCTCGAGATATTGCATATCTAAAATAGGTCCAGTACTGGTTTTCCAAATTTCTAAATCCCTAAATCCCTAAAACCATAATATTTGATTTCTTTTAAGAAATAAAAAAAAAGCAAAAACCATACGCCGACGGCCAAGCCGTCGGCGTAGGCTTGGTGGAATTTTCTTACCCCACCCCGCGCGTTCCAAATCCCCAATTCCCCAATTCCCCCGCGCGTGCCAAGCCAAACCACCACCGCACCCCGTTCGCCGCCGCCGCCCTACCTCGCGCCCTCCCCACCTCGTGCGCCACCACCTCCGTTCACCTCCAGTCCACCTCCTCCGGCCCCCGACGCCACCACCTCCAGCCCCCCTCCACCACCTCCTCCGGCCGCCCCCAACGCCACCACCTCCTCCGGCCGCCCCCAACGCCACCACCTCCTCCGGCCGCCACCACAGCAGGAGCGCCTCGCCTCGGAGCGTGCCCCCTCCCCGAGCGCGGTCTCGCGCCGCCCCAACCCGCACTGCCCGTGGCAGCCCATCACCCGCCTCTTCTCCGCCGCCCGCCTGCGCCCGTGCTGCCTCGCCTCCGCTGCCCCCCCTTGCTGGACCGGCGTCAGGACGACGCGGCGCCCGGTGCTGGCCTTCGCCGGAGCCGTATCTTCAACTCAGCCCGACCACAAGGTACCACCACCACTACTTCTTCTTCTGGTGTGCTTTAGAGTTAGGGTTAGCTTCTTGCTGTTGCAATTTAGCTTCGGTCCAGCTGCAAAAACAGTTAGTCCTTAGGCTAGGATTTCGTTCTGATGTGTGGTTGAAATGCTAAGATTTATTAGATTAGAACAAATGCAGGAAAAGCTCTAGGAAATTGTTGTCAATGGCTGCAAGCAGTGCTTCCTGAAGATTACAACTGAATTTTGAATTGTTGCTGCGTTCTTTAGACAGTGGAAAAAACGTACTGCACACTTACTTTAGACCATATGGTGCAAATTTGGCAAGGAATTTCGGAACCATATGTATCACTTTAAACAGCCTTCCGTTAGCACTTTAATGTCATTGGTGTCATATTTAATTATGCTCTATCCATTCTGATTTGCATGTATGTGCAAGTCCATTTTTCTCGAAAGTAGCCGGAGCTGCTATTTTATTGCCAATAGGAGGAAATGCCTCATATAAGAAAAACAGAGATTTAATTTACAGAGCATTAGACATATATACTATGAATAAGGTGCATGTATCATTTGTTGTCTGACTGCCTAGGTGAATAACTGCTATGCATTTGAGGATTGAACTGAATGCTTAGATCTATTCCTGCAGGTGATTGACCAAGATGAGCCAAGG
The DNA here is from genome assembly GCA_947311845.1 of Poa pratensis. Classification (NCBI taxonomy): domain Eukaryota; kingdom Viridiplantae; phylum Streptophyta; class Magnoliopsida; order Poales; family Poaceae; genus Poa; species Poa pratensis. Next base: position 126,867,280 of record CAMZMU010000074.1, on the reverse strand, counting down.
CAAGGAATCATCGGCCTCCTTGGTGAAGAAGATGCGCCAGAAGAAAGTTAGTAAAAGTGGAAGAGAACATATTCCGAACCCGCGTTACCTGTCTGACAGTGGTGAGAGTAGAGGTGATGATGCAATTCTTAATTTGTTCATGTCTTTATGCTTAATTGTTCACCCTTTCTCAATGCAGGTGAGGGTGGAGATGCTGGAGGAGGGGGAGGTGCCGATGCTCCAGTTCCTCCGAGGGGACGAGGTGCAGGACGAGGACGAGGGCGAGGTGGAGGACGAGGGCGAGGTGAGGGAGGACGAGGGCGAGGTGGGGGCGACGTGTCTTCGGACATACCCTCTGCGGGCCCCTCCACGGACGTGGGGACGGGCCCCTCCACGGACTCGGAGGAGACGGGCCCCTCCACGGACTTGGAGGCGGGGTCCTCCGCGCCGCCGAAGAAGCCAAGGATTCGAGGGGAATCCCAGGTCCCTGATGAGGACAAGGAACCTGCTACCGAGGAGGCGAAGATCCTCATTACGCCTAATGGGAAAGAGTAAGTGACTATATATACTAATTTTGAACATGGTAACTTCATTGTGGTCAGGACAATTTGACATGTACTAATGTTTCATTATTGTGCAGCAACTGGATACATCCTGCGGGAGCCCGTGTGCCTAACACCCTGATTGGAGCTTTGATTAGGAAGTTTTGGCCGGGCTTGTACAGTACCGTCCCCAACGGCGCGACGAAGCTAGCCACCCATTGGGTAGACTATCAGGCCGCCAATTACGCGAGCGGCGGGAAATGTTCTGACGCCGTGATCAACAAGTTTTGGGTAAGTTGAACTTTTCGAATTTCGTTCATACTTGATGTCCCCACCATGCTCTCACAATTTGTTTTTTGTGCATGATTAAAGAGGTTCTATAGGGTACTTCCTGAGCAGCGGGCCGATGCGGACAGGACTTTGGAGGGGGCTTGTAGGAAGTTGACACGACAGCAGTTCTACAATGCAAAGCATACCATCATCAATCATTTCAGTACTGAGACGTTACACAAGAAGGCGGTGAAGCATGAGATTGTGGAGAACCCACTTGAGGTGACCGTAGATGACTACATGGCGGTAAGTAGATTGTTAATGAGATTACATGTTGCTGCTAGGTTGCAATTGCATTATCCGTTCTTCACATGAGTATTGTTTTTTCAGTTTAAGCCCTCATGGGCCTATGGCAAGGATGACGCGTGGAGGGCGTTGGTGTCTAGGTGGGCTGGGGAGGACCCCGAGTTCAAGGCCTTGAGCGAGCGAAACAGGTTAAACCGCGGGAGCGGGGGGACACATCGTGCGGGTGCCCGCAACCATGATCGCTTCAAGGCAAAGCTGGTATATATATACATGAAACAATCTTCATTTATTTCCCCTCATGTTCCTACTTGATACGCATGACACTTCTTTGGCATTGCAGGAGGCCGATCTCGGGGAGCCTCTTACGGACATGCAAACATGGGAGAGGATGAAGATGAAGAAGCCCAATTTTTCTGAGCCTCAGCCCTCGCAGCCCGATTACTTCGGCACTGCCAAGGAGGGGATAAAGGCATACGTCGAGACGTTCCAGGGTATAAATCCGTTTGTGGACAACCCTCTTCGGCATGACACCGATGAGAGAGCGGTGGTCCTTGCCGGGAACGGTTGGGAGCATGGCCGTCCTCTCATGCTTAGTGCGGTACTCACGCGTACTCCTGAGTTGGGCCTCTCGCGTGTCAAGGCTACCCTCACCGCCGACGACCCTCCCGTCCTGCCTCGTCGGCCTTCCCGAGCTCGCCCCGATGTAAGTTTTTCTCAATTTCATTCTCTTTCCGACATTCGTTCCTAGCTAAGTGGCTAAGTTGACGAGATGCGTTCCCTTTTAAAACTGTAGGCTGATTTCGAGGCGGCCTTCGATGCCGCTTACGCGGACTATGAGAGACAGTATCAGTTGTGGGTACAGAAGAGCCAGGAGTATGAGGAGTGGAATGAGTTGAAGGATGCTGTAAGTTTCAACTTTTGTATTTGCAAAATATGACAACTCCCATTTCCTCTAGTTTGAACCTTCTTTTTCTACAACTCCTGACATCTAAACTATCTTGTAGGCTACCGAGAAGTTTTTTGCCACTGGAGAGCGGGAGGCGCTGCCTACGCGTCCACCTAGGCCGGGGATCCCGCCCGTCGGCCCAACGAGGGAGTCGGTCGCTCGCACATACAAGCAAGCGACACCGGTAAGTTATTTGCCAAACAAATTGTTACCGCCATGCTGTGCTTTCCAAGTTGCTAACTTGGACTCAAACATGTAGGGATCGAGTTGCTCGAGGAATGCACCCATTGATCCTGCTTTTGCCTCGCCGACTTCGACGCGCGCGCTCGTGGTGCATGGCACTGGTGGTGCCTCGCCGGGTTCGTCGCGTGAGACCACACAGTCCCGTGGCTCTCCGGATTCCCTGTGTGGTTCGACTGGCCCACGCGGTCGGTCGCCTATTTTCACGCGGTCAGAGATAGGTGGCTCGACCTCTCACGAGATGTAGGATTAGTTCGGGTGTTCCGGGTGTCAATTCGAACTATGTTTCTGTCATTTTGAGTTTGTATGAATGCTTGTATGAATTCGAATCATGTTTGTGTCATTTTGGATATATATGTGATGTTTTATGTGATGTTTCTGTCGTGTTTTATAATTTGTGCAATTTTAATTGTATTTAAAATGCGCCAGAAACCAGCAGCAACAAGCAGCTAAAATTGGAAATTATGGTCAAGGATACGCCGACGGCATTGCCGTCGGCGTAGAGAACTTCCCAGGCGCACAGGGTGCTGCCACGTCATCTAAAATGGACCAAATGGTCACGAATACGCCGACGGCTTTACCGTCGGCGTATGCCACGTCCCAGACGCACCAGCTCGCTCCACGTGGCACGCTAGGCCGACGGCACTGCCGTCGGCGTATGGGTGGAGCAGACGGAGACGGACGGCTTCCGTTTTTGTGGGTCCCACAGCGGCTACGCCGACGGTTACGTATACGCCGACGGTTATTTGTATACGCCGACGGGCTGCTACGCCGACGGAGATACGCCGACGGCCGCCGTCGGCCTAGGCCTACGCCGACGGCAAACGTGCCTACCCCGACGGCTTCTGGCCGTCGGCGTATCGTGGGTTTCCCGTAGTGTTGGGGTGGTCTGTCGAGATGATAAGGGCGTTTTTCTGGGCAGTCGTCTTAATTTGATGGTATCACAGAGACAACAATGTTAGAAGCACTGGCGTGTAGAGAAGGCCTGGTTTAGGCCCAAGATTTGCGGCTGCAGAATCTGAAGATTGCATCGGACTGCCTGTCCGTTATCAAGGAGATCAACTCCGGGATGAGCTGTGGGTTTCATTGTATGCATGATCTTGCAAAGATTAGAGCACAGTTTCAGGAGACCAGCTATGGTCACGAGCGACGAGAAGCGAATGGGGAGGCGCATCGACTTGCTAGATCAGCTACATCATTAGAGCTCGAGCGCCATGTTTGGCTAATGGTTCCTCCGGATCATCTTGGTATCCCCATGAACATTATCTAATAAAGCTTCTGCTGTTCTCTAAAAAAAAATATCGTTCGGCAGAAATCGGAGGTTTCACGTCCAACTCTCATTTTAACGGTAAAGATACAATGACTCAATGAGAGCTCTATTACGGTGATTGAGACGGTGCACCTGGTACCATCTGGTATGTCAGTTATGATTTTTCTTAGCTAGTATTGATTAACATGTTATTTATACTAGTTGACATGTACGTGCAACGCACGTCTTCACTCCATACACATGATAAAAAAGACTCAAAAGGCTAAGAGCAATTCCTTCCTCCCCTATCATTAATCAGTGTTAGCAAAAAAAAATTCTCTAAAAAATGAGCCTTCTATCACGGAATACAACAACAAATTTGATCTCGTTCATCTTGAACGTACATATACGTGTTCAATCATGCATGCAATTTTTTCTTATCATTAATTGGCGTAGGTATATTTGTCATTAAGTAGGCCTGTCAGTAAAATGAAAGAAGATTGCTGTGAAGAATTCACCTGCTTTTGGTTGCTAGGAATCTGTGTTCGGAAAGAACAGCCATGTGTGTCTAAGTCCTATGATACATTAAATTCAAAAAAGAAGTCCTATGATACATTTATACTATAGGAAACGCCATAGTAGACCACTAATAGGCTATGGCGCGGCGGCACGCCGCGCCCGTGGACAGTGGTTATATGTGTTAATATATTTTTTGTGTCATGTTTGAGTATAATGTTTTCCTTATATATATGTTTATCGTATGTTTGTTTGGTTTACTGTCTTGTGAGTTTGTGGTTTTATATTTGTGTGCTTGTACTTCAATTAGCTGCATTTTCCATATACTATATATTTATGCTCATGAAGTGGGTTCAATGTTATGACAATTTATCGATATATTAATTGGTACACTGCTTTATATTTTTTCTTTGTAATTGGGTGCTGCAATTTTGTTCATGGTTCCTTGATTTCAAGTCTCTATATTTTCTCTTTTTTTTACGGTGAATAGTTTCTCATTTTTTTTCATTGGTCCTTGTGCTTCTCATACTGTGTTTGACCCCAGTTGTTTTGGATGAAGTTTTGTAACTTGTTCTCCTTTGGTTGTCCCACTGTATTTGATGAATTGGGTAGATCATGAATCTTAAACAGTTCTGTTTCTGTTTCTTCTGTTTCTGTTTCTTAGGGGGCATGAAGACACGGACAGAATCATGTTTATGCTTGATATTATGATATCTAAGAGTGACTATATTTTCTGTAACTTTTCTGCAGGTTCTTCATGTAGGCGGATGAAAATGTTGTAAGAAATTGATTGGCAGAAGTTTGTACCAGTTTAGTAATGACATTCTTTCTTTCATTCCCATGGATCAGGTGTACCAGTTATGGAGGCAAAGTATTTATGCAAACAGTTCTTTATTTGTTTGTTCTCTATTACATCTGTGCTAGGAGCTTTAGCATTGTGACTTGATCTGTTGAGTTCCTGCGTGGAGAGGAAGATCTGAAGCTAAGAGATACGTTTTGCAACCCAACTGAAATTATTTATCACATGATCTGTCTTGTTAATTCTGTAAAGATCACTAGTAGAAAAGGAGGCTTTGGTGCGCCACCTTTAGTACCGGTTGAACAAAAACCGGTACTAAAGGGGGGCATTAGCACCGGTTGCGTTTGTGGCACCGCGGCGAGGACCTTTAGTACCGGTTGCTATTAACAACCGGTACTAAAGGTACCGGTTTCTATTAACAACCGGTACTAAAGGCTACCCTTTAGTACCGGTTGTTAATAGCAACCGGTACTAAAGAGTTGGAGGCCACGAGGCCACATGCGGCCGCGGTTGGTGGCCCCACGGCGAGACCTTTAGTACCGGTTCCTTTTAAAAACCGGTACTAAAGGTTTCGGGCACTATAACCCTTCTTCCACCCCGAGCCAGAAGCAACTCGACCCAACTCCATTTTCCCTCTCTCCCAAGCTCTAGTTCACCGCTTTTTTCTCCAACATTTGTCAAGATTGGTGGCACCCTATACAAGGGTTAGCAACTTCTTCATCTCCTCTTCCGGCATTTCAAGTTTAGCTCATTTTCGTGCAAGTTTAGCAAGTTTGATTTTGGTGGTGCTTGCAAGGTGTTTGATGAAATGACTAAGTTAGGGATTTCATTTGTTTTATATGCATTTTGAGCTCAAATTAAACTATAATTTGTGGTTTTATATAGTGTCCCCTTCCTCACCGCCGTCGATCGCCCGCGCCGCTCCGTCACCGATACCACCTCGGTGAGCCTCTTTTTTATCTTTTATTTTAAAAATTGTTAGTTATATGATTTAAATGCATAATTATTTCTTGTATAATTTTCTTATGTTTTTTTATATATGTATAGTGTCATGGTTTTGATATCCGTCCCCTTCGGCCCTCGTCCGGTCTATGATTCGGATGTGGTATATCTTTTTAACTATTTATTTTGTTTCGTGTTTATAACAATCATGTTGACCAACTTGACGTAGATATATTTTTATTTAGGAGGTAGTTGAACCGGAAATTCCGGCCGACCCTATTGTCGAGTATTTTAAAAAAGAAAACGACGATTTGAGAGCAAAATTGAAGATAAGTGAAGATCTTCGTCTCCAATGCCTAGAAGAGAAGATGGAATTGGACTTGAAGATTGCCGACATCGTTGATGCTCACGGGGTCGAGCTTGCCGACGTCGTCACTGCTCACGAGAGGAAGATAGATGCAATGCGCGCCAAGCTTAAAAAGATTAGAAAATATGCCATTAGTCAAGAGGCTTGGTATCATTATGCTGTTGGTTCAATAGTTACCTTGGTTGCGATTCTGATCGCATTTGTTGTTGGATTTAAATTCTTTAGATAGTTGTATGTTAGTTTCGATTGATGTATGTTTCGTGAGAACTATGTATTACATTTGGGCACTACTCTACTTTGATTTTAATGTGATGAACTTGTATAAATTAATTTGGTCACGTATCTCTATTCATTATTTAGCTGGTGTAATGGTTTTTGATATATTTATGTAATGCAGATGAGCCGAGAATGGATGTACGGTGATCGACGCTGTCCCGAGTTCATTGATGGCATGCATCGTTTTCTCGATGTGGTTAAGTTAAACAAGATGAAGAATGGTTTTATGATTTGTCCATTTGATGAATGTCGGAATAACAGGAATTACCCGAGCGTAAGAACCATACACTCCCACTTGTTGCGACAAGGCTTCATGCCCAATTATTTTTGTTGGACCAAGCACGGAGAAAGAGGGGTTATAATGGAAAACCCTGATGAAGAGGATGATGACAACTATCCCGTGTTCTCTGATGAACACGGTGATACTACAATGGGGGAAGACGAAGTAGTTGAGCTCGAGGTCATTGTTGATCAGTCCGATGATGATGATCTTCGTCGGGTCATTCTTGATGAACAGATGAAGTGCGGAAGTGAAAACGAGTGGTCGAAGTTGGAGCGCATGTTAGAGGATCACAAAAAATTGTTGTACCCAAATTGTGAAGATGGCCAGAAAAAGTTGGGTACCACCCTGAAATTGCTGTAGTGGAAGGCAAAGAATGGAATATCTGACAAGGCATTTCAGGAGTTGCTACAAATATTTAAGAAGAGTCTTCCAAGGAATAATGAATTGCCGCACAATACATACGAAGCAAAGAAGATTGTCTGCCCTCTAGGATTAGAGGTGGAGAAGATACATGCATGCATCAATGACTGCATCCTCTACCGCGGTGAGAAGTACGAGAATTTGAATGCATGCCCGATATGCGGTGCATTGCGGTATAAGATCGGTCGAGATGACCCAGGTAATGTTGAGGGCGAGCCGAGCCCCAGGAAGAGGGTTCCCGCGAAGGTGATGTGGTATGCTCCTATAATACCACGGTTGAAACGTTTGTTCCGAAACAAAGAGCATGCCAAGTTGTTGCGATGGCACAAAGAAGACCGTATGGAAGACGAGATGATGAGACATCCCGCTGATGGGTCTCAGTGGAGAAACATCGACAGTGCGTTTGGGGAATTTGCAGCTGACGCAAGGAACTTAAGGTTTGGTCTAATTACAGATGGCTTGAATCCGTTTGGGGAGCATAGCAGCAGTCATAGCACCTGGCCCGTGACTCTATGTATCTATAACCTTCCCCCTTGGTTGTGCATGAAGCAAAAGTATATTATGATGCCAGTGCTTATCCAAGGCCCGAAGCAACCCGGCAACGACATTGATGTGTATCTGAGGCCATTAGTTGACGAACTTTTACAGTTGTGGTCTGACGAAGGCGTACGTGTGTGGGATGAGTACAAACTGGAGGAATTTGGCCTACGAGCGTTGCTGTTTGTAACCATCAATGATTGGCCTGCTCTTAGTAACATTTCAGGACAGTCAAACAAGGGATACAATGCATGCACGCACTGTTAGATAAGACTGACGGTATATATTTAGGTAACAAGAATGTGTACCTTGGTCATCGTCGATTTCTTCCAAACAGGAATCCCGTAAAAAAGCCAGGCAAGCATTTTAAAGGTGAGGCAGATAACCGAACGAAGCCTACACGCCCTGATGGTGATGTTATAGGTGAGGCAGATAACCGAACGAAGCCTACACGCCCTGATGGTGATGTTATATATGGCATGGTCAAGGATTTGGAAGTAATATTTGGAAAGGGTCCTGGCAGTCTAAATGTTCCAAAAGACGCTAACAAGCGCGTACCCTTGTAGAAAAAGAAATCTATATTTTGGGATTTACCCTATTGGAAAATCCTAGAGGTTCGCTCTGCAATCGACGTGATGCACGTGACGAAAAATCTTTGCGTGAACCTGCTAAACTTCTTAGGCGTGTATGGGAAGACGAAAGATACATCGGATGCACGGCAGGACCAGCAAAGTACGCACGAACAAGACAACCTGAATCCAGAGAAGTACCAAGGTACTGCCAGCTACGCTCTTACCAAAGAAGAGAAGGAAATCTTTTTTCAAGTCCTGAGCAGTATCAAGGTCCCGTCTGGCTACTCGTCGAATATAAAGGGAATAATAAACATGGCAGAGAAAAAGTTCCAAAACCTGAAGTCTCATGACTGCCACGTGATTATGACACAATTACTTTCGGTTGCATTGAGGGGGCTTCTACCGGAAAACGTTTGAGTACCCATTGTGAAGCTATGTGCATTCCTGAATGCAATTTCCAGAAGGTAATCGATCCAGCAACTCTACCAAGTTTACAGACTGGTGTGGTCCAATGTCTTGTCAGTTTCGAGTTGGTGTTTCCACCGTCCTTCTTCAATATTATGACGCACCTCATAGTTCACCTCGTCGAAGAGATTTCCATTCTCGGTCCTGTATTTCTACACAACATGTTCCCCTTTGAGAGGTTCATGGGAGTCTTAAAGAAATACGTTCATAACCGTGCTAGGCCAGAAGGAAGCATGTCCAAGGGCTATGGAACAGAGGAGGTCATTGAGTTTTGTGTTGACTTTATTCCTGATCTTAAGCCGATCGGTGTTCCTCAATCGCGCCATGAGGGGAGACTGCGTGGAAAAGGAACGCTAGGAAAGAAAGCAACAACATGTATGGACGGGCATTCTTTCACTCAAGCACACTACACAGTTCTACAAAATCCAGATGGTGGCTCCGTATATCGTGAAACACATGGATATTTTACGCTCCCAATACCCGGAGGAGACTAACTTCTGGATTAAAGGGAAACACGTGGATACTTTCGGCAGTTGGTTGCGTACACATCTCATTAATAACAACACTGTTGGACAAGAGCTATACTTGTTGGCCAAGTCACCATCTTCGACTATATTGACTTTCTAAGGGTACGAGATAAATGGGAATACATTTTACACGGAAACCCAAGACAAAAAGAGCAGTAACCAAAACAGTGGTGTCCGCTTTGATGCAACAAATGACGATGGGACAAAGGACACATATTATGGTTGCATACAGATATGGGAACTTGACTATGGACCTTCTTTTAAGATCCCTTTGTTTTAGTGCAAATGGGTCAACCTGTCAAGCGGGGTAGAGATAGACCGGCGTTACGGAATGACTACAGTGGATCTCAAGAATCTTGCGTACCGCACCGAGCCATTCGTCCTAGCCAATGATGTGGCTCAGGTTTTCTATGTGAAGGACATGTCTTCCAGACCGAAAAAAAGAAAAGATAAGCAAGCCGGTACATCATACGATGAGCCAAAGCGCCACATAGTTCTTTCAGGAAAAAGAAACATCGTGGGAGTGGAGGACAAGACAGACATGTCAGAAGATTACAATAAGTTTGATGAAATTCCGCCCTTCAAAGTGAAAACTGACCCAAGCATCGTGTTAAATGATGAAGAATGTCCATGGCTACGGCGCAATCAGAAAAAAGGGACACACAAGAAGAAAAAGTGAACACTAGATAGGGATGTTGTTACTGATGTGTAATAATGTATTAAACCTTTTATGTAACTATGTCCTGAAAACTCAGAAGAGAGATCTAAACACTATGTCAATCAGCTGCAGTTTTACCAACACAATGTTTTGTGTTTGAGCACAAGGTAGAATATATGAGTGAGTAACCTGGGAAACAAAACACACGGTTTCTCCTAGCTACAGCCCGACACTAATTCACGGTCGAATGTCGTTGCATTCAGTGTCGGGCATAGCTAGGAAACCCGAATGTTTTGTGTTTGAGCGCCACTTCGATCCAAGCAGCGGTAAGAAGTCTCTGATGATCTACAACCGTCCGGCGAGACATCTCTGATGATCTGCAACTGTTTGGAATGGTCGCAGGTCATCAGAGACGTCTTGCCGCTGGTTGCCCAAAGATGCCTCTCCGAGTGACGCTGGAATGTTTTGTGCGAGTGAGTGAGTGACGCTGGAATTCCGGGAGGGGGGGCTATATATAGGGTACGTGTGCTCACGAATTGGTCGTGATACTGCTGATCCAACAGCTTACAATCCCTCAAAAGAAACACACCCCTGATCCAACGTCTCACAAGCGCTTGAAAGAAACACACGATCCGTGTGCTTCTTTAGTCCCGGTTGGTAACACCAACCGGGACTAAAGTCGGGCTCACCCTGATCCAACGTCTCACAAGCGCTTAAAAGAAACACACGATCCGTGTGCTTCTTTAGTCCCGGTTGGTAACAGGCTCACCCCTGATCCAACGTCTCACAAGCGCTTGAAAGAAACACACGATCCGTGTGCTTCTTTAGTCCCGGTTGGTAACACCAACCGGGACTAAAGTCGGGCTTTGCGGAGCCACGTGTCCTCCCCCAGCGCTGCCCTAGCCACGTGTCTTCCCCTAGCGCTGCCCTGGAGGTCTTTATATATTGTCGCCGACGGGGTAAACCCTAATCCACCATTCCTAGCCACGAACGCATCGTCTCCACGAGATGGATCCGCCACGCCCGCCGCAGCGCTTTCTGGACGAGGTCGAGCGTGCTCGGCAGAGCGCGCTTGGGCGCTACCGCGGGAGCCTATCCCGCCGTATGCCCACGAGCCCGGCGTGGAGAGGAATGCCCTCCTACCGGCCTCCCGCTCCACCAGGTGCCGCCGCACCTCCACCTAGCGCCGCTGCACCTCCACCAGGCGCCGCCGCTCCTCCCGAGGAGGAGGAGGACGACGACTTCGACTGGAGTGACGACGGGGAAGAGGGTTGTGCGTTGCAGATACAGGAGGCCATGGAAGACTCCTTCCAGTCTGTCCGCGACTACCCTGTCCAGCGAGCCAAGACTGTCTACCAGCTCAAAGCGAAGGAGGCTTCCGAGCTGGATTGGGCGCTGAAAGACTCATCCTCCATGGATCTTGCCCTCCGCCGCAAACGTGCGCGCGAGAACCGGGCGGCCGCCCACGGGGCTGGCTCCTCCCGCCGTTCCCCCTAATCCTACGGCTTTCGAGCCAGCAAGTCCGTTTATGTAGAATAATGTTGGTGATGTTGGATCCTAGGGCTCCTCCCGCCGTTCCTCCTAATCCTTTTATGTAACTGTGTGGTCCGTTTATGTAGTAATGTAACTGTTAGTGATGTGTAATAATGTATCCTTTTATGTAACTGTTAGTGATGTGTAATAATGTATCCTTTTATGTAACTGTGTGGTCCGTTTTTTGTCAGATTCAAAAGTATGCACAAGTTATTCAAATTCATATTCAAACATCTTTATTTAATCCAGTTACATAGCTCGGGTCCATTTTTATAGAAAACAAATAGATAGATAATTATTACAATTGTGTAGACAATTAAATTAAATATACATTAAAGAAAAAGAAACTAGAGAAAAAACAAAATAGAAACCAAATAGATATAAAAAACAGGAAACATAAGAAAGAAAGAAGAAACTAGAGAATTGACGTCGTTGGTGTTAACGATGTTTCTAAAATAAATAGATAATTATTATAAATTTTAAGACAATTAAATTACATAGATATAAAATAAAAAGAAACTAGAGAAAAAAACAAAACAGAAACCAAATAGAAAAAACAAAACAGAAACCAAATAGAAAAAACAGAAAATAAAAAACAAAAAAAGGCCCTTTAGTACCGGTTGTAAACGACAACTACAACCGGTACTAAAGGGGTGGGCTTTGCGCGCGAAATTTCGCCGCAGCCCAAACAGACCTTTAGTACCGGTTGTTCTGTACAACCGGTAATAAAGACCCTTTAGTACCGGTTGTACAGACCAACCGGTACTAAAGGTTGTTTGAATGCCCCAATTCGCATCGTCTTCTTCGCGGCCTCTCGAGCTCTCCGGCCGGCGAAGCCCTGCTCCGGCCTCACCTCGTCCTCCGCCGCGCGCCGTCGCCTCGCGCGCTGCTCCGGCGCCATCCACCACCGCGCCATCGCCGGCCACCGTCTCCCCGCCGCCACGCTCCAACGCCGCGCCCCATCGCCGGCGCCTCGCACCGACTCCGCCTCGGCCCGCCATCGCCGGCTCTCCACCACCGCGCGCGTGCCATCGCGGCGCCGCCCTCCTCCATCGCGCGCCGTCGCCTCCCTGCGTTGCTCCGCCGGCCTCCAAGTCCGCCACCGCGCCTCGGCCTCCACCGCGCGCCATCGCCGGCCCTCTCCTCAGGTTTTTTTTTTTTTTCATTTTTTAGTTTTGGTTAATTCTTACTGTTTTTTGCGAAGTTAGCAATTTTTAGTTTAATTAGGTTCTTACTATTTTTTGCAGAGTTTGAAAATTTGAAACTTTTTTTAGTGTAGCAATTTTTAGTGTAAGTAAATGTGTTTGCAATTTGAAAATTTAGTTTAAGTAAATGTAGCAAATTAGAAAATGTAGCAAATATTAGTAGCAATTTTTAGTTTTAGCAATTTTGTAAACTTAGCAATTTTAGCAAATTTTGTAAACTTAGCAACAAATTTTTTTTGTAAACTTAGCAAGTTTTAAATTTTGTTTAGCTTATTATTCTTTAGGTTAATTTTGTTAAGTTAGAAATATTGCTTAGTGTAGCAAAATATTGCTTAATTTTGCTAAGTTAGAAATGTTTACTTATTTACTAGAATTTTGTTTAGCTTAATTTTGCTAAGTTAGAAATATTTACTTATTTAATTTTGCTAAGTTAGAAACATTACTAAAAATAACTTTGAAAATTTTGCTAAGTTAGAAATTATTCTAGTAAATAAGTAAATATGTGCATTGTCATTTTTTTATTCTAGTAAATATGTGAATTTTGCTAAGTTTGAAAATTCTAGTAGCAAAGTTTCAAAATTTAGCAAAGTTTGAAATATTGCTAAGTTTGAATTACAAATTTGCAGTGACATTGAGCTATGGAGGACGATGCCCCCATCATCGACGCCCCGGACTTCATCCGAGACTTGGAGAAAGAAGAACGCTTTCAAGCACTTATATTTGATAAGACCCTTGGACCCAATTCCGATGGAGAAGATTCCGATGGAGAAGATTCCGACGAAGAAGACGGCGAAGATTTCAGCGCGAAATGCTTGAACGACTCCGGTGAGGGACTTGAGTTACAAAACTTCAGAGACGACGACGAAGAAGAAGTGTCGTTACAAAACTCCGTAGAGAACTCCGGCAAGGTATATATTAAGTCTTGTTGATCACTAGCTAGATGCATTAATTGATTTATATGCGCACTTATTAACGAAACATTTTTCTTTCAGCCCTCTGGATCTACGTCGACAATCCGTAAACGAGGCCCAGCCCAAGGGTTAAAGCTGCCGGATGGTGCAAAGTTGTCGATCGACGAAGTTAGCATAAAAGGCAAACCGGAGAAACCCGATGGAATCTCCACTAAATACATAGCTCAATGCGGATTTCTTGTAAGGGACATGGTCCCGATCACCGTTGCAGAATGGAATGAGCCGAAGAAAAAAAACATTGGCGCAAAATATGTCGAGGACAGAATTAAAGAAACCCTTTGGGAGTCGATATTGGGTTATTTCAGCCTACCGGCAGATCTCCCACAGAGGAGGAAGGATAAAGTCAAGGAGTGGACTCTTAGCAAGATGGCCGAGCAATTCAACAACTGGAAGAAATCATTGTGGAGAAAATATGAGAAAAAAACTCCAGATTTCACTGGACATCTAGAGAAGCTAAAAGATGACTGGCCTGAATTTGTGGCGTATAAGAAATCGGCCGTCGCTGTGGCCCGATCGAAACGAAATAAGTTGAATGCTAAGAAGAAGAAATATTTCCATCGTTTGGGCTCAGGTGGCTACAAGACTGCCGTGCCTAAGTGGGAAGCCTATGAAAACGAGCTGCGTCAAAAAGGGATCATTCCACAGACAGATGACTGGCCCGACAGGTCCAAGTTATGGTTGTTTGCGCATGGGGCAGTGTTGGACCCAAACACAGGGCTGATTGTTGCAAAGGGAAAATGGAAGAAAAGAATTAAAAGAGTCACCAAAAAACTAGTTGACGCAATAGAACTAGTCCGACAGGGAAAATATGTTCCCGATAGAGAGGACGACGAGCTTTCACTCGCCCTCGGGAATAAAGAACACTGGGGACGATGTCGAGGCAGAGGAGGCGGGGTTGGTTTTCTTGAAGGGTTTCCGGAGCGCGCTGCAACTTATAGAAAACATTGCAGAGGTAAGAAGAGGGAGGCGGAGAGGTTTACTGCATTAGAACGCCAGATGCAGGATGTGAAGGAGCAACTGGCCTTAATTACCCAGCAAAGGGAATCTCAGCCGCGAGTACAAGATCATGCAGTCGATGTCTGCCCATCTCAGCGGAAAAGCAGCGTGGGTTCCACGCAGCTACAAGATCCTGCAGTTGATGAACCAGTTGATGAACCGTCGGCGGCGCGCTACCCCGTGGATGATATCACGGAGAAGACAAATTGTGAGTTACATGCGCCAATGAAGAACATTAGTTTTCCGGTGGCGAATGGCTATGCTTTACCGCATCAACTTGGATCAACCTTCCATTTTGGTGAGATTCCGGCTGGATTTGCTCGTGTCGGGGTGACGAAAGTTATGTCGGGATTCAGCTCAATCCATCTTGACATTCCCGGAGCTGAAGGCGAGAAGACATTGGGAGATGTCGAACTTGGTATCGTTCTATGGAAGAAGAAATATATCAAGTTTCCAGACTCGGCGCCAAGGCCACCGACTCCTCCGGTTAGAAATTCACCACAGCAAAGTCCACCCTCCTCCCCCGACGATTGGGAGCCCACCGCGAGTCCATCGCCCGCGCCGTCCCGTCAGCCGACTGCTGCGCCCACTAGTAGTTTGACAAAGCGGAAGCTTTTCACGTCGTCCCCTGTCAAGAAACGTGCAAAAAAACCCAAGGAAGTCAAGGCTCCTGAGAAGTTAGCTGGCGAGATGACTCAGGAGGAATTAGAAGTGAGCACACGTGAAGAGGCGAGAGCCTTTTTTGAACAGAAAAAAAGGAAAGACTGGAGGCAAGACTGGACCCCATGAAGGAACTTCTGAAGACTATACCAACTGAGGTAAAAGATCACACCGTTGACAACCTATATGACCCTCCACCACCGCCCCTTTCAGACTATGAGCGAGGTATTGAAAAGGTACTTTCCTCACAGATGGAGCAAGAAAAAGCGTGCGGGAAAAGAGTTGCCCAGCTCGGAGAACAAGAAGCACAATCGATCGCCCCGCTCATTGTGCCTTCTGAAGCTCGGGAAATCGAGCATGGAGAAGTTGTCATTGGCGACACAGGTTGCCCCATAGCGCAGATAACAATTCAATATAAATTTGAACTCGGGCTGCCTCTGGTCGAAAATCCGAGTGCTCTAACAACACAGTTATATAAATTGCATAACTGGTACATGGCCGCCGCAAAGAAGGGAAAATGTGTCTCATGGCGGGAGTTAAGGAACAACACTTCTTCCGACAATATGGTGTGGAGGTTGCGTTCTCCGAACTTTTTCAGATGTACAATCAACTTGCTCTCGACAAATCTATCATCAGCTGCTATTGTCTGTAAGTAATTTATTCGTGTAATTTAATTATTTATAGTTAAGCTCGTTCATTGCTTGTAATTATCCTCACAACATTCTTTTGTACGCTATTATGCAGAATGAAGATTCGTGAATGCCGAATGGGAGGAATCTGGGACATTGGGTTCATTGACCCGGATAAAGTTCATGAAGTCACCGTACAAGATCCTCTGTATGCCCAGGAAACAGAGGACGTTTTGCTAACGTGTTTTAAGCGACAAAGTACCAGAAAGGAAATACTTTTTCCTTACAACTTCGGGTGAGTGTTACTGTCTTGTACACATTCTATTTTGCTTTCCCGATATTAAGTGTAATTGATGTGCAGGTACCACTTCATTCTGCTAATCATTAGACTCGAGGAAGGACAAGTTGAAGTCTGGGACTCATTAAGGAAAGATCAAGATGATTACAAAAGCGTGCGTCTAATGCTCAAGAGGTAATTTCAATCGCACTATATCGTCCTCTTTCGTTCATTTCCGGATATCAAAAGTATAAGTAATAACTCCTCAATTCATTTTCTTTTCCGGGCAGGGTTTGGAAAAGGTTCATCGCGGAAGAACGCGGTGAATGGAAACCTAAGCTGGAGTTCAAGGCTAACAACGTAAGTACTACTACGTATCTAGGTCTATGTATCTTTCTAATACCATTATCATTCTCTTGATTATTATTTGATTAAATTAAATTCTTGTATAGTGGTGTCTGCGACAACCACAGGGGACGGAACTATGTGGATACTACGTTTGCGAGTATATTCACATGAGGGTCAATGAGAGAGTCAATAGTATAAGAAATCGAGAGGTACGTAAACATCATACACAACTTTTATTTTGCTACCATCAATCATGTTTAGTTTCGATCACTGATTTGATCTCCTTCTTTTAAAGATGGCAAGGAAGCGGAACCAGCTCCTACTAAAAAACCGCGTAAAAGCTATTGCGGAGGAATTGGCGGGATTCATTGTGACGCAAGTCGTAGATGAATTCGGTGAATTCCACTATGTTGATTAATAGACTCCCTCCATGCATGTACTAGCTAACGGTGATCTCATTGTAATTATGAGTACTTTATATGTAACGAGAGTACTTTATATGTGTAAAGAGTACTTTATATGTGTAGTGAGTACTTTATACGTGATCTCCTCCGAAACCCTGAAAAATGAGCGAAAAGGAAAAAAACAGAAACCCTAAACCCTGAGAAATAAGCGAAAAGAAAAAAAACCGAAAACCTAACCCCCCTGAAAAAATAAGGGGGGCAAAAAAAACAGGAACCTTTAGTACCGGTTGCTATACCAACCGGTACTAAAGGTCCTCAGCTGCGCGCGCGCAGGTTCGGCCACGTGGAGGGCCTTTAGCACCGGTTGTTTATAAAACCGGTACTAAAGGGGTACCCCTTTAGTCTCGACCTTTTAGTACCGGTTGCACAACCGGTACTAAAGGCCTAATAAGAGCGGTACTGATGCCCTGTTCTCTACTAGTGGATACGAGGGATTTGTGAGCTTCTCCATGTACCTAATTTACCAATTAATGGAGGCGGCGATTTGGCACATGGGTGCAGCTGCACCCATTGCCCGGAAAAAAAAAATTCGAAATGTCAAAAAATTCGAAATTTTTTTTTTGCATGTAGTCCAACATGATAAAAGCCAGCACAAAAATTGGCATGGTGAAAAAACTTTTTTTGCAACCTGTGCAAAAAAGACAAATTCGGACATACCGAAAAGTATATATACGCGTCCGAAATTTGTCTTTTTTGTACAGGTTGCAAAAAAAAGTTTTTCACCATGCCAATTTTTGTGCTAACACATCACGCTGTAATTTACATCCGGATTTTTTTTTCGGAATTTTTTGACATTCTGAAAAAAAATTAAAAATAAAATCCATAGTGGGTGCATCTACACCCATGCACCGTTATGGATTTCCCCCAATTAATATACTACTGATCTCCTTTGCAAATATAACGGTAGTCTTTGCTTTTTATGCACAATGTATAGATGTTGGTAGATGCTGTTTTGTGGCTGTGCTTGCAAGTGCTGAAACTGTTGGTAGTTTGAAAAACACTTTACTGAAATTGTTATATTGTGAAACAGTTTACTAAACAATTATTGGGTTTGTAAATATCGTCTCCATGTAATTAGTATCTTGAGCTGTAGAGCAACTGCACCAAGCATAGAACCTGCCTGAAACTACTTCTATTGTTGTATTGATCTTTGTCTTTATGACTTCAACGTGGTTGTTGTAGCCTAAAAATCATCTTACTGGAACTATTGTATTGTGAAACAGTTGCTAAATTCCTCCTTGTTGTAATACAGCAAGCTTCGAGTTGCAGTACCTGATGGCGGTGCGGAGTAGAGAAAACCAGAGCACGACTCCTTACCACCGTCTTAGCTCACCTCTTCAGCAGTGTCGCGTCTCGAACACAACAACTTGAGAATTCAGAATTTGTATCGAGATGTAGTTCCCAGCAACACATTGTGTTTCTGCTAGCTAAATATGAATTAGTTTTAGTTCTTGTGGTGCAGTTAAAATTCAGAAACTTTTTTTAGCAATGATGCAGCAAATATTAATTGAAATGGTGATCTTAATTTAGCACAGAAAAACAGTTGCGGGCACCACTTGATTCGCAATGAAACAGTGGTTCGAATGCTGCGAAGGTTTTCCGTCACAATTCTCACTATTCTCTGTGTCATTTCTTCCTCCCTCTGTTGCCAAACGAAAGGGGAAGTGGTGGATCTCCCCCATCGGAGGAAGGGAATCCCATGTGCACCCTAAAATTCGCTGTGGGGATATAGTTCCCTGTTTTTTCGTCCCCTGACAGCCAAACAAAGCCTGTCCAATAGAAGCACAAACCAAAATTAAGTAGTCCAAGGCTCCCGCTTGCCCGCTATCTTTACCTGATTCAAAAAACTATGAATGAAGCCATCAGACTTTTTAAGAATAAAATAACACCTCTAAATTTACGTATCAAGCTACAAGTAGCGCAAGTTTTATTTGAAAACGTTTGCTTCTTCTAGAACACGAGCAGAAGACTAGTTATGCATGAATGTAGATGACAGTTGATCATAGAAGCAGAATTTTCATCAGAAATTTAAGCTACATACATGCGCAAGTTCGCCAAGTCCTGAAAGAATATCTTCTGCCTTACAAGATAATCCAACGGTACCAGCAGAAGATAAGCAAGATAATTAATCAGAAATATCATTTATGCGTAGAATACACCGAAAGTTGTCATCTCCCTCGCGACACGAATACCTGCTATCTGAAGCTGTCTCGGGTTTGTGCATGGTGGGCTGCTGGCCATGTCAGTCCCTCGGGACACTAATAGGGAATGGTTTGAACGGCAGGGCTTAGCTTGTGAGGCCTTTGTACCAAAATGGCAATGGATGGGAGGGGAGCCACTAGCAGGCAGCAGCACACCCGCCCCCGATATCAGAGAAGCTTTGCATCTTCTTCCCCACCTTCTCCACTCCTAGTCCAGCAAAAACCCTCCCCGAGTCGAGAGCATAATCTTCTCCCCCTTCCCCCGAGTTCCTCTTCCTCGACCATGGCCGGACTTACCACGGGCGCTCTCGCGGGTATCATCGCCGGCAGTGTCGCCGTGCCAGGCACGGTGGTCTGCTGCGTGTTCGTCTGCATCTGCATGCGCCGCCGCCGCCGCCGTGCTGCAAGCGCCGCCGCCGGGGACGTCGAGCTCGGCGAACTCGGCAGCTGGCGCCGTGGGCGCGACCGTGCCTCCCCGGCACGGCGGAGCCGGAGCGCGCCACCGGAGGTTGGGCGACTCGGCAGCACCGAGCACGGCCAAGCGGGCGCCGTCGCCGGCCCTCCACCGATCCCCGGCAACTACCTCGCCCCGGCGGCGGCGCCCAGTCCGTCAATTGACTTGGTGTTCGTCCAGGGCGCTCACACTGGGAGCACGGAGAATGCTCAGCGCCGCGCCTGGACCTGGAGATCGTCACCGACAGCGACGAGTCGGAGTAGGGGTTTTCGGGGTACGTCCATTTAGTATGTGCATGTACTCGCCTGTCTATGATCGATGCGGTGCTCTGTATGCGCCGCCGTCCTCCCTCTGTTCCCTCTGTCGTTCAGCTTACCATCTGTTGTCTGAATGTGCACTTGGTAATCGATTAGTACCGCTATGGATCGAGTGCATGCATATCAATTGATTTTAACTCTCCGTTCCGCTTCTTTGATTTTAACTCTCCGTTCCGCTTCTTTGATTTTCATCCGGGCCGTGCACTCGAGTGAGACAGTAGCTAGTTGAACTTAGAGACGCTCCTCGGCAATCGATGCCACATTTAATTTTTCGACAAAGAAAACAAAAGTTTCCCTTGTAGCTCGTTGGTTTCTTATCCGGCTTTGCCATTAAGCAAAGAAAAATTGCGGTCAGTGTATAATTTATGTAATATTATGCCGTGTTCCCCATTGTGATACGCTCATTGGGTTGCCTTTTCTGAGAAGCGAAGGAGAAGCCCTGGCATCAAGCTTACTGGTGTGAGTCTATAAATAAAAAAATTGGGTATGGTCTAGATAATTGTCTGTGAACTGTGATGGATGTTGCATGCCATTTGATCGAGATTTCTCCTAACAATTTTTCCGGCATTATATATACGATTGAAAATGCTCACTGCTCTGTCCTTTCACAACCTAATCCTCTCCGTTCTTTTTTAATACTAGTACTATTTACCTTCATCGATCCAATGCTCTCATTGATAATTTTCCCATTTTAGCACCGGACGCTCAGATTGTGTGAACTTTAAAAAGCACAAAAATCCTCGTGCTAGTTGTGGGATCATGAAAATATGAGATCCGCCACAACCAGATGGCGGCCGGAGGAGAAGGCCGCCACCAACACGTGAACACGGCCAGGGCACCAACTTAAAAACTATGTAGGAGTACTAAATACAAATCGAGTTCATTGATTACATCAACTTAAACAGAGACCTCAATTATACTATCTTACTATATATATAAAAGACAGAGCATTTCACGGCCTATCCAGCTATCCAGGTCGCTGATTGTTTCTGGCCGTCCGATCCACGAAATCGACGGCCATGATAGGCCCACGTCGACCCAATCGTGCGGAGTACTGTTCATCCCGATTATCTGCCAATCGCAGCGCGCCGCATGGCCCGGTAGCCCGCCGGTCACCCGGCTCCCAGCCGGTCGCCCACCCGGTCGCCGTGACAATTTGCAAGAACACCCGCGTACTTTTAGAAATTCGCGCGCGGTCCACGTTTACCCGCTGCGGCGGGACCTAAATGCAATTTCCCCAAAGGTCGAGGTCTTTTTGGCAAAAACGTCCGCGGGCTCCCTCTCTCTCCCGCGCGGCGCCGTCGTCGCCGCGGCCGCCGCCGCGCCCCGCCGCCCCTACGCACCTCGCCCGCCGGATCCCCGAACACGGTGAGCTCCGCCGTCGGCGGATCTACTGCCTCGCCGAGCGCCAGCTGCCGAGTCGTCCCACCGCCGCCGGAATCGGCGCCGCCGTCCGCGCGGTGCTCCGCCGCGTCCGCGCGCCGCCCTGGCCGCTCCGGCGACCAAAAGGGGGCGGCGCCGCCACATCCCGCCTCCCCGCGACGAGGCGTGTCTGACGCGCCCACGCGCGCGTCCCAGAATGCGGCGGCGCGTCGCCGGCGACCTCGGCGCCGCCGCGGGCGATGCGTCCAGGGTTGGCCACTGCGACGTCAGCATGACGTCACAGTGGGCCCACCCTGTCAGATTTTTTCGATTTTTTTTTTGCGAAAAAAAAACATACTACCCATATGATTTTGGAAATTTTCTACATAATGCAAACCAACAATTTTAAATATACCCACATTTTTTTAAAAAAATGGCCCAAACTATCCATGCCTTTTTGAAATAATTCTAAATAATGCAAACCAATAATTTTAAATATGACCCTAGGAAAAAATGACAAATATGTCAACGGGTTTGCATAATTTAATTTTCAAAAAAATAGTCCAAACTATTCATATGATTTTGAAAAAATTCTAAATAATGCAAACCAATAATTTTAAATATGCCCATGTTTTTTTTACAGATGGTCTAAACTATCCATGTAATTTTGAAATAATTATAAATAACGTAAGCCAATAACTTTAAATATGCTCACAGGAAAAAAAGTGACAAATATGCCGACTGGTTCACATTAAAATAAATATACACGACCAAATTATCCATATGATTTTGAAGTAATTCTAAATAATGCAAACCAATAATTTTAAACATGTCCACAGAAAAAATGGCAAGTATGTCAGCGCGATCACATAAAAAATGTATATGCACGCCCAAAATTCAAATTTCAAATTTGCATGTGCTTCCCAAATTTGTGTATTTCGTAAGCGTAAAAAAAAATTCAAATGCGTTAGCCTATTTAAAAACCGGATAACCTCTGAATTTGAAGAGTTTTCGAAATGTGGACAGTTTTGAATTTTCAACAACTTGATGATTGAATACTTCAAAAAAATTGGCCCGCTTATTCCCCTAGTACTCCTAGAAGAGCTCGACTCGAAGATCACACATATATCAACAAAACAGTTAGTAGAAATACTTTGAGTCTCCATATACTACAAACCATTGAGCAAACATAATCAATTTGTCTGGCAGTGGAAAATAATAAGATTATTTTAAGACGATCGATCCGCGGCGGCGCCTGTACTTGAGGGACAGACGCGTTCTGACCATGTCATGCTCGGCAACGAGGAGAGTGCGGTGCTCCTCCACGAGCTCAAGGACGGCACTGCAGTTTGACTGTTTGAGACAACCTTCGTGGGCACAAACGGAGCAACAGAACAGCGGTATCTTGAGGCACCGCGGCAGGCGGCGCACATCTTCTTCAGGGAGCTGGCAGGCCTCCGCTACGGCGAGCAGCTCATCGGGCTGGAACGCGGCGACGTTCTGCGCCGAGGGCGTTTCACCGCGCGACTTGGCGCTCTGGATACAGCTGATACATGGCGCGGTCCAACATGGACTCATACACGTACGACGCCTTCCTCTGCACGTAACCGCAAGAACAGGAGGTGGGCGGCGAGCTCCGCACCACATCCGACCAGCTTGGAGCGGACGGAATCCACGGTGGCCCTAGGTCGTTGCCACGCATGCAGCAGGTCGTCGGTGCGACACGCAGGTATGCGACCGCGCGCGACGGCAGGGCGGTGGGGAGTGGAAAACGTTGGACGTGGCAGGGTCAGCGGGGTGGGACCCCCGAGCCAGAGAGACAGCACTCACCGTCCGAGGGAATTTCTAGTGCTCCCAAACACTTACCAATGCTAATACAAGAGAAATACAAAAAATGTGAAGATTCATAAAGGACGTGTTTATAACCTCCAAAACTTGCATGTCCAAATTCGAAATGAACATTGAGAAAAAAAAATCTATCATGAATAGTGCTACATAGTCTATACTACTATTAAAAGAGCAAACTTGTCTTGTTGGGATACTTTAAATCTGAGCCGTTCAATATCCGATCAAACGGTTCAGATCGTCCCAATGTTTGACAACTCAACATTGTCCAGTTTGGACCGTTTTGCCCTCCCACCAAATCACATAATACAACCAAATTGCCACCGTTTTGCCAAACAGTTATTTACATCCTTATGTTCAATCTTCGGAAAAAAGGCATATGTTAGATCGCTTTGATCTCCCGATGAAATCCTAAGTGGAGACGGATACGTTCTCTAAAATCGCAATCGTAGCCTTTATGAATCCGTCAACGAAGCCCTCATCCTATCTTGTGTGAGCGCTCGCCTATCTATTTGTAATCGATGGCAACCCATATGTACCTGTGATACACGGCGGATCAAAAGCATGATGCAAACCAAGACGTCAAATAGGGATCGGAACGGCGCCACATATACGTTTGGATTGATGACCTTGGGTGCGGGGTAACTGGCAAGACCGAACGAACATGGCGGAAACGGCGGCCGGAATATGGAGGCCAAAGATCTTCTAATGAGATACAACGAATGGAGTTACACTCAGAGAAGACATGATCGCGTGGTCCAAAGGGCCCGTTTTCGAGCATCATGGAGCCTACCTGCTGCAGATAAGCCTAGAAGAGGCCTGATGGTGGCTGCCCAGTGGGCAGGCCCTCGAGACATGCCGGCCGGCCGGCTGGCTAGCGTATTTTTTGCCAATTCTGGCCGTTTTCATGAACTAACGACGCATCTGGCCGTTCCCGGAAACTAATTGCAAATATGCCCCCTGAGGTCGGCGCCAACGCAAATGGAGCCGAACCTGTACAGTTCGGCGCCATAAAAAAAATTTGCCGAGCTATGTCAGCGCCAATGGCAATGGCGCCGACCCCATCAGCCACCAAAATGCAAATTTTGTATGGCGCCGAACTGCACAAGGTCGGCTCCATTTGCGTTGGCGCCGACCTCAGGGCCAGATTTGCAATTAGTTTCCAGGAACGACCAGATACGTCGTTAGTTCGCGAGAAGGGCCAGATTTGGCAAAAAATACCCGGCTAGCTAGAGGATGACTCTCTCCACAAAGACAGTTTGTTTTCTTGTCAAAGGATTGGCAGAGGCGTGGAGCAGATTCATGTTTACTACAGCTACACAACACAGAAAGCAAAACTGACAGTCGGGTAGCTAAAACTGTCATATGATCATATCAATTGGTTCTTGTCAAAGGATATAGGGCTGGTATCTCATTGTATTACTTAAGATAGGTCTGTTCTACGGACGATATGCATGATGGCGAGATATAGCATTGAATCATTTAGTTGCGCAGAGAAGGTGTTCTTTATAATATGATTATTTTATTTTCTTCTAAATCAGGTCGGTTCCTTCTCATGATCTAAAATTGAAAGGTAATTAAATATAAAAAGTGGTTGATTCTATTAAAAAAATGTTCTCCAAGATGAGAAATGAATTTGTTTTAAAATGTAAGGTGCGTGATGCACAAGTTTGAAGGACCTCTTGGTACGAACTTGATTTGTTGATATACTTTCTTTTGTAAAATAACCAATCAAGAAACAACCAAACATATGAATGGTGAGCGATAATTTAAGACAGAGCCCCGAACGAGGTTGTAGACTTAATTTTTCAATCAAATTGATCCAACCTTAGGATCACTAACGGTGGAAAACCGGTAAGGCCGTGGGGGCGCTCGAATGAACCTCACGGTGGAGGACTGCGTTCTTTATCTTACCGTCTACATGCAGGTGATAATGTCCGAGGGGGTGCCGCGCCGATGGTTGTCTGAATAATACGAGTGCGACATTGAGCCGATTACATAATTTGTACCGAGAATACTCCCAAAAACCACCCTTCATCGTGGGGCATTTGTGTGCCTTTATGATACTTACATAAGAATCATTCTCTTTGCAATATAAATTTGAAATACGATGCAAAAGTTCAAAAGAATTAATATATGTATATCCTGGTATATGTTTTTTTCTATAATTGTAAAGACGTGCAACCCCTTCATCGTGGGGCATTTGTGTGCCTTTATGATACTTACATAAGAATCATTCTCTTTGCAATATAAATTTGAAATACGATGCAAAAGTTCAAAAGAATTAATATATGTATATCCTGGTATATGTTCTGTTCTATAATTGTAAAGACGTGCGTTGCACGTACATGCCAACTAGTATCACAAAAAGACAAAATTAGAAAATGGCATTATTCATGCTAAATTTCTCTTTTTTCCTCGGTGTACATGTTTAATTTGATCCTGAACTTTTTCGAGGTTGTAGAAATATTATTCATGAACACTCATACTTTTTTGAAGAATTTTTGACACGTTTAAAAATGTTTTATCTAGTCGTAGCATTTGTAGCACGTAATGTGCTCGGAGCACTAGATATTCTCTCCTCACTGTACTCTGTCAACGGAGATCAACGTCCCAGAAAACGCACATGCGCGTCGGCGACTGTTGGAAATCCAGAGTCGGAGCCACCATGAACCGCGATACCAACTCAACTGCGAAGGTCAGGTCCAGCCTCGTGTGCACCAAGTACTCGAGGCTCCCGACTATTCTCCGGTGTAACATCCATCGTGGGCGCCGTGCTGCACTTGGATAGTTTGAAGCGCGGTTCCATGGTGCGTGGACGGAATTGCACTGGCCATCCCCGCCTTCTCCATTAGCTTCAGGGCATAGGCACAATGTGAGATGTCGATCCCGCTGGGTCCTTGTCGAACCTCGATGTCGAGGTAGGAAGTCAGCAACCCGAGGTTGGACATCGGAACAGCCTCCGCATCTCCAGCTTGAATTTGATGATGTCGTTGGAGTCTGATCCCGTAATCACCAAGTCCTCGACGCAGACGCAGATGCCGACTAGAAGTCGGCTCGGTCACGGTGGGCGATGACGGCGTTTATGAGTCATTACCTTGTTGAAGACATCGCTGTTGCAGTCATCGTCTACTCACTTGTAGTGCTACGGGAAACCTCGGATCTGGATTTACGGGATCGTATTATGGCCCGCTCTCGGTATTAATGGGGGCATCGTGTTTGGGACGGCTGCTGGATGGACTAGGAAAGCAGGGGTGAATTTCTGGGTCCGCCCTAGTGTGGCAAGAGGTGGCGTGGTGTGCATCTATCACGTTGATGATCTGTGGCGATGACTCGTTGACATGTATGACTTGATGAATGCAATCAGGACGGTGGCGCAGTTTGTGGGAAAGAAAACTAGTCTTGAATTTGGCATCCTTTTGCTCTTCTCCATCGCACGATGAATCTATGGGCTATGTTTTCTTTACCCAGTATATATCACTTGCATTTCAATAGGACATTCATGCCGCATCTTAGCCGTCCACTTCTATCCAAAGTAGAGCAGTCACTCGTCAGATTGGATCGCCCACGAGCTCTTCTTCCGATCAATCATCAGGTAAAACAGGGACAGGTGCAAGCAACGCAACGCAACGACACGTATACTTTGGTGTGTTTCTTCTTAAATTTCTCGAGTCACAGTGCGGGGCGTTGGATCATGGATGCGTCCGGTGGTGAGAGCGACGCGCACAAACATGGCTACCCCACGCCACGCACTCTTTGTTACCGTAAACGGACTCCTCCCTGCTTTGAGGACAAGACCATTTTGGGCTAGCTTTTCCATCCGCGCGTATGGCCGGCCGAGCAGCTCGTGCGTCCCGTCCGCCTTTGAGCTTTTCGTCATCTCCCTGGACTTGTGGACTCCTACACTACATACGTATACTGAGGCAGGCCTATTATACTTACAATACGGAGTACTCCCTCCGTCTAAAAATAAGTGTCTCAAGTTTGTCCAAAAGTGGATGTACCATGTCTAAATATATCCACTTTTGGGCAAACTTGAGACACTTATTTTGGGACAGAGGGAGTAGTTATTACGGACAATGCCTATTATGCGGGTAGTATTTTGACTTGGCCCATGCATGCATGTACACAAGCTTCATATATTATTAGGGCTGGCGACAATTAATACGGAATAAGAGTAGATTTTTGGTATTCACTCGATGTAGAAAATAAGGCAAACATTAGAGAATTATACATCGATAGGCCACTGTTTCCACGGAGATCTTCAACCTCGTCATTCGCGATGCCGCCACCCCCGCCAATCTATGAGCGGCCCTCCGCCAGCTCTTTCAATACAATGTCAATGTTTGGCTCAACAACATCAATACAGAGCTCCGGAACACCGAGAAAGTGGATTCCGCGGTCGGCGTCTACTACCAACGCCTCAAATCCATTGCTGATGAGGTCCGTGAACTCAGTGATCCCGTTTGACGATCGGCAGCTGATCAACGTCCTTCTCGTCGGCCTCAGTGCTCCCTTCGAGAAACAATCGTCCTTCATACTTATGATTAGGCCCTCCCTGTCCTTCGCCGAGGTCTGATCGCTGCTATAGTGGGTTGATCTCACGCAGCCCCGCAAGGATGCCACGCTGCAAGTCTTCACCACCACTCCATGTCCACCTCCGCCTCCGTGCCCGTTGTTGTGCCAGCAACCCCAACAGTGCAACCTCCTCCAACTAAAAACCTTCTTCTTCCTGTCGTTCTTGTTGCACCAAATTCTCTCCTGATAATCATGTCTCCGTCGAATTTTGGTTTATCTGTGAACGACTTTCTGACCAAGGTGGAGGATCGCATGATTCAATAGTTCCGGCAACCTCTACTCAATTCATGGAGACCCTGCCGCTGCTCAATCTTCATGTCTCTCCGTCGAATTTTATCCTTTTGGTTTATCTTAGGCGCCCATCTTCTACTATCCAAAGTACATAGCAGTACGAGCTCTTATTCCGATCCATCCATCAGGTAAAACTGAGGCAACGCAACGACGCATATTACTTTGAACTTTTTTTAAGAAAAAATCTCACTCAAGTGTGGGCGTTGGATGCGTCCGGTGGTGGAGCAAGCGGAGAGCGACGCGCACAAACTCAAGAGCGTACCCCATGCACGCCACGCACGCATGGACCTTTCTCTGCACTCCTGTGTTTCCTTAAACGGAATCCGCACCGCACGAGCAGCTCGTGCGTGCGTCCCATCTGCCTTTGAGCTTTTCGTCCTGTCTCCCTGGACTTGTGTGGACTCCTACTACTCGCATGTAGGCGTATTATACGCACAGTACGAAGTACTCCCTCCGTTTCAAATTAATTGACTTCCATTTGTCCAAATATAGATGTATCTATACATGTAACATGTCTAGATTCATCAACATGTGGACAAATACAAGTCAATTATTTTGAAACGGAGGGAGTAGTATATAAAACTATTAGGGCAAGGTCACACGATTGTGCACATATACACACTATGTACTGTATTTCTCTCGTGAGAGTGGGCAGTGGGCACTAGGTGCGTAGTACGTCCGTTTTGGTCGTCGGCGATCGAACTCTTCTTTGGATCCATGAATATATATGTTGGAATAGTGAAGCCAACCCTTTTGACATAAAGCAACGCAACGACATGTTTTTAGGGGGTGAACAAATTAAGTTGGACGGGCGGGTAGTATTTTGATTTTGAGTTGGCCCATGCATGCATGAACACGAGCTTCACAGTCCACGCGATTTTGCAGATCAGCTCCTGGTCGGCAGCGGCACAACTCACAAGGGCGACGCGATGTGACCTTGTGAGCGGCGGTGCTCACACATGGGAAGGAAATGCTCGCCGGAGGAGCAGGCAGCGGCCTCGATCGATCGGACGCATATGGAGGAAGGACAACGCTGAATCAAGAGGGAGGCTGAATCACATGCGTGTGTGCAGGAGGGAGGGAGGAGAGCACGTCGAATAGAAGGGATCGGAGACAAGTTCTGGTTCATCTTTAAAAAAGGTACTTAGCATGTTGTGAAATGTTTAGATTCTCCTTAGTTTGCCGGCCGGCGATGTTGAGAATCTATAAGCAATTGCGAAGTCGATATCCTAGATTCCGTATCTCCGTTCTGGACAGCAACAAGGAATCCCAGCAGTGCGCGATCCGTTTTGACAGCGACATGCCGCGCGCTAGCTGGCACAAGCCTCTTCGCGCACCCAAATCAAAAGTACCCGTGCGCGTGCCACATGGAAGTTGATCCACACACACGATCAGATCATTTTGACTCATAAGAGCATCTCCAACAGGAGGCCTCAAATCCGGCCCCCAAAGTGACCACGGACGCGTCCGGATGGACGCGTCCGTAGACATCGACCGGACAGTCCGGAAAAGTAGTGCTCTACAACCATACTCCTCATATTTTTTTTCCTCAATTACATGTAGCCCATGCAACTTCGTTTTGCATTACATAAAATCTCTATCTACCTCTATCTAGTGCATGAACAACTAGCGTACATAGTAATAATAATTATAACTAATATAACTATAGCTCCCAATGCATAGTTAAGAAGCATCTCCTTCTTTTCGACGTATTTTTTGAACTTCTTCGACATTGTTAGACATTTCTCCTTCTTGCGCTTGTACTTGTCGTCAGCATCCGCTACCTTCAACTCATTTATCATCTTCTTATCTTGAAGAAGCATCTTCTCTTCTTCAACCTTAATCAATTTCTCCTCCAACTTCCGGTTTGTACGTTGAACCTCCTCCAAATGGTGTTCAATCTTCTCTTTTTTCTTAATTGTGAAGTTCAAATCCTACAAAATGAGCATCTTCCCTCGGAGGGAATCGTTCAACTCGGATATCACACCACGGATATTGCAACTACACACGTGTGAATCCTACATTTTAACAAAATACAACTCAATTTCTACACACAATGCACAACTTTGAGAAAAACACAAATTGTGGGTACAATACATACCGGATCGGACGAGGTGCTCTCCTCGTATAGCGGGTAGGAGCCGACCGAGACCTCCTTTTCCCAGGAAACCATGGTCTCGGAGGAGAAGCCGGGAAGATCGACAGCTACGGAGGCGGAGGTGGCGGCGGAATGCGGCCAGATCCGTCGAGATGCGGCCGAGACGGAGCTATCCTATGGCCAAAATCTTGTCGGAGGATCCGCAGACGACAGCGGGTGAGTGGGGCGACCAAAATGGTGGGACGGGGCCGCCGGATCTAGCTGGAGGGACGGAGGAAGAAGAAGGAGCCGGCGGAGTGTGCAAATATCTACCGCGGCCGGTGATACGTCTCCAATGTATCTATAATTTCTTATGTTCCATGCTCATATTATACCAATTGCTACATGTTTTATTCACACTTCATGGCATTTTATTGCATTTTCTGGGACTAACCTATTAATAAGATGCCACAGTGTCAGTTCCTGTTTTCTGCTGTTTTTGGTTTCAGAAAAGTTGTTCTGCAAACATACTCGGAATTGGACGAAACAAAATCTCAGATGTCTATTTTTTCTGACACGTTCACGAAGTGCTAAGGAGAGACGAAGGAGGGCACCGAGGCGCCGTCCCCACACCACGGCGCGGGTGGGCCCCCTGGCGTGCCGCCACGTGGGGAGCGAGCCTCGGGCCTCCACCGACATCGCCCCTTCGCCTATAAAGTCCCTCCGAGGCATAAACCCTAAAACACCGAGCCATATTTTCAGAAAACATCCGCTGCGCCGCTGCCATCGAATCCTAACTCGGAGGGTTTCAGAAGCTCTTCCCGGCACCCTGTCGGAGAGGGGAATCATCACCGGAGGGTTCTACATCGCCATGCCTGCCTCCGGAGTGATGTGTGAGTAGTTCATCTTTGGACTATGGGTCCATAGCAGTAGCTAGATGGTTGTCTTCTCCTCTTGTGCCATCATGTTTAGATCTTGTGAGCTGCCTATCATGATCAGGATCATCTTATTATAATGCTATATGTTGTGTTTGTTGGGATCCGGTGAGTATTGAATACTATGTCAAGTTGATTATTGATCTATCTTATTTATGTTGTTTATGATCTTGCATGCTCTCCGTTATTAGTGTAGGCTTTGGTCAAGTTTATGCTTATAACTCCAAGAGGGAGTATTTATACTAGATAGTGGGTTCAGTCTCTATTAAATCTGGGGGAGTGACAGCAACCCCTAAGGTTGTAGATGTGTTGTTGCTACTAGGGGTAAAACAACAATGCTTTGTCTAAGGATATTTGTATTGTTTACATTATGCACCATACTTAATGCAATTGTCTGTTGCTTGCAACTTAATACTGGAAGGGGTGCGGATGCTAACCTGAAGGTGGACTTTTTAGGCACAGATGCATGCTGGATAGCGGTCTGTGTACTTTGTTGTAATGCCCAAGTAAATCTCATAGTGATCATCATGACTTGTATATGCATTGTTATGCGCCCTCTATTCTGTCAATTGCCCAGCTGTAATTTGTTTACCCAGCATGTTAGTATCTTATTATGGAGAGACACCACTAGTGAACTATGGACCCCGGTCCATTCTTTTACATCTGAAATACAATCTACTGCAATCATTGTTCTCTTTCATTCTCTGCAAGCAACATCATTTTCCACACTATACGTCTAATCCTTTGTTTTCAGCAAGCCGGTGAGATTGACACCCTCATTGTTTCGTTGGGACAAACTAGTTTGATTGTCTTGTGTGCAGGTTCCAAGTCAACCGTTAGAATTCCCCATCAACGTGCCAAGTTTTCTGACGCCGTTGACACCTTCGAAGCATCGCCGATTTCCTACTGGTTCGATAAACCTTGGTTTCGTACTGAGCGAAGACTTTCTGCTATACTCATCAAACCTTACACTTGAGGTCTCCTGACGAACGTGTGCTTCACACGCATCAAGCAAGTTTTCTGGCGCCGTTGCCGGGGAGATCGAGTTGCTTCTGCAAGGGGAGTCTCTCAATTCCAATCTCTTTACTTTGTTTTTGTTTTGATTATTTTATTTTTATTTTGTCTTGTTTGCTTTCTTTATATCAAAAACACAAAAAAATTAGTTACTTGTTTTACCTTTTTAATTTCGGCCTAGCTCTTGTTTTGTTAAAATGAGTACTCCTGAAGTAGAGGTTCGTTCCTTTAGGCAACAAGGGGGAGAAAGTCTGAAAGATGGTTGGTATAGAATTAGTGATGCTCATCATAGATGTACTAAAAAACATTCTACCATGATCCTTCTTAGGAATTTCTATGTTGGTGTCACTAGTTGGTATAGGTATGTTCTGAATACTCTTACAGGGGGTAATTTTCTGGGTACTCCTGCTTTGGAAGCTTGCAATTTAATTGAAAGTTTGATAGGGATACCACCTACTAAAGATATTAAAGCTGAAATCACTTTGGAAGATGTTATAAAAAAATTGGATTCTATGGAGAAAAACTTGCCAAAGTTTCTTGATAATATTAGTAAGGCTAATGAATCTATAGCAAGTATCAATGAAAAAATTACTGTTTTAGAGGGGAGCAACGCTCATGACACTCAAAATCATAGAATTGGTGATTTGAAGAGGCTATGGAAACCTTAAGCTCAACCTTTTCTTCTCTTAAGACTAGAAAGGAGAAGGCATATGTGGGAGAGAGCAAAAATTCATGTATGTTCCTAAGATGCCAAAACCAAAGACTCGTTATGATCTTAAAATTGATAAAACTTTTAGTACAATTATGGGTAACTCGAAAAGTGAAACATCTTCAGGAATCCCTAAGGTACCTATTATGACAAGTTGTGTTTTGGAGGAAGCCTTTGATGATTTATCTCTTGATAACACTTGATTTTCACTTTCTGCGCCTAGCTGAAAGCGTTAAAGAAAAGCGCTTATGGGAGACAACCCACCTTTTTATTTTCTGTCATTTTATTTTTTTTGAGTCAAGGTGTTGTTTACTTCTATAACAACTCCTTTGTATCTTTATTTTATTGCATTGTTATGCCAAGTAAAGTCTCTAGTTGAAAGTTGATGATAGATTTGGATTTCTGCGCAGTGACAGATTTTTCTGTCCACCGTTTTGAGCTGTATTCACTCCAGAAAAATCAAAAATTCTGAAAACAATCACGCATGATCCTTATATATGTACGCAACTTTCATTAGTTTAGGTTTTCGCATCTGATCAAGTTAAGTGCCTCGAAAAAATTCGTCTTTCCAGATGTTCTGTTTTTGACAGATTCTGCTTTTGTTTTGCATTGCCTCTTTTACTATGTTTGATTGGATTTCTTTGCTCCATAAAATCAGTGGCTGTAGTAATGTCCAGAAGCTTTGGTAATGATTGTGTCACAGTAGAACTTGTGAATTTTTGATTATGCACTAACCCTTAATGAGAATTACTTTAGTTTGATGTGGCGGAAGTTTTCAAGGAGCAAGCGAGAAGATGATATGATGTGATCAAGAAGAGTGAAAAGCCTAAGCTTGGGGATGCCCCGTGGGTCACCCCAGCAATATTCAAGAGACTCAAACGTCTAAGCTTGGGGATGCCCAAGGCATCCCCTTCTTCATCAACAACTTATCAGGTCATCTCTAGTGAAACTATATTTTAATTCTTCCACATCTTATGTATTTTACTTGGAGCGTCTTTTTGCTTTGTTGTTTTATTTTCTGAATAAGTTGGATCCTAGCATTCTTGTGTGGGAGAGAGACACGCTCCGCTTTTTCATGTGAATACTCATATTCTTCACTTTATCTTTTGAGTATTCTTATCTAGCTACTCTATGCTTTTAGCTCCTGTTTTTCATGCATCTCTTTAGAGTGTTAAGTCTTGTGAGTAGTACTCTCTTGTTTCATTTGTAAATCACTTGGAGAGTTTTTTTTAGTTTCTTGGTTGATGTGTTGGTTCAGAAAATGTTGCATGTGGTAGTGGTATATGAAAACTTGCATAATCTTGTAGATCATTGAACTTTGATAACTTGATTCTTTGCAAATGTTTTGAGATATTTAGATGGTAAAGCTTGCTGGTTAGTTAAGTTAAAATCATTAGTGGATTTTGTCTTTAAGCTTGTACCGTACTACAAACTCTACTAAAATTGTTGAAGGTGTAGTTGGACTTGATAGCTTTCCATGTCTAAAAGAGATTCGTAATAACTAAGTTGTGCTGAAGGTCGAGGGATCTAACGGGGTACTTGTGCCGCCGTGAACGGCCCTTCTTGGAGTGAATTTTAATCATGCTCTTAATGTTGAACCTGCTAGTTGTTTGCAATAAGCTTGTGAGTTTTTTTGACTAATGTTGAGCTATGATTTTTGGCACTTCCACCATCCAAATTTGCTAGCCTCTTCGGTGTTGTGCATTGCCTTCTGCTCACATTGAGAGTTGTGCATACTTCGCCAGTACATCCAAACCCGTGGGAGGACTTTCTCTTGTTCTCCTACACATAAGCCCATACATCTTCCTCAAAACAGCACCATACCTACCTACTACAGTATTTCCATAGCTGTTCCGAGATATATTGCCATGCAACTTCATCTTACATTACATGACTTGTTGTCATTTATCATTCATATATTGCTTTGCATGATTCTATACAGCTGATGTGTTTACCCATGTTACGCTAGATCATTGCATATCCTGCTACACTGGCAGAGGCATACAGTTTCATTCATCATGTTCATTGTGAGTTATTTGTACCAAAAAGTGTGTTGTCATATTAGGATGTTGCCCCTAAAAGTGAAAAGAGCCATGGAGGCCATCGAAAAGAGAAACAGAAAAAGAAAAAAATGGAAAAAGAAAAAAGAAAAAAAAGAAAAAAGAAAAAGGGGGCAACATTAC
This sequence comes from Poa pratensis, assembly GCA_947311845.1. Lineage (NCBI taxonomy): Eukaryota > Viridiplantae > Streptophyta > Magnoliopsida > Poales > Poaceae > Poa > Poa pratensis. The sequence goes on along the minus strand of CAMZMU010000074.1, from coordinate 126,832,337 downwards.
TATCCTTTTCCACACTTGTGCTCATGTTTTAGCACCTGCATATTCATAGTCATCATTTGTGCTCATGTTTAGCACCTACTCCATGTGAGAGAGTTTTCATGCTTTACTAGTATAACTATGTGGGGAATTTACACTATAGAACTTGGGTTATATTCCAATGATGAGCTTCCTCAAAAGTGCTCTAGGTCTTCATGAGCAACCAAGTTGGATGCACCCCCACTAGTTCCATTGGAGAGCTTTCATACACATATAGCTCTATGTGCATCCGTTGCATGGCAATCACTACTCCTTACATAGCTTCGATTATAAGACTTCCTCTTGTCTAATGATCACTTATAGCTTTGTGAGACTTTGTTCTTTTGGCCTTCCAAACCCCCATTAATGTTCTTTTAGCCATAACATCATGGTGCCAATACCAAATGTTTGCGCTCACCGGTTGAGTACTTCGAAACAGTTGATTCATGATGTTCATGTTTATATTTACTTGACTGAATCCTTCTATGTTATGAAAGATTACTTGATGCTTGGATTTGAAGGATAGAACTCCTACACCTGATACTTAAAACATTTTAATGAACCTTGTACGGTTTCATGTCTTTGAAGTAATAGTTCATGAAAACTTTTAGCTTGTTTAACTATCTTGCTTTGTTATCTCTTGTTTAATATCAATTATAGACTTTTGCTTTGAATGATTTGATCTCATCTCATATGCTTTACAATATTATTTGATCAAAATTGTGTGGTAGCATGTCACTACAGAAATTATTTGTTGTTATCTTTTTACCTACTCGAGGACGAGTAGAACTAAGCTTGGGGATGCTTGATACGTCTCCAACGTATCTATAATTTCTTATGTTCCATGCTCATATTATACCAATTGCTACATGTTTTATTCACACTTCATGGCATTTTATGCATTTTCTGGGACTAACCTATTAACAAGATGCCACAGTGCCAGTTCCTGTTTTCTGCTGTTTTTTGTTTCAGAAAAGTTGTACTGCAAACATACTCGGAATTGGACGAAACAAAATCCTAAATGCCTATTTTTCCGACACGTTCACGAAGTCCGAAGGAGAGACGAAGGAGGCACCGAGGCGCCGTCCCCACACCACGGCGCGGGTGGGCCCCCTGGCGCGCCGCCACGTGGGGAGTGAGCCTCGGGCCTCCACCGACATCGCCCCTTCGCCTATAAAGTCCCCCGAGGCGTAAACACTAAAACACCGAGCCATATTTTCAGAAAACATCCGCTGCGCCGCCGCCATCGAACCCTAACTCGGGGGGTTTCAGAAGCTCTTCCCGGCACCCTGCCGGAGAGGGGAATCATCACCGGAGGGCTCTACATCGCCATGCCTGCCTCCGGAGTGATGTGTGAGTAGTTCATCTTTGGACTATGGGTCCATAGCAGTAGCTAGATGGTTGTCTTCTCCTCTTGTGCCATCATGTTTAGATCTTGTGAGCTGCCTATCATGATCAAGATCATCTTATTGTAATGCTACATGTTGTGTTTGCTGGGATCCGATGAGTATTGAATACTATGTCAAGTTGATTATTGATCTATCTTATTTATGTTGTTTATGATCTTGCATGCTCTCCGTTATTAGTGTAGGCTTTGGCCAAGTTTATGCTTATAACTCCAAGAGGGACTATTTATGCTAGATAGTGGGTTCAGTCTCTATTAAATCTGGGGGAGTGACAGCAACCCCTAAGGTTGTAGATGTGCTGTTGCTATTAGGGGTAAAACAACAATGATTTGTCTAAGGATATTTGTATTGTTTACATTATGCACCATACTTAATGCAATTGTCTGTTGCTTGCAACTTAATACTGAAATGGGTGTGGATGCTAACCTGAAGGTGGACTTTTTAGGCACAGATGCATGCTGGATAGCGGTCTGTGTACTTTGTTGTAATGCCCAAGTAAATCTCATAGTGATCATCATCACTTGTATATGCATTGTTATGCGCCTCTCTATTCTATTAATTGCCCAGCTGTAATTTGTTTACCCAGCATGTTAGTATCTTATTATGTAGAGACATAGTGGTGGCGCTGGGGGTATGCCCCTCATTCACGGGAATACCCATGATTTTGACGCGAAAAAAGATGTGTATATATGTAGCCCAGCCCACTAAGGCAGAGACGGAAAAAAAAAGCCCAGCTGGGCTGCTTGTCTCGCATCGCTCCGTCCGTCCGTCGCCTCGCACAGACGCACGCACGCAGGCAGACGTCCTCTGCCTTTCCCCTTTCCTTCGTCGACCTAGATGCGACCTGACGGCTCACGGCTGACGACGACGGACAACCGCCGCCGGCCGATGCAGCCTGGAGCAGGCAACGGCCCCGCGCCCGCGGCGGCGGCGCCCCGCCCCCGCCGGTCCTCGCCCCTCCTCCCGTCCGCGCTGCCCCGCCCAGCGTCCCCGAGCAGCGCAATCTGCGCAGAAGGTACGGCCACCCGCCTCTCCCCCAATTTCGTGCTTCATTCCTTGATTTGCTTCATTGCTTGCTAATACTCCACCTAGAATCGTACTACTTCTGCTCTGTAAAAGATGAAAGAGGACAGAAATAACCAAGTAAATAAATCAAGGTTTTCGTTATTCTAGCTGCTGCTGTTGCTGAATTCGTGTGCGCGATGAGGAGTCCCCTGTACAGAATAGAACAGGAGTAGACATGGAAGAAAATAAGGCTGAAATTTAAAATACAGTGTTAGGATTTTTTTTAGTTCACAAGCTCGGACTGCAAATGCAAGGCATGGCAAGGCAAGGCAGTGTTTCGGGAAAAAAACATACAGTACCTCCAATACCTGTTTCTGCTGTTGAAATAGATCCGTAGCTTCCTAGATTAGTCCTATTTTGCTCCAACTTACTGAAATTGGCAAGTTAGATAGGAAGCTAAGAAATTCGGCACGGGTAGCTCATGAATTCAGGTTATCCAGGGTTGAGCAGTAGTAGATAGACTCTTGCTTTAGCCACGAGATGGTCATTATTATTTTGCTCCAACTACACGCACTGTCCTAGATGCATGTACATTATTTTACATAGACTCTTGCCTGTCCTAGATGCAAGTTTTAATTTCTGTTCCTTGTTTTCTTGTACCGTAGAAGAAGAAGAGAGGTGTTGTTGGCAGTAGCATACATAAACTGTGGGAAAAAGCTTCAAAGACAAGGAAAACGGATGAATCATCCACACCGAATCAGACAAGAACTGAATCTAGTGTTGTTCATCTTGAGAGCAATTTGCAAATGGTGTTATGGCAAGAACCGGAGAGTACGCTTGCTACAAAGTTTTATGCTTATGATCAAGTGAAGTTGGTTACGCTTGCTACAAAGTTTTATGCTTCTGATTTTACAAGTGAGGAACTAGCAAGACTTCTATGGCAACTAAACATGTATGTTACTAATGTGCGTAGAGATGAAATGTTCCAAAATTTGGTAAATCTGTGTCAACTTTCAGTTATGCTTGTCAAGACAAAGAAGCATGAATATTATCATATTGTTTACAAGCTTCTTAAGTTGGTATTGATTCTACCAGTAGCCACTGCTGATGTTGAAAGGGTATTCTCTTCAATGGACTATCTGAAGAATAAGAAAAGGAACAAAATGAGTGATGGCTATTTGAACAATTGTATGGTTACATTTGTTGAGAGAGGGTTCTTCAGGCAAGTAAAGGATGAGGATATCATCAATCTCTTCCAAAAAAGCACCCGCAAAGTTATATTGTAAGATGGAATATCATCACTTTATCAATCAAAAGGTACCTATGTATTCATGTCGTTATGGGCTTATAAATTGAAATATTACTATTGCTGTTTTGCTAGTGTTGTTTTATCCATATATTGTTAGTGTTATGCTGTTTGGGTCATATAATACATTTAGAGCAAAAAAAAAAATTTGGGAGGAATACCCAGTGTTCATTTCCTGGAGCCGCCACTGGAGAGACACCACTAGTGAACTGTGGACCCCGGTCCATTCTTTTACATTTGAAATACAAGCCACTGCAATCATTGTTCTCTTTCATTCTCTGCAAGCAAACATCATTTTCCACACTATACGTCCAATCCTTTGTTTTCAGCAGGCCGGTGAGATTGGCACCCTCACTGTTTCGTTGGGGCAAAGTAGTTTGATTGTCTTGTGTGTAGGTTCCAAGTCAACTGTTAGAATTCCCCATCAACGTGCCAAGTTTTCTGACGCCGTTGACACCTTTGAAGCATCGCCGATTTCCTACTGGTTCGATAAACCTTGGTTTCGTACTGAGTGGAGACTTGCTGCTATACTCATCAAACCTTACACTTGAGGTCTCCTGACGAACGTGTGCTTCACACGCATCAGCCGGCAAGGGTTCCGCCATATTTATGGTGCGGATGGGTAGGTCCACATTGTAAGCGACCTGAGGGCGGATACGTCCGGGCGCGTCCGGGCCGCCCCTAACCCTCACCACATATGGGCTGGGTTTGGGGTGTGCCGGACCGCCCGGACGTTTGGGGCCAGTTTGGGGGACGCGGCTGGGCGGACGATTTCGGCCCAAAGGCCGTCCGGACTGTCCGCCCGGACGTTTGGGCTGGGTTTGGGGGACGCGGTTGGAAATGCTCTAAGTCATAACATAACTTAATTTCGGCGGGAAGTATGTAGTACATGCTAATAACCCTCAAGTTTTTATTCAAAAACACGTTCCTACAATATTAATTAAGGAGGAAACGTCACTGTCACAACAATAATCGAAGAAAGAAAATAATTTACAAAACGGTGTACCAAATACAAATCAAGTTCATTGATTACATCAACTTCTATAAACAGATACATACGCGCGTTTTAAAGATTTTAAGCAAGAAGACATCGCATCTCGCCACATTTGCTTGATCCATACGCGTGTTGCACCCCGTGGGCACCACTTCGTGCTCCGGCAGCCCGCCGCCTGATCCGCCGGCTAGACGACGACCATGCCACACGCGCTCGCGCGGAACACTCGCATCGACAAATCGCTCTCACTGTCGAACAGGCGTGCTCACCGCGTTCCACTACGCATGCTTACTTTGCACCGCTCTCCGTGGCAGACATAACCGTAAGGCATAGATGTCAATGTGAGACAAATGGAAGACCGTTGCCACATCGGCAATCCTATTGTTTGGGAAAGACCTAACTGTCACTTCTGACCGAGAATCGAAAGTTGATGGTGCTAATTTCTGGGATTAGGACTTCAAGGTTCTATCCCGACTTTCAGACTTTAGTCCCCACGCTTCAATAACCAGGCCTTCGGAAACCTCCATGCAACATCTAATCTAAGAAAAAAAATCATATCGAAAGAAGGATGGAACCTGACACCCGTGGCAGGCCACGACTCATTTGCAAGACCGAAAGGACTCGTAAGCAGTGCACTGTTTGATAGAAAATAAATATGATCACAACTTTGTTTTTAGGGAGAGGAGCATGGGTGGAGCTTCAAAGCAAGTTTTTTTTTGCAAGGAATTGAAAGGAAGTTTTTGACAAATAGATATTCATGGGCGTGAAACTTCTCAAGAGAATCTCGTTCAAATCATGGAGATAAGGTGGAAGAGCTCTTCATCCCTGCACACAAACTATCGATGAGAATTTGCAAGACTGAATGGATAACATGTAACACCCCTGAAATTTCAGTAATTTTTTTTTTGCATCTTAAAAGTTCTTTCTTGCTCTACCTCTCTTGCGGCCCATTGCTTTCTTTAGGCCTTTTTCTTTCCATCATCTTTCTAAATACTAAGCTCCCTAGGATTGGAGCCCTCTCCTTCTCTCACATGTCAACATCATGGTAGAGCCCACGTAGCTCACATTATTTATTTATAGTTAATAGTTCTATATCTTTCTAAATACTAAGCTCCCTAGGATTGGAGCCCTCTCCTTCTCTCACATGTCAACATCATGATAGACCCCACATACCTCACATTATTTATTTATAGTTAATAGTTCTATATTCAGTTTAAAAAAATATTGGCTATATACATATGTTTGTACTTATCGACTAAATTTTTGGTGAAATAAAAATGATTCCCATCTATATATAAAAAATTGTGGCTGTAAAAAAAAAGAAAATAGCTCTTTTTCCCTCAAAATACTCTTTTTGGGTAGACTAAAATACAAAAAAATCTTCTAGAGTGTGTGCAATACGTACACATAGTTGTATGTTTTGTTTCAAAAACTTGAAACATAAACATGTCATTTCGATTTTTTACAATGAGATGTGGTGAGTCCAGAGCTACTGGTGCTACCCGACAACGTTCTCTCTCTTATCTCTGCCGCCGGCGTCCACCATAGAGTCGCGTATTTTACCGAAAATGTTTTTATGTTTGGTGGTGTACTCTTTTCCCTAAAAAAATATTCTTTTTGGGTAGACTAAAATACAAAATAAATCTTCTAGAGTGTGTGCAATACGTACACATAGTTGTATGTTTTGTTTCAAAAACTTGAAACCTAAAAATGTCATTTCAATTTTTTACAAGGAGATGCGGTGAGTCCAGAGCTATTGGTGCTACCCGACAACGCTCTCTTATCTCTGCCGCCGGCGTGCACCATAGCGTCGTGCGACCTGTGCCACGTGACACCATTTCTCTCCCTCCGTCTTTATGTTTGGTGGTGTGTGGCTGAGTACACGGACGAGTGAGTGCGTGTGCTCGAGGACGCGCCTGACGCGCAAGGTCAACGCGGCCGCGGATCTCACCCGTCCACGCATCGGCCGGAATCCCATCTCCGGTCCGATGCTCCCCGCCGGCGACGGCTCGTCGGCCGCTATCTCTTTCCCCGACGCGGACGGCGACGACTCCTCCGAAGACGGCGACTTCACCGACGCTCCGTTCCTCGAACCGCCCGATCCCACCTCCGCCGCCGCCACCGCGCTCCCCGTGGGTGGAAGTGGCGGCCAGGCCTTGTCCGGCGGCGAGCGGCGGCCCCTCTTCCAGCGCCTCTGGACGGAGGAGGACGAGATCGTGATCCTCCGCGGCTTCGCGGTGTTCACCGCCGTCCGCGGCACGGCGTTTGCGTCGCACCAGTACGACACGGACCCCTTCTACGAAGACATGCGCCGCCGCCCCCCCATTCCCCCGGAGGATCTGCCCGGTGGATCTGCCGCCGTCGGGGGATCTGACACACCTAGCCGGCCGGCGATGGACTCCTCCCCCCACGGCTGCGGCGGCGCCTTCCTGGCCGGTGGCCTGGGCCGTGGCGGGAGCGGAGGAAGCGGCAAGGGCAGAAGCGGGAGCGGGATCGGCGGGGACAGCTCGTCCGCCATCGGCGGCGGCGGCGCGTCGGCGGACGCGTGGACACGGCTCGCCAGCTCCGGCGTCGAGGCCGACCTGGCGTTCCCGGTGGGATGTGGCGGAGACGGGGCGGGATCGGAACCCGGAGGGATTCCAGGGGACATCCCGTTCTGCAGCGAGGAGTGCAGGAGGGAGCAGATGGAGGCGGACGAGGAGGTGGAGAGGAAGGAGAAGAACACTGCCAAGAAGCTGTCGCAGGAGGCGCCGGCCGGAGCCAACGACTGCCTCGGCGACGTCGACGAGAGCGGTGCTATCCAGCGCCTTTTCTTTCTTTTTCACCTACGTCGTTTATTTCTAAGTTTAATAGAATGTTAACTAAGGTCTTGAGACTTATGAAATTCGACCGTCTTACGGTTGTTTCTAAAGTTTCGACTGGGTTGACTGCCACCTATTTGAATGAAAAAGAAGCGAATGCCACATTAGATGGTCAGCTTCTTTCTCATTTAATTGGTGAAGTGTCAGAGATTGGTTTGCATGAGGACGAGTTGTGCTCATTGTATGAGTTAAAAGCATCTTGCGGGAAATCTAAATCCGCCTCTAACAATTTGCCTCGGAAACGGGCTAAGTTTTCCAAATCTCCCATAGTTTCCCAATGAATGGCATGTTCGCAAATAGCAGAGGTTTTGGTGACCTGGCTAAACATTTGCATTTTGCTGGTTGCATTCGGGACCATAATTTGGATTTCTTAGTTATTTCTGAGACTGGAAGACGTGAGTTCTCGCAATCTCTATTAAACCGGCTTTCAGGCGGTATAGACTTTGATTGGTACTCTCGTCCTCCCCATGGCCGCTCCGGAGGCATTTTACTAGGTATCAGGACGGATACCATGGAAGCGTTGGATGTTACGGATGGTGATTTTCATATTAAAATGCACATCCGTAATAAATCCGATAATTTCATTTGGAGTCTTGTTGTCGTGTATGGGCCGGCTCAGGACGCGGCCAAGACTTCTTTTCTTTGTGAAATGGTAAACTTGGCAAAGGATAACCCACACCCTTTTATCATTGGTGGGGATTTCAATATGTTACGTTTTCCGTTTGAGAAAAGTAAGGGTCGGTTTGACAACCGTTGACCTCTTCTGTTCAATGCAGTCATCGACAGCTTGAACTTACGAGAGATTACAATGGTGGGGAGACAGTTCACTTGGGCTAATTCTCTCCCTGAATCCACATACGAGAAGCTAGACCGTGTACTGATAGATACTGATTGGGAATCTAGGTTCCCATTGGTGTCGGTACGGGCCCTAGAACGTATTGAGAGATTGTCAGACCATGCTCCCATTCTTTTGACCACTGGAACACCTAGACCACAGTGTAAGCCACGGTTCAAGTTTGAGCTTGGGTGGCTGCACCGCGAGGGTTTCTATGAGTTGGTTAAAAGAATTTGGGAAAGACCAGTTGCGGGGGATTCGCCTATCCAGCGGTGGAACAACAAGATACGTGCTTTACGCACGCACCTCGTTGGTTGGGCTCGTCATACTTCTGGTTTACTTAAAAAAGAGAAGGAACGACTTTCCTCGATAATTGATGCTCTAGAAGCATTAGCAGAAGTTCGGTTACTATCCGAGCAAGAGGTTGAGCTAAAGAGCCAATCCAATGCACAGATAGCGAAGCTTCTGCGAGAGGAGGAGTTAAAATGGTATCAACGTTCTAAAGCCCAATTCATCCTAGAAGGGGATTCGAATACTCGCTATTTCCACAGTATTGCCAATGGCAGACACAGGAAAAAGCGCATTCATTCTCTAGCCCAGGATGAGGGAACGATTGAAGGCCATGAACAACTAAAGTCGTATATTACAAATTACTATAAAAACCTGTTCGGTGCTCCTGACGAAGGAAATTTCACTTTGGATGAGTCCCGAACAGAGGATATTCCCCAGGTTTCAGATGCGGAAAATAGTCTACTTACTAAACTCTACTCAGAGGAGGAAGTGAGGATGGCGGTTTTCCAAATGAAACATAATTCAGCACCTGGACCTGATGGTTTCCCAGCTGAGTTCTACCAGAACTTTTGGGATGTTATCAAGTCTGATTTGCTTCAACTGTTCGCCTGTCTTCACAATGGACAGCTAGAGTTGTTTCGTCTCAATTTTGGTGAGATAATTTTATTACCTAAGGTTAACGAGGCAGAAAGGATTCAACAATTTAGACCTATATGCCTTCTTAACGTTAGTTTTAAAATATTCACCAAAGCGGCTACGATTCGACTGAACAGTGTGGCAGATCATGTGGTTCGTCCGTCTCAGACGGCTTTTATGCAAGGCCGCAACATCCTTGATGGAGTTGCGATCCTACATGAAACAGTTCACGAGCTACATAGGAAAAAGCTGAATGGGGTAATTCTCAAAATTGACTTTGAGAAAGCTTATGATAAAGTCAAATGGTCTTTCCTTCAGCAGACTCTCAGAATGAAAGGTTTTTCTCTGAGTGGTGCGCGTTAATTAATAGCTTTGTTTCGGGAGGAAGTGTAGCCATTAAGGTCAATGATGACACTGGCAAATACTTTCAAACGAAAAAAGGCCTCAGACAGGGTGACCCGTTATCGCCAATACTATTTAATATAGTGGCTGATATGTTGGCTATCTTGATCGAACGCGCTAAATCGGAGGGTCAAATTGAAGGAGTGATTCCACATCTTGTTGATGGTGGTTTATCGATTCTTCAATATGCTGACGATACAATTCTTTTTATGGAACATGACATCGAAAAAGCTCGTAACCTTAAGCTGATCTTGTCAGCATTCGAGCAACTTTCGGGTCTTAAGATAAATTTCCATAAAAGTGAATTGTTTTGCTTTGGCGAGGCTCGAGAAAACGCCGCCTTGTATGCTGAACTTTTTGGCTGTGAGCAAGGTCAATTTCCTATCAACTATTTGGGTATTCCGATTCATTATCGGAAACTTACAAATGCTGAATGGAAAAAGGTGGAGGAAAGACTTCAATTACGTTTAAATAGCTGGAAAGGCAAACTCTTATCCCTGGGTGGAAGATTGGTTCTCATAAACTCGGTACTAACAAACATGGTACTGTACATGATTTCATTCTTCCAATTGCCCAAAGGAGTTTTAAAAAGATTGGATTATTTCCGGTCTAGATTCTTTTGGCAAGGGGATAGTGAGAAGAAAAAATATCGTCTGACTAAATGGAGTGTGGTTTGCTGTCCTAAAGACCAAGGAGGGCTCGGAATTCATGACCTTGAGGTCAAGAATAGAGCCTTGCTAGGTAAATGGCTCTTCAAACTTCTATCGGAAGATGGAGTTTGGCAAACCCTCCTTAGGAGAAAGTATGTGGGAGATCAAGCTGTTTCTCAGGTTTTTGGAAACCTGGCGATTCACACTTCTGGGCTGGTCTCATGGCTACAAAGAAGTTTTTTTCCAACATGGATCTTTCTCAATTAGGGATGGATCGGAAATTCGTTTCTGGAGGATAAATGGCTAGGCCAATCTACCCTAGAGAACAATATCCGGCTCTGTACGCTATTGTACGAAACAAAAGCGACACGCTCGCGAAGGTGTTGGGTACCTCCCCACCAGATGTTTCGTTCAGAAGAAGTTTACTTGGAACTAGACAAGCATCCTGGAATGCCTTGCTCATCCGATTGGATTCGGTCCAATTGTCGGAAGGTCCAGATAGATTTCAATGGAATCTTACGAAGAATGGTAAATTCTCGGTTAATTCTATGTATAGAGCTAATTCTACCCGAAGTGCCAGTCGATATTAAGGATAATAACAAAATTTGGAAGATGAAGATCCCGCTTAAAACTAAAGTGTTCGCGTGGTATCTTCGTCGGGGTGTAATTCTTACAAAAGACAACCTTGCCAAGCGTAATTGGCACGGAAGTAAAAAGTGTGTTTTCTGTCAACATGATGAGACCATTACACACTTATTCATCCAGTGCGAATTCGCCAGGTCTATATGGTCAGCCGTCCAGATAGGTTCTACCTTACATCCACCGCGTACTGTTGCAAACATTTTTGGCAACTGGTTAAATGGCGTGGATTAGGTTTAAACTCTTCTGTAGGATGGACGCGATTGCCGTTATTTGGTCGCTGTGGCTATGTAGAAATGACAAGGTTTTTAATGATAAAAATGTTTCTGTTATGCAGGTTATTTATCGGTGTACAGCTACGCTACGAGCATGGTCGGCCCTGCAGCGTGTGGAACACCGAGACTTATTTTTGGAGGTGGCGTCGAGGCTGGAGGCTGCGGCCAGAGAGTTATTCTCCCGGCATGGGTGGCAACATAGACTCCGGATAGACCTACCACCATCTTAGGCGGATCTACAATTTCTCATTATGTTATGTAATTCGCCTTTTCCTTTTTGTTCTGATTTGGTTACTGTTAAACTGGTGGGTGTGTGCATCTTAGCTATGCAGAGGCCGGGTGTAATGCTTAAAACTCTTAAGTAATAAAATCTCTTTATCTAAAATGTTTGGTGGTGTACTCCTAATCTTACTACAACAAAATAAATGTGTCCTTTCTATACTTCTCAATATTTATGTGAGGATGTATGAATAATTATGTTATAAAATAGTGAGCCAGTGATACTATTTTATCTATCTATCTATCTATCATTGATACTAAATTTTATTCATGTCTCGCTAAATTTCTGTTTGTTCATCTATCATTGTCCATATTAGGATAGACGCGGCAACACGCGTGTTTTCCTTCTAGTTTACTCTATCCCAGCAGCCCAAGACTGAACCGAACCAGTCAATTCTCAAAATCGACCAAATCGTGGTCGCTGCTGTTCCAGAGCTCCGCCACCGCACACCTCGGGCACCACGCCGCCGACCTGCAAAAAGAGAGCGGAATAGCCACGTGGCACTGTATCCCTTGCTCCTGGTCGCCGAGAAGTCTGGCGCTGCCACGACGATGCTGCACTAGAGGAGAGCACCTGGAGGCTTATCTGCTGTCCGCTGGAACCGCCTCAGTCAACCGACGTCCGGCTGAACCGACCTCCAACAGCACCGCCTCTCCACTCTATAGATCCTTGCCTTAGAGCAGTTCTTGCTCAGTTTCGTCAAGCTCAACCTTGTACAGTATAGTATTTTCTGAACATTCCAGTGAAGTCGTTTTGAATTTTGATTCTTGCTGCACTGTCGCACATCCATCGTCTTCTTCTTGTGATACAGGTAGACCACTGAACACCACATGACTCTGTATGGTTTGATCTTTTCAGCTGTAACACTTACTGCTTTTCGTCGCGAAAATGGAACCGCCACTCTCCTGATCACCTCCATGCCCTCGGTTGCAGCTGGCGAGTCTCGCCGGCGACGCAATCGTCAATTTCATGACCTCCCTCCAGGGTCCCTGTTTATTACTGAACCTGAACATAAGTTCAGTGTCAAACCATACTCAACTAGCCCAGCTAGTATTTTTTTCCTTTCTCTTTGAGCTCAATCCAGTGAAACACCACACTAGACAATTAAAGTCTAGCCCAAAAATCTGAAACCTTCTGCTAGTTTCAGCTAACACCATAAACTCCATTTCAATTTCCCTTATACCATAAATCTGAATGCTATTATTTATTCTTTAGTTCTAGTTTCAAAATTAATTATATTTTACCCGCAAAAAAAAATTTAATTATATTTTGTTCCTAGCGGTAGAAGCTCTTATGGTTCAACAAGGACCAGGTAAGAAAGTGCTACACAAAGTAGAAAGTCTCATAAATCAGATGGAAGGTAAGTGGAAAAGTAGAATCTTATACACGACGAACATGAAAGAACAAAGTAGTTTTGAACTCAAATGCTTATTTCTCCTATTGGTTTTCAGAGGGCCGTCTGAAAAAATTGAGGCCCCAGTGCGAGATCTAAAATAGAGACTATAATATGAAATCTCAGAAAATCAAAACATGTTTTTATTGGATTTTATAACTTCAAAATGCATACTATTTCTTACAATACGTTGTAATATGGCAAACTCTGATGCTAAAAAGAATAGATATTTTATTTTGAGAAACAACAAAAAGAAAGTCTAGTTTCCAAGCACTGAGGCTGCGACCTCTAGCTAGGCACCACCCAATCAGTAATCACCCATGCCCAAGTTCAGTAGATATTTTTCTCAAAACGAAAAGTTCAGTACCTATTTTGTTAACCAAGATGATGACATGGAGGGCCCACGAGCTGACGCGGACAGAGAGAAGCGAGCAAGGACTCGCTTACCTTCACGAGACTGGGTCAAGCGTTTCATTGTCCAATAGTTCGCGAATAGAACCTGGCTGTAGCAAAGGCCTTGTAACCTGTTCCTTCTTCCTCTCCAACATTCCTCTGAACATGTCCTCATAATTTCAAATTCGAGATCCTGTGTGAGAGTGGTGCTAACATTCTGGTATCAGAGCGTGTTTCAGTGCATCAAATGCAGTTTGTGTATCCTTTGTCCGGATGAATGGAACATTCTTTCGAAGGAGTCGTGTCTTGGGGTGAAAGGCTTGCTGATGGAGCCATACCGGTGCACAAATTTTTGGTAGTATCAAGCTAGTGCGAGAAAACTGTGCAATTGCTTGACATCCAATGGTATTGGTCAATCCCACATAGTAACTATTTTCGACTCATCCGTGGCAACTCCACGAGCAGAAATCACATGCCCTAAATAGCTGATACTCTGTTGTGCGAAGGCACACTTGCTCATCTTGACTTTCCACTGACTTTCTGCCCAAGAGTCCAAGACCCTCAAAACTTGTTGAAGGTTTATGACATGCTCACAATATGTGCTACTATAGACCAATATGTCGTCGAAAAAGACCAGCGCGCATCGATGGAATTGTGTGGCCAATGGTCTGTTCATTTTAGCTTCAAATGTCGCGGGAGCACCTGTCCGACCGAAGGCCATGACAGTGAATTCGAAGTGGCCGTGATGTGTATGAAACGTAGTCTTGTTTTCATCTCCTTCCGTCAAGCGGATTTGATGGTAAACAGTATGTAGATCAAGCTTGGAAAACCGTTGCGATTCATCAAGCAATTCGTCGATTACCGTTAGAGGATACTTGCCCTTTTCTGTCAAGGCATTGAGATGCCTATAGTCAACACATGGTCGCCATGTATGGTCTTTTATCTTTACCATGATCGAAGGAGATGCAAAGTTGCCTGAGCTTGGCCGAATAACACCAGATTTCAACATTTCAGAAACTTGCTTTTCAACTTCGTTCTTGTGCTCTGGTGTAAACCGGTATGGCCTGATCTGGACTGGACGAGCACGAGCTATGAGAGTAATAGAATGAGTAACTGTTCGTCGAGGTCGCAAGCCAACTGGTTCAGAAAACACCTTTAGCAAATTTGTCAAGCAAGGATTGTATCTCAGGTGGAATATCAGGAGCGGTGTCATCTGCAGTTGATAGTAACTGAATTTCCAACACTGTATAAGCAAATGAAGTGTACACTCGCCCTTGCAAGCAAACCCAAGCCCCTTTATATGGAAGTGCCAACCACTTGTTTTGCCAGTCAGCAAAAGAAATAGTCACACTACAAGAAATGTGCTGATATATGACCTTTTGATAATGACGGTGGACAAATTAGTCATAAAATTATGACAATTTTAGATGAAATGGTCACACGGTGGTTGGAGAGGGAAAACCCTCTAAAATTACGACGATTTAGTTAAGAAGGTCATACATGAAATCGTCATAATTATGGGAAAGTATAGTAGTCCCCCGGGGGATCTTTCCCTCCGATCCCCCGGGTCGCCAGCCTGACACCTGTCCACTAAAAAGGGGCTAATCCCGCTTTTGCTACGAAAACTCCCGTTTTTGCTACAAAACGTCCCGCTTTTGCTGCATTGTAGCAAAAAACAGTTCGTACACAGAACATAAAAGAAAAAATGTGGCCTCGCCGGAGACCTCACCTGAGACCTCGCCGGAGACATGGTAGCAAAAATTTTATGCTATTGTAGCAACAAAAAAATTCTACTGTAGCAAAATCAACTTCGCCGGAGACATCGCCGGAGACCTCACCAGAGACCTCGCCGGAGATATAGTAGCAAATTTTTTGATCTATTGTAGCAAAAACAGATAACAATAATAGCAAAAAATATATATATTGCAGCATCGTAAAAAACAAAAAATTCCGGCGAGGTTCTCCGATGAGACTTATGATGCAAAAATTCCGGACCGAAAAGTTTTTGCTACATGTAGCAAAAAATGAGACTTTTTTTTGCTACCGTAGCAAAAACGGGCTCTAGGGGACTATTTTCCGGACCGAAAAGATTTTGCTACAATAGCACATTTTTTTTTGCTACGGGATCTCCGGCGAGGTCTCCGGTGAGGTCCGGCGAGTCCGGTGAGGTCTCCGGCGAAATCGGTCTTTTCTTTTCTGTTTTCTGGGCGAACCGTTTTTTGCTACATTGGAGCAAAAGCGGGTGATTATTTGCTTCAGTGTAGCAAAAGCGGGATTTGGTGGGATTTTGGGTAAGAGAGGAGGACACGTGTTGGCAGGGGGATCCGGGTGATCTTTCCCCCAGATCACCCGGGGGACGCCTAGTTCTCTCCCATAATTATCCCCAGACAGTTGTGGCAGTATTATTGTAGACATGTCATCCATTATTCCTATGTGTCCTGCTGACATGTCACATTCTGCTTATGTCATTTATAGTATATGGTTTGAACACACTGCCACGTGGGACCCACTGTGAGCGACACACATTTGATTTGTTGACCAATCTGACATGCGGGCCCCATGTCACGTGGGACCCACACGCTGACATTGGACCGACATGTGACCTTTGAGAGCTGTTATGTGGGACCCACCATATGGTGGACCTACCCTGACATAGAGGACCCGTCCTGCTGCCATACAGGACCCACTCGTAAGCAAAGTAATAATAATGAAATAAAATGACGGATGGAAGGATCGAACCAGCAACCTCCTTCTCGACCAGTCCGCGCAGCATCAACCACCACAACACCACTTAGTTACTGATGTTTAAGCAAACCGAAGTCTATTTGACAGATGAGTCATTGCTGGGCCTGGGCCTCGGGTAACTTTTTTTCCGCAAAAAAGTCAGAAGGGAGGCGCGGTCCGGACGGCCGACTGCGCAGCTGGGCTAGCCCAGTTCGGCTTGGCTGCTATCTTTTTTTTGTTGTTTTTTTCTATTTTCTCTTATCTATACCTCTTATAAAGCAAAACCCTACTAAGTTCATTTATAATTTTTCTATCTTCACATGCAGGCTATCCACATCATCGCGTATTCCCAACCGTTTGATCTGATTGTCTTCTTGATTCTCAACCATCCGATCTGTTTCTCTCAACATTTAAGTCAGCCACCTAAGCAAGTTTGTCACTAACAAAAAAAGAAGTGTACATGCCATCTCAACTTTTATGCACCCTGTAATCTTCTCCACAAGACTTTCCTTCCGCTGCAGTAATTAACTGCATTTGTCTCTTCCTCTTCTCCACCGTTCCTCCTCCTCAATCTTTTGCTCTTCTCCACTACTGCTCCGGCATAAAGGACACACGCTTTAACTGATGAAAGCATCCAAAAGCACACATGCTCAATATTCTCCCATGTTCCTCCGGCTAAACGAACAAGCATGCCTACCCATTTTCATTTTTTTACTGGCAAAGGGCCAAGCAGGACATCAGATCCATCAAGCTGCCGTCGCTTGCTGACTATTCCCGCCAGTCGCTTCCCTGGTAGCCTGTGCTCCAGGAGATGAGCGGATGGAAGAGGGGTAATAGAACAATAGCAGCAACTATACTAGCAGCATGGACGAGGATGCAGCCTACCTGTTCAGCGTGTCCCTCTAGCTTTCACCAATATGGTATTTTCTATTTTGTTTCTCCAAGCAATTATATTTGATTACGTCCGGTTTTTTTTCATTTGGACATAAGGTTACTTCTGATCTTCTGCATGTACATAAGGTAGAAGATATATCTTTAGATCATACAGTGCAATTTTGTTTTTCTATCTTCCCACACTAAACATTGATTGATTGCTAATACAGTTCATTGTTTTTTTTCGTGTTTTTTGTAGCAGTACAAATACATCAGTTATTCGTAATACTATGATGCTAACTTGCCCAAAAAAAATGACAAGCAGGACATTCAGTTTACACCGAGCCACGTGTTACAAGTTCTGTAAGCATTTTTGAACTGGATACTTGCTGTCATTTTCTGATATAAAAACATCTCATATATGGGGTTTCATTTTGCACCGCGAAAATTCATAAGACACTTAGTGAAAAGTCCTACTTATATTGATTTTACTTACTCAATATATGTGTAGATTTTAGTTTTGTAATTCTATAATATTTTCCTACGCATTCCCCGCCGCAACGCGTGGGGTATCGTCTAGTAACTTCTGTTTTTGAACTCCAATTTCAACCAATTAAAATTTAAACTTTTTGTAGAGATGTCCTATTTCATTATAGGCTGATGAAATAGATACTTTTGTAACCGAAAAATTATTTTTTCCAAAAAATCATGAGCAAACTAGGAGGCAGCCGTAGTTCAAATTTGACACGTTCCCAACTGAATCGACAAAAAATTGTCTTTTTCACGAGTGGTGGATGAAAACTGTTTCAGATACAAAGTTTGGATATTTGTACATAAAATGTGGTCTGGTATTTTAAGAAAATATATTGGTCCAATTTTATTTTGAATTTTGCGTGCGCGTTTGGAAATCTAGTCGAATTTGTCGTTGTTTATAGCACTTCAAAAATGAAAAGTGGATTTTTTGTGAAACATGTCAGAATCTCTGTTCGGCAACATTGTTTGTCATCCCAAGACGCAGACATGTGCCAATTTGGGGGCACATTTGGACAAACTATGTCATAAATGTGGCCAAAACACTTGTTGTTTGTCTTGAAACTATGGATGTTCGTTGGAGATAGCAAGTTTTTGAGAACATTTTTCCGATAAAACTTCGGCAATGCAAGTTTATAATTTTTTGTGGTAACTAGGTCACATAACATGACGCTACGCGCAGGGTTTCCATTTTTTTGATTTATTTTGAATTTCATGTGCTCATTTGAAAATGTAGTCAAATTTGTCGTTGTGACCGTTCATGTCTAGTGGTTGAACCATGTGTAGATTTTGGCGTATCTCTGATGAAACGTATACTTGTGAAACTAAAAATGAAATTTGGGAAAAATAATGGGCAAGGTATGTGGCGGATGCAGTTCAAAATCTAGCAGTTTCCTAAGCCGTTTAAATGGCCAAAAAAAGGTAGAGAGCTCGAAAATGCATTTTTTTGGTGATCTTTCATAAAATGGTGTGTACTGTAAAAAAAAGTGGATCGGTGCCATTTTGGATGGTATTTTTTGTAGCCGTTTCACAAAAAGCCTTGTTTATAGCATTTCAAAAATGAAAAGTGGATTTTTTTGTGAAACATGTCAGAATCTCTGTTCGGCAACATTGTTTATGATCCCAAGATGCAGACACATGCCAATTTGGGGCACATTTGGACAAACTATGTCATAAATGTGGTCAAAACACTTGTTGTTTGTCTTGAAAGTTATGAATATTCGTTGGAGATAGCAAAAACAATTTAGAACATTTTTCCGATAAAACTTCCGCAATGTAAGTTTATAATTTTTTGTGGTAACTAATTCACATAACATGACGCTACGCGAAGGGTTTCCATTTTTTTGATTTTTTTGAATTTCATGTGCTCGTTTGAAAATGTAGGGTAACTAGGTCACATAACATGATAGCTCATTTTTAGAGCACTTTTCCAAAACAATTACCGTATTTGAGCTTAAATTGTGTTTTAGTATTTTTAACAAATGGTTTCATATAATTTTGGAAAAAAGTAAGCCTCAAAACTTACTTATTTCAGCCAAAAAAAATTTTTAGTATAATGATTCTGTCGAACTGGACCTAAACTGGCTAGCCTCCGATTCACTACTGGGACTTAGGCCCGTTGGACAGGTGTTGGAGCGCCGGATGTCGCCCGATGCCGATCGATCGGCCGGGAGCGCGCGCGTCCGGAATATAACCAGGGTGTCGCGTCCGCTCCGTGGCAAATCCTAGCCGCTCGCGTCCGCGCTCCAACCCTAGCCGCCGCCCATCTCCGCTCCCGATCCCATCTCTTCGACCGCGCCTCCCCTCGCACCATCCGTCTCCGTCCCACTCCCTAGCTCCTCGACCGCGCCTCCATGGACAAGGTCGTGGTGTGCGCCCCCGCAGACCGGCTTCAGATCCAGCGGTAAAGTCCCCGCAGCGTCACGGCTGGCTCGCTCGCCGGCGCGCGTGCATTCGTCGATGCCCGGCGCTCCGTCGAGCTGGCCGGACCGCGTCTTTCTCACCTACGCCGGCGGGAGCGCCGACCGAACAGCATCACGACGGCGCACCTCCACGCCGGAAACGCAGATAGAGGAGCGATTTGGTTCGTCTACTTCGTCGCGCCTACCATTAGTAAGTCCTCCAAACCCCCTTCCCGCCCCCTCCAGATCTCGTCCGTTGTCACCGCTTTCGAGCCGAGGCTAGATCCGTGCTCCACTAGTTGCTCCGGTTTAGGCGTCAACGCTTGGCATGTTCGTGGATTGGTTCTCGCTCGGTGCGGCAGATCACCGTGGTGTGCGGCATCGGGTTGCAGGTCTAGGTCCACTGGCTGCTCTGTATACCCAACGCCTGGGCTGATTGATCATCTGCCGTGTAGCTAGCTTTGCCGCGGATCTACTTTTAATTGCGACTTGGTTCCATGCCAAGAATAATTCTAAGCTCTGAAAAAATATGAACGTAGGTGTTTTAGTGTCAGGACTGCTTGTGAGTGACAGAAGAAATCGGTTGACATGTGTATACTCTGTACTTTGCAGTATTTGGTTGGCTGGTTGTGTAAAAAAAATAGTGTAGGTCATTGAAGGAATGAGTGATATATGTACTGCTTGTGTATAAAAATAACCATTTACCATGCTTATTGTTTACTGAACTGATGCATTTGGGCATTCGAATTTTGGCATCCATGTATAATTTATAGTCTCTTGAATGAATAACTTTCCTTTGGGTGTCTTGTGGTACTTACTCTAGGTAGATACATGTCATGATATACATGGTTTAGGAACTATGGTAACCTGCAGTTTGCTCTACTAGTCATAGACGATTATGACGATTTGAAGAAAAAGGTCGTAATTTTTGATTACTGACGGTAGATTGACGACGATTTCATTTTGGTCACAAGATCGTCATAAATGAAGAATAGTGACGATTTAGCGACGAAATTAGAGGGTCATATATCAGCACATTTCTTGTAGTGTCATAGAATAGCTTGCCAATATGGTCAGGGCACCATCGAAAGTTGAACACCAAAATACATAATCATAATAAGTCATAAACAACCCCTGAATGTTGCAGATGCAAATGCATGCTAGAAACGACCATGGTACCATTGGGATAGAGAAAAACTGATTATGCGCAAACCTGAAATACAGGCTAGTATGACAGGCTGAATCATGGCATTATCTAATTTGACCATATCTCCAGAAGCAATCTGCAAATAAATTGTAAGTACCATGTTCTTTTATCCAAATAGCATTAAAAGATGTACTATACGCTCTGAACTGCAATTTCTTCGATAATACCAGCTATATATGCAGTGACTTCAGCACTGTTTCATCGATATTTGGTTACGGCAATAGTAAAACTCGCTCCATTCCACAAGGCATTAAAAACCAAATCGGCTCCAAAGCCAAAAGGCCCAAAACGACCCAGTTCCTGCGTTTGGTGCCGCCACCGACGCCCGCGGCTGCTGCTATCATGGCCACGTACTTGTATGCTTATAAGTTTTCAGTAAAGTGGCTGGCCTGGTGCTACCTATTCATTTTCAGCTTCATTTGTTGTATTGTGCATATTGCTTCAAGTATCTCTCTGGTCAATAATCCATTTTGAAAAAAATCTCTCTTGTGAATGAAAAGTAGCATTCTTATTCGAAAGACTGAGATAGTTGTTTCCATGATAGTGGCTGAGGGTACGTATGGTTACATCATTTTAGCAGATAATCTTGCAAGCAAAAGAACTGCAGTAGCATCGATTTGTCTTATTTAATTGTTTTTGGCTAAAAGATTGTTTTTGGCTAAAAGAACTGTCAGACAGATACAAA
This sequence comes from Poa pratensis, assembly GCA_947311845.1. Classification (NCBI taxonomy): domain Eukaryota; kingdom Viridiplantae; phylum Streptophyta; class Magnoliopsida; order Poales; family Poaceae; genus Poa; species Poa pratensis. The sequence continues at coordinate 126,811,035 of CAMZMU010000074.1, read as the reverse complement.
TATCAGAAACCTCATACAAAGTGCAATTCTAAGAGCACTGATTCATTTAAAGCTACGTACATGATTTGGAAACACCATGACAAAGCCATATGCTAGACCAGAACAGTCAGTTAAAACTATGCCATTAAGTCCAAAAGAAACAATTGTAATTCCTTTGTACCAAATTCGTCGTATATGGGGCGTTACACATCCTAATGGTAACACTACATGCAGAATCGATTCATCTAGTCTCCCCGCCCTGGAGCTGGACCTCGTCACGCCACGCGTTACCGCCTTCAGTGGCTTGGAGACGAAGCGTGCCTAGCGTGGCATCCAACGCCATGATTTTTCACCGTACTAACCAAATGCCTATCCAGCGAAGCCATGTGCCACCAACCAAGGCCCTCCTAGCTAGGTTTAGGGAGCTCCTATACACTGCCTGTTAGCGGCATAGGAAGCTCGTGCACCGCCTGAAGAAAGCTTGAAAGTTGAAACAGGCAGGGCCGGCCCTGACATGTGAGGGCCCCGGTGCAAGAGAATTTTTTTGGGCCTCTATAAACAAATAGTTGCTCATATATATAATCTAGATAAGCCTATCTGGACTGAGATTCACGGGCAGAACGTTTGGGCCTTTTCTTCTTTAGCGATAGGCGGAGCTGCTACTGATAGAGCTCGGTCGCTGCTATTTTTTTTCCAACTTACGTGTAGCTATATGTATGTACGTGCATGGATGGGGCCCTAAAACTTCGAGGGCCCTGTGCGGCCGCACAGGCCGCACTTGCTCAGGGCCGGCCCTGGAAACAGGCTGCCCTTTAACATGTGCTACCTCGAGCTGCTTGTAGCTTCCGCTCTAAAAAAAGCTGGCCGTGGCATCATATACAAGCTGTGCCACCAACCAAGGCCCTCCTAGCTAGGTTTAGGGAGCTCCTATACACTGCCTGTTAGTGGCATAGGAAGCTCGCGCACCGCCTGAAGAAAGCTTGAAAGTTGAAACAGGCTGCCCTTTAACATGTGCTACCTCGAGCTGCTTGTAGCTTCCGCTCAAAAAAAAGCTGGCCGTGGCATCATATACAAGCTGTGCCACCAACCAAGGCCCTCCTAGCTAGGTTTAGGGAGCTCCTATACACTGCCTGTTAGCGGCATAGGAAGCTCGCGCACCGCCTGAAGAAAGCTTGAAAGTTGAAACAGGCTGCTCTTTAACATGTGCTACCTCGAGCTGCTTGTAGCTTCCGCTGTGCGCACCATCCCAATTACTGGGCCTAGCCCATTTTTGTGCGGTCCTTTCATTACATGTAAGTAGCAATCGCTTCTTATTATGTTTTTCTTATTTGTTTTCTTTTTCATTTGTATATGTTTTTCTTTATTTACTTTTTAATGTGTTGGATTTTTATTTTTCATTTATTATTGTATTTATTTTTATATTTCTATTTTCTTATAGTTATGTGGTTCAAATATGTGCATGTGGTTCCAAATAAGTTTAAGGGGTAAAAAATGATCACGTTGTTCGAAAAAGATACTGGTTGAGTACTTGAGTACTAATTAAAATAGACCTATATTATCATCCGATAAATAATTCATATATGTACCTTTACTCAAGAGATTATTATTGAAAATGTAGTTTAAAAAAATAAAATGTGGTATCTTATAATGCAGGATCCTATACCCTAAATCCTAGGTTTCATCGTTGCTTGAAAAAAATGAGAGAAAGATTGGCCTGACGACCGAGGCGTGTGGTAGCGCGAGTATTCTACTCTCTGGAAGAGGACGGCAATGGGCGTCGTGTCGTGTCAGTGCGAGCCTTTTCCACCAGCCGAAAGTCGGGCCAGGTGGCGGCCGACCAACACAGAAACAATAGGCAGTTTGAAACTGCCGAGGGATATGCGGAAAAAGGTTGCCTGAAGCTTAGCCATTGTTGCAGCTCGTTTTCTGAAATATTTCAAATTTGCATTTTTTTTTTACGTTTCCAAAAATCAAGAAAAAATTCAAGGTATAGATATTTATATGATATATGAGTATGCAAAATTTCAAATTGACTTTTTTTTTTGTATTATGTTCTTGCCAAAAATGACAAATGAGTGGATCTGGGTGATGAACAATATGCACATTCAATAGTTTGAATTTTTACCGATTTGCTTTTTTGTCCCAAACTTTAACAAATATTGAGTTAAAATTTGGGACGTTTGTAAATCTCGACAATTTCTACATCTGGTATTTTTCTTAATATTTGGAAACCAGAATGTGTCGATTTTGATTTTATTTTAAAACGAGCTACTCGGGACTTTTCGAGAAGAAGAACGGCTAAGACTGAAAGTCTGAAACGCAAACATGGTTGTCAATGCGCAAATGCACGATCGTACTGGTTACACTTGCATTTAGGTTCCGTCGGCCCCATAAGTTGCTAGCTCTTCGCAAAACGTTCTTTCCCTCTCGTTAGGGTTTAGTTTCCTCGCACCGCCGGCGTCGAGAACTTCGTTCTACCCTTGCTCCTGCCGTCCGATCGCTGGGCGGGGGGAGGGGAAGTTGTCTACACGCGTCTGCTACCGGCTCCGCTCCTCGATGGCGGCCGCGGACGGAAGCTCGTCGCTGGGGATGGCGAAACAGGGAGACCTAGAGAGTTTGATGCGTGATCTGGGACTTCGTGAGGAGGACCTGGATGATGTAGTGTTCGAAGAAGAATTGGCCCCAGATCAAAACGAGAACAGATGGATGCTCATTGTTAGGGTCAATACGGCTAGAGTTCAACTATTATTTGTTCTTTAAGAACATCCGATCAGCCTGGGACCTTGCTCGACCTATGAAGATCAAAACCCTAGAAGACAATTTGTTCATCATGCAGTTTACTTGCCTTGGAGATTGGGAGAAGGTGACGTCAGGAGGCCCCTGGTGTTGGATATATGCCCAAAAGGCAATGTATTTATACATGTGACAATGTATTTATACATATGTATATCTGATTCATACATTATTGATTCGTATTCTCTATGCTATAACTGCAGTGATTTCTAAATACATGATTTAGGGAAAAGCTCACCTGCACGTGTAGAGAATGTGAATACGTAAAAGTACCATAGTTCTTTTATGGACTAATTCTTTATGCTAGATGACGCGGCTTTTCCTAGTCATGGGCCCACTCGGTATTATATATATATATCCACTACGTTCTGCAGACAATGCACGGTGAAGTTACACTGTGTGGGATATCATAATACGGTAACGAGATAAACAAAGATGACGTGAATCAATCCTTGATTGATGCATGGTATCATCACAGATCTATATCTGGGTGAAGTTCAGTGTCGTGAGTAATGGGATTGATATATGATAATCAACAGGTTCAATAGTAGAGTTATTCGCATAACGCTAGCAGCCACACAGGACGTCCTTGGAACTGTCACTGGCCGGTGATTGGTTGATACCCAACCAATTATAGCTACCCGTTATCGGACCTGTAGGGCGGACACACTTAAACTAGGATTGGTTAGTTGTGTTATATGGTTGGTCTGGAACATGGAGAGAGTATCATCGGCATGGTGCTTTGCATGATAGATATACTTTATCAAGAGAGGAAGTTTGTGGTAGAAGTTACTATCACGGTCGGATTTATTCCGGAGGGTTTATATATGAAGGATATATTTGTCCGGAGTATTTTGTCGGCGGACACTGGGTGTCCCGGATCCTATGAAAGGTGTTTTCATATGATTGGTAATTAATTCGGTGGATATTCTGTAAAAGGAAATATTCAAATAAGAATTAATTAGACAAAGTATTATTTAATTATATGTTAATTAAATATTTATTTATTTAATTGATAAATAATTACGGGAAAAATATTAGACGTCAGCTGAACCCCGGTGGGCCGAAGGCCCACGGCGGGGGTAGACGCGGCACGGCGGCGGCCAAGTGGCGGCCGGCCTGGTGGGACCCACCCGTCAGGTCGATGCGGCCAGGCGGGCCCCACGTGGCGGCGGCGGCTGACGTGGCAGTGGCCAGGTGGGCCACGCCAGGCGGCGGCCGCGGCCAGGTCGGTGGCCGGCCAGGCGGGCCCCACCCGTGGGGTCGGTGCTGGCCGAGGCGGGCCCCACGCCCGGCGGCAGGAGACGGCGGGCCAGGTAGGCCCCACCCGCCCTAGGTCGGTTCGGACCTAGGGGCGGGCCCACCAGGCTGGCCGGTGCAAGGAAGGGAGAGGGGAGGACCCTCCCATACCTAGTTGGGCAAGGAGAACCTTCTCCTTGTCCAATTAGAGTAGGGGAAGGTTTGCTCCTTTCCAAGTCTCCCTATCCTTGAGCCTCCTTTATAAACCCCACCCCTCTAGTTGGAGAAACACACAAGGAAGACACAAGTTTCTCAATTAGATTAGACGAGACGCAAGTTGCTCTCAAGTTTAGATCTCTTCTAGTTGGATTAGAGGGACCTCTAATTAGAGGCGACCTATCCGATTAGACTAGATCTAATCTCTCTCTCTCTCCTTCTCATGTGTTGAGATCTCCACCTTCATATACACCAGCAGACTTCAAGCTTGGACGGCGAAGCCCTGCTGAACCTTTCCAGTGTACGTGTGCAAGCTCTCGGAGGGATTCTGCGTCATAGACGTTGCGTCCTTCAACTGTTGAACAAGGTGGTGAAGCAAAGGAGAAGAAGGCGTCTTAATCTCTCTACCAGGCTTGGTTGAGAGAACCGCGATCGACTACGTCACCAACACGTTCTTCCGCAATCTACGGTGTTGGTAACGTATACTAAACTAGATCTTCATCTTCGTATTCGCATGTATCTTCATAGTAGATCCTTGGAATAGGGTTGCGTAGCAATACGTGAAATTTTAATTTACCGTACGCGAACCCAATAGTGGTATCAGAGCCGATCTATGCGTAGATACATGATTTGATCTAGAGCACATGGTATGTGCGGGCACCGCATAAGTTTGTGCGGGTATGTTATTGAAGAAGTTGCTTCTAACATTCAGTTTATTTATGGATGCTTCCCAATATATCACTTTAAGAATTGTTTCCGGCCGCATAGTTAGATCTTTACGAACTTCTGGCAACCGCGGACCTTCCGGCTGCTCCTAGTATGCTTGTTGGCGCCAACGAAGTGCTTCAGTAGCTTCGGGTCTATCTATAGTGGATCGTTGACTTGGTGGTGGAAAGGGCATGTGGACTAGGTCCACACGGGGTCACGCGCACCAGTGAAGTTTAGAGGGGAGCTGGAACGTTTTATAACGTTGGGCCCTCCCTCACCTCGTAAAGTCAATCTAGCAACATGAATAAACATGCTTAGTGAGGACCGTAGGTTTCCGGTTGTCCCGTTGATCCTACAAGCCACGCTAAAATTTGCAAACAAACGTTAGAGGAACGTCTAACTCTGTTTTGCAGGACATGTGATGTGGTATAGTCTTAAAATATTATTTTGTTGACTAACCCTTTTGTTGTGGCCGGCGTGCCGTTCTTATTCATCGAGCCATGGTGGTAGTGGAGGATAGGAGAAGGCATGCAAGTGTCGTGAACCTCGACGTGGCCACGCCGATGGAAGGTGCCACCGGCGGATGGAGCAAGAAAGACTATACTACATCACACAAGTGTTAATTTACTAGTGATTGTTTTATATGTGTTTTTTCTTGTTCTTCCCTTGATTGCGCAGTAGTGTGATTATTAGGGAGATTCCTCGGTAGCTTCCAAAGTTTAATTACTTAAAGCTAAAATTGAAAAATATCAAGGAGTTCGTGCTCATCCAATCGTGCACCGTCAAACCGGATGCTTGTTGCCGTGCGACCTGTATCCAGGAGTAATGTGCACCAAGGGTTCGGGAGGCGGGCACGGACCGTCCTAGCAGCAATAGCGATTGGTTGTCTTGACGTCCAGGCATAACTAGTTATGAGTTCGGAGCACTACATCGAAAGATGAAACGAAAATCACGGCAGGAAGTGATTGGTCTGTTGACCTACCCCTTCGTCGTAGTGAAGACATGTATCCATGATTCACACTACTGAGGATTGGGATTTCGTAATACACTAAGTTGATCTGAGGAATATCAATTTTAGTGGGAGCACTTTACATTTAGTTTTAAATTTAGTGCCAGATAATAATTATGAACATGTCTAAGTGAACTTAATTGTTGTAGATCAATGGCTAAGATAGCACCCACGTTTAACCTTGGACCACTGATTGAGAAGAAACCCCTGACTGCAAATGGGAGCAATTATGCTGATTGGATTCGCGCCCTAAGGATTGTTCTTAGGAACGCGAAGAGTGAGTATGTTCTAGATGGGCCTCTCCACCATGCCGGCGGTGGAGGCGCCAAGCTGAATTCGAGGAGTACACCTTGAAGAGTGATACTGCCATATCGGTTCAGTGTCTCATGTTGACATGTATGGACCCTGAGTTGCAGAAGAAGTTTGATACACTTCGCTTATGACATGTTGTCGCACTCAAGGCCATGTACCAGACTCAGGCTAAGACTGAGCGTTATGAAATAACGAAGCACTGTGGTCATGTCACATGGCAGAAGGAGGCTCTGTGAGCGAGCATGTAATCAAGATGTTTGGTTATGGTACGAGGCTTGAGGCGCTGGGATTTCCAATTCCGGCCGAGCTAAGTATAGATTTGGTGTTGGCTTCCCTCCCCCGTCTTACAGCGGTTTCATCATGAATTACAACATGAATGGGTTGGAGAAGACACCAAATGAGCTGCTTGCAATGCTGAAAACTGCTGAACCTAGCGTGAAGAGGGAGAACAATCAAGTTTTGATGGTTACCCAAACCGCAAAGTTCAAGAAGAAGAGAACAAAGAAGTCTAAGCATGCTAAGGCATCAGAGAAGACTGCTACTCAGCTCAAGAGGAATCCGAGTGCTTCTTCTGTAAAGGGAAGGGACACTGGAAGAGGAACTGCAAGAAATTCCTGGCTCTGAAGAAGAAACCTTCTAAGGGCAAGAAAGGTATAAGATTATACTAAATGATATTTGTCAATCTTAATAGTAACTCTGGAAATATCGATTGCTAATTTATTATGCAATGATATAGGAGATACGGCAAGTAAGATGACGGAGGAGTAAAGGTGGTGATGTGCGTCAAGCTCGGCGCATGAAGTTTCATCCACAAGATGAAGGCATCTCCAATTTACTTTTCAAGTTTTAGTTTAAGAGATTTGAGGTTTACCTAAAGTTATTTTGTAATAGGATCGCATTTATGGCGATGAAAGTACTCTTGTGATTTTGTGAGATTTTATCTCTCGTTTATCAAAGAATATTTTGGATCAATCCCTTCGTGGATGATCAAGTTACAAATCTCTTGAATTATGGAAATATCATTTGTTCTAAGATATATTGTGAAGATGTTGATACCACCTTCGTGTGGCACTATTGTCTCAAATAGATCATAGTAATATGATGGAAGGATTTTGAGATATTGCACATAGTGAAGTTAATCAATAATGAGTTTTAGATAGTCAATATTTTTTGATATCTTGGGACTACACAATATGTTTTAGAAATATTGTCTTAGTAATATGATGAATAGAAATTTATTTCGATTCATGTATTTGATCAAGTTTGATTAAATAATTGCTAAGATATTGTTGCTTGCAGAATTATTCCAAGAAATCCAATTACAGTATTTATTGCATTGTTTTAGTTTTAGCACAAAGTATAGTCTTTAAAGGAATCATGTCATGTCTTGAAAGATAGACATAAAGGGACATGATAATTTTAGTACTTGGAATTTCTGAAAAGAGGTTCGGTCCTAAAATAAAGAAGACTTAGGAATATTTATCTTATGAGTTGTGTCATAGTTTTGAAAGATAAACATAAGAGACACAAAGAATTTGGGACCTTAAAGTTTTATGAAAGATTGAAACTTGATCCTAAAGGAGGAAGATAAATAGAGATTTATTTTGTTGGTTGTTCCAATAAGTTAATTGGAAATCCTTTTGTAACCACCACATAAGTGACAATGTTTTGCCACTAAGATAATGTGATTCTTGAGGAATTTATTCTTCTAAAGAATTCTAGTGGGAGGATAGTGAAATCTTGAGAGATTATTTGAATCTTCGGAAATAGTTATCAGATGTTGCGCAAGCGGAAGCAATTCCAATTGACAAGTCTTTTAAACTAATACCGAGAGTCTATGCATTTAATGCATGACGTCTTGTCAAGATAAATTCACTTAACCAGAAAAGTAACATATGAGTTTCTAGGAAACTTAATGTGTCAAAACAAAATAAAGAAAGGTATGTGCTAGAATAAGACCCAATAGATTATGACTTAGATGTCATATAATATAATATCATTATTGTTGAGTTATGATAAACTCAATAAGGATCTTTTTGTTAGACGAAAAGATGATCACAAAGTTTGTTGATCAAAGGAAAGTTTTATGATAGGAAGTTTATATGAGATATTGACAAAGACATATTCCTTTCAAAAGGAAAGATGGATCGAGGTTGTGTACTTAGTACAGCTCGAGGGTCTTTTGTTAATTGAATATAAATCAAATCATAAAAGGAATATATTTGTCTAGGACAAATAAATGATATTAAAAGAGGAAACAAGAAACAAAGTTTTGTTTTGAGTTTCAAGAAATAAAGGAAAGTCATAGTTTCATTTAAATCAGTGGGAGCTTAGTTATATTATTCGAGTTTGAATAATGTAATATTATAGATTGTTTTGTTTTGATACAATGTGTAGTGTTATTAAAGGAAATTAATAACATACATATTCGTCACATCACATATGGAAGTTGCCATATAAAGATGAGATATAATGTTGCGGAAATTTCATTGAGGGTGTTTTGAATATTATTCAAAATACGAGAGAATGAAATTCTCATAAAGTTTAAGGAAATTCATGTGCAAGAACCATGGCTGTTTCGTACGGTGGTGAGCATGATCAATTGATTTGAAATCTTGATCATAAAGGAATTTCTTAAGATGAAATTTTAAGATCAAAACAAAGTAGTCAAACTTAATTGTTGACAAGTTGAATTTGCTAAAAGTTCAATTGACTCCAATTAAGATGAGGATTCTCCATAAGGTGTATTTTGAAGAAGTTACTTCAAAAGTGAGAAACTCATAATGTAAGAGTTGCATTGGAAAGTATAAAAGTTAAGACAAGGATTAGATGACAAATTTTCTAAATTTTGTGCATCGCAAATGATGGGTATGTTTATGTAAAACATTGAGTCTATATTACGAAATCTACAACAAGTGGCAAAGACAGTGGGAGCGCAAAACTTCCATGATGAAGGGTTGACTAGGTGTGGTTCTTTACGAAGAACAACTAATTGGTAAAACAATGAAATTGTATTCTTAGTAAAGGTTCCAGGGTTTCACCTAGAAAGCCAGGCTACAAGTGATCATATGATCAATTGAGGTTATGCATGAAAAGATGTGTATCTTTTTGCATAAGAAACATAAAGTTCACATAGTCACCATTGGGACTAAACAGACAAATGTCAACCACAGAAGGGTGAGCATGAGAAACACCGAACATCGGTAAGATGTTAAACTTATGCAAGCTAAACATTGCCAGTTTGTGCAAGTGGGAGACTGTTGGATATATGCCCAAAAGGCAATGTATTTATACATGTGACAATGTATTTATACATATGTATATCTGATTCATACATTATTGATTCGTATTCTCTATGCTATAACTGCAGTGATTTCTAAATGCGTGATTTAGGGAAAAGCTCACCTGCACGTGTAGAGAATGTGAATACGTAAAAGTACCCTAGTTCTTTTATGGACTAATTCTTATGCTAGATGACGCGGCTTTTCCTAGTCATGGACATAGGTTTATGTCAGCATCAGGATGGCATATTATTGGTCTATAATATGGTGGGTCACCCAAGTGTTGGTATGCTGAGAGATTCCGTTAAATAGTCTTTTTGTCCTTAGCTTTATCACAGAAAGGTTGTTGTATAACATGTCCTTATAACCATGAGGTTATTGGGGTCATGCATACTGGAGGAGTTGCTTTGGTGCTATTAAGGCAGTTGCTGGGTAGCTTCAAAGGTGTGTGTGTATCCTGATGTTCTGAGATGGGAAATTACTCCTCTAGGTTAAGAGAGATACTTCAGGGCCCACTCGGTATTATATATATATCCACTACGTTCTGCAGACAATGCACGGTGAAGTTACACTGTGTGGGATATCATAATACGACAACGAGTAAATGGAACTTACCGGTAACGAGATAGACAAAGATGATGTGAATCAATCCTTGATTATTCATGGTATCATCACAGATCTATATCTCGGGTGAAGTTCAGTGTCGTGAGTAATGGGATTGATATATGATAATCAACATGTTCAATAGTAGAGTTATTCGCATAACGCTAGCAGCCACACAGGACGTCCTAGGAACTGTCACTGGCCGGTGATTGGTTGATACCCAACCAATTATAGCTACCCGTTATCGGATCTGTAGGGTGGACACACTTAAACTAGGATTGGTTAGTTGTGTTATATGGTTGGTCTGGAACATGGAGAGAGTATCATCGGCATGGTGCTTTGCATGATAGATATACTTTATCAAGAGAGAAAGTTTGTGGTAGAAGTTACTATCACGGTCGGATTTATTCCGAGGGTTTATATATGGAGGATATATTTGTCCGGATATTTTGTCGGCGGACACTGGGTGTCCCGGATCATATGAAAGGTGTTTTCATATGATAGGTAATTAATTCGGTGGATATTCTGTAAAAGGAAATATTCAAATAAGAATTAATTAGACAAAGTATTATTTAATTATATGTTAATTAAATATTTATTTATTTAATTGATAAATAATTACGGAAAAATATTAAACGTCAGCCGAACCCCGGTGGGCCAAAGGCCCACGGCGGGGGTAGACGTGGCACGACGGCGGCCAAGTGGCGGCCGGCCTGGTGGGACCCACCCGCCAGGTCGGTGCGGCCAGTGGGGCCCAACGTGGCGGCGGCGGCTGACGTGGCAGTGGCCAGGTGGGCCACGCCAGGCGGCCAGGTCGGTGGCCGGCCAGGCGGGCTCCACCCGTCGGGTCGGTGCTGGCCGAGGCGGGCCCCATGCGCGGCGACAGGAGACGGCGGGCCAAGTGGGCCCCACCCGCCCTAGGTCGGTTCGGACCTAGGGGCGGGCCCCACCAGGCCGGCCGGTGCAAGGAAGGGAGAGGGGGAGGAGAGTTGGGGTCCAACCCCAACTCATCCTCCCATACTTAGTTGGGCAAGGAGAACCTTCCCCTTGTCCAATTGGAGTAGGGGATGGTTTGCTCCTTTCGTAGTACACGTGATGATCCGGGAGATCAATATGATGATGAGGAGAACTATAATGAATATGCAGATGATGAGGCTATCAACAATGATCAACGTAATACTACTGCAGCTGATCCGAAAGCAAAGAAAAGGCTACAGATGGGTGATGATGCTTGAACTCTGGCAATAGAATACGCGGGCACAAAAGACCTGTTAAACGCGGGGAGCGCTAAGAGTGTTGCAGCTGATGATTTAATTGATAGTATTCAGGAAAAAAAGAACAACAATGTGGTGTCTCCTTCTACAGTTCAGGAGAAGAAGAGACCTAAGAGGAATGATGGTCGTAACATCTCTGAACAACAAAAGCAATCATATGCGGACTTCAACATGGAGTCCGACCGGGAACAATGATCATCATAGTGTGGAGCTGCCGAGGGATGCGTAAGACCTCGGCAGTTCGTGCTGCTTCAGGTCAGCTGGTAAGCGACGCAAAATCAAGTATCTTTTTCAGTCCATGCACCACTGTCGATGTAAGGGTTGAGGTTTGTTCCACGCTGAATATTTTGACTGAAGCTATTACGGACAAATATCTCGGACTGCCCCCGCTGGTGGGGGTAGACAGATCGGATTGTTTCCAACACCTAATTGATAGAGTATTCAAACTTCTCAGTGGATGGAAGGAGAAAAATTTGTCCTTTGGAGGAAAGGAGGTACTGCTAAAAGCCATCATTCAGCCTATTCTTGCCTATGCAATGTCAGTTTTCAAGTTACCCAAACAGATTATAAAAAGGGATAATATCTGCAATGCCCCAATTCTGGTGGGGTGATGATGATCAACAGAAGCATATGCATTGGTTTGCGTGGTGGAAGATGTGTGTACCGAAGCATCAAGGAGGTATGGGTTTCCGGATCTGCAATGTTTCAATCTTGCAATGCTTGCTAAGCAATGTTGGCGCCTAATTGCTGAACCTAACTCTCTTTGTGCTACTGTTCTTCGAGCTAAGTATTTTCCTTCAGAAGATATTCTTAACTGTGAGCTCAAGAAAGGAAGCTCGTATACTTGGCAGAGCATCTGGGCCGGCATCCAAACATTCAAAAGGGGCTACATGTGGAGAGTGGGCAGTGGAATTAACATTGATATTTGGACTGATCCATGGGTGCCAAGTAGACCTACTAGGAAAATTGCAACAAGGAGAGGCAACATCTTATTAACAAAGGTAGCCGAGCTTATTGATGATGACACTGTTCGTGGGATGAACTACTGATTCGAGGCACGTTTTGGTCAATTGACGCTGAACGAATTTTAAATATTCCGTTGGCACGTAACCTGATGGATGATTTTGTGGGGTGGCACTGTACTAAGTCGGGAGTTTTTTCTGTCCGATCTTGCTATCACATGGAATGGGAGCACCAGCTTGGACAAAAACTCAGAAGAACTAGTGGATATGGGTCCTCATCGATGCTGCCAATTTGGAAAATTCTTTGGTCTCTAAATGTCCCAGCAAAAATTAAGATTCATTGTTGGAGAGCACTACTAGGTGCTATACCATGTAACGGTGTCCTGGCTAACAGGCACATGCAGCCTAGTGCTCAGTGTACTCTCTGCAATTTGGAATGTGAGAGCATCAGACACGCGTTCTTTGAGTACAAGAAATATGGCGACTGCTTGGGATGGAGGAGACAATTCAGCTCGTATGTAACGTGGAGGTGGAGGTCGCTCGGCCCTAGAGGTCCTTCTTCGCGACAAAAACGCCAAAGCACCAATGCTTGACCAGGTGGATCGGAATGATCTGGTGGCCGTCGCGGTATGGTACATTTGGTGGGAGAGAAGAAATGTTACGCATGGAGAGTCGGTGCAGTCAACGTCCAGGACCGCACATGCGATAACAACTCTGGTTCTCAACTATACAAGAGCAAAAAAGAAGAAGACGGGCATGGAAGTGACGGGCATACACCGCCATGGGTGGACAAGACCAAAGGAAGACTTCGTCAAATTAAATGTTGATGTGAGTTTCAACGTTGATGCAGGTACAGGTAGCACGGGTGCTATAATCCGTGACGACGGGGGATACTTCTTGGCGGCGAGTTGTCGTGGTCTACCTTATGTCTCTGATGCTGCTACATCGGAAGCGCATGCACTCCGTGATGGGTTGATCCTAGCTGGACAGATTGGATGTAACAGAGTAGAGGTGAATTCCGACAGCATGGAAGTGACTGATATTATGAGGAATGGCGGGAACTCACTTGGCTTTGTTGCGGCCATCTATGAGTGCACGATGCTTTGTCGTAACTTTGTAAAAGTTGTCTTTGATCACTGCCCTAGGGAAGCCAATAGGGCTTCTCATATGTTAGCTAGTCATTCGGAGAGTTCCATGTCAGTTGTTTGGCATGAGGAACCCCCCATTATCTTGTAAGCACCCTAGCGGATGATGTAACTATGTTGGATGCATAAAGGCAGCAAGTTTCAGACGCACTCTTTCCCTAACCAGGGTATCGAAAGGGACTGGCAGGATTTTAATGAGATGGCTTGCTAACCTAATATATGTGGAAAATTTCAAAAAAAAAAGTTGCTAGCTCTTCACCTGTTTTGTTCGAAATTGTTGCTTGTTTGGGTACTCATTGTTAGCTTAAGCTTAACATTTCTGCATGCATTTAGCAATGTTTGAAGACGTGCACACGCGCATGTATCAGTTAGACTATTAGTTCTTCAAAACCATGTGCAAAATAAACAATAACATGCGGCGGATGGTGAGGAGCATATATAGTAGGCACTACGTAGGTGTAGCAACATATTTCAGAAACATTTAGCCTGGCCTTACATTACTACATCAGAATACATCCATTACACAACGATCACAATGTAGTACTACTTAGTTATAACGTGATCGATCCGCCTTTTAGTACCCAGGGACCGGGGATCTCTACTCAACATATGTGGATAGGCATTAGACATACACATGACGAGCACCAAATCGAGTACATGGAGATCCGTGGCAGGAAAAAAGCATGCATGCAGTAGTACGAGCCTAGCAGGAAGAGAGTTGGTTACCTCACGTGGTGTGGTAAGCCAATCAAAGCAAGGCTATGGTGCATCAGTTTGCTTAGGCGTACTAGCAAATGTTGGGGTCATTCCAAGCTGTACAGATTCGGCAGGAGACGAGCTAGAGGAAGCAAGCTCAGCAGGAAGGGGTCCATCTAAAGGCCTAGAAATTGGAGGGCAATACAACCCAGCAAGCAGGTTGGCTTGGCCAGAAATAGAGCAAGGCCCAATCAGCGGGGCAGAAAAGGCTGTCCAGCCAGAGGAAGGTCCAGGGGTTAACAGCCCAGCAAGCAGGCCGGATGGAGGCAGTTTTTGTCCTGCTTCGACCTGACCAGAAGAAGGAAGGAGAGCGTCGTCGGACGCAGAAGAGTATGTCGCACCACTTCCAACAACACAGGAGCTGATGCAACTACAACCGACATCGGCACGTATGCAACACGTGTTGAATTGCTATCCGAAGAAGGATGATCCGGTGAAGATGAAGCACGAAGAGCAATGTTTGCTCACCGAGGAACCGGCGAAATTTGTAGACACTGATACAAAGGAGTATTGGCGTCAAGCGACAAGCACTGTCGTTGGCAGAAGAGCGACAAGATGAAGGTGAGGTGTATTTTGCGCGGCTACATTTGTTCAAGGTAATTGTTCCGGAGATGAAGCCGATAAAGTACACAGAAGATTGCTTCAAAAGCACCGAAGCAAAGATGATCTTTGAAGACGTCGACATGAAGGATTGTTGCCGTAAGAGTGTAGATGAGTCGACGAAATCAAAGTCGATATCATGGAAGTCTCGAAGAACGATGAAAGCAATGTCGATGATTAAGACTGAAGCGGCGAAAGTAAAGTCGAGGGTTACACCTACGCGAAGCAACAGGCGTATTTGGGACCTAGGAAGAAACGCACGTCGTACTTAGGGGGTGAATGTTAGCACTAAGCACGTCAGTGCACGTCGGCGTCGGCAAGACGTCGTATGTGTGACCGCTTCGTGTACGAGGTGTTCTCCGAGTAGTACACGAATAGGAATAGGACACCGAGTAGGATAAATTGTCTCCAGCTTATGCGTGTATATAAGCTAGACCTACCCGTGTAATCCTGTACCAGATCGAGAGTTTGAAAGCAATAAACTCAGAGAGGTCCGACACGGGCCTCTAGCAATCCAATCGAGCTTCCTCTGTTCCGCGTGTGTCCAGCGATTGTGTGTACGTGAAATAGCTAGCTGAACCCGACCCTGTCCAGAAGGGGGGAACTGCGTCGGCCTTATCCTCTCTCTCGTGAACAGTTTCTGAGAGAGGCGAATCCCGTTTTCTCCACCGTCCTCGCTGGCGAACCGCGGGTTCCCTCTCCCTCCGCCGGCCGCTCCGGCGGCGGGAGGGTGGGGGAACCCCGGATCTCGACCGGGCCCTGTAAATAGAGTAGTTAGGGTTCCTGCCGGCGGCGCTTTGGAGGTGGAGGTGTTGCCGGAGTGGGAGATGGTGGTGCTGGCTCTTCTCCTCTGCGTCGTCGTCTTTTGGGGCGTCGTCGTGGGGCCGGCATGTTTTGGTTCTCGGAGAGCTTCGACTCTGTCGAGTCTCCGTCCCCTGCAGGCGACTGTCGAGGCGACGGCGGTGGCTGTCTGCTTTGGGGTCCTGGTCCTCCAGCCCTGTCTTCGCTGTGCTGTCGTTTCCTCCCGCGATGGTGCTGGGCTTGTGGGGTGTTGTGCTCTGTCGGGGAGGGTGGCGGATGCGAGTTGCTGCTCTGCTTTTCCGTGGTCTCCGGCCGGCCGTGGTGGCGAGGGGAGGTGCGGGTTGGTGGAGCCGGTGGTTGCTGCTGCTGGGATGCGTGGTTTGCAGGTGAGGGTTCTGGCCACTTCCTCGGAGGTGGGTTGCCGTTGGGCCCAGTTCCGGCGCAGAAGATGCTCGGGGTGCGTCCCCGGCCGATGTCCTCTCTTCGGCTTTAGATCCAGTTCTTTGGAGCTGGTGGACGTTGCGGCTCGTCATCGCCTTTGGGCTTGGAGCTCTTCTGGTGCCGTGGTGCGACTCTGCAGGCGTCGGCTTCGTCTGGAGGTCTGCCTGCTCTTCGGTCGTGAGGAAGACGAAGATGTTCTTCGTGTAGGAGTGAGGCAGCAGTGCCTTGATTCGTATCCTGTTCTTTTCTTACTGCTTATATCCGATCCTGTATTGTGTTCCGTACTGTTTTAATACAAGTATGAAAAATTCAAAAAAAAAAAAAAATAGCTAGCTGATCCATGCATTGAGGTGTGTGCTTGTGTGCTTAGCTTGGTACGTACGCGCGTATTGCCGGGTTGTATCGAGGAGCTGTGCTACGTCCGCATATTGTCGGAAAGTACTCGACGAGCGCGACGTGAAGATCGGGCCAAAGTTAACACCGGACACCAGTCCGCCGAGGCCCGCCACAAATATCGTCTTGCCGGCGTCGTTGACGGCGCTGATGCCGATCATGAGGGACGCCACAGACACGGAGACGAGGCCGTCGTTAGCGCCGAGCACCGCGGCGCGGAGCCACTGCGCGCGGGCCATGTAGTTGACGCCGCCACCGCCGTTGTTGTCGTTGCCGCCACCGCTCGGGTGATCGGCCTCGGCCGCCACCTTCGTCGTCGACGAGCCATCGGCCGCCTCGACGTCGACGACGTCTTCCTTGGCCCTGCGTGCGGCGTCGGCGTGCACATGGGAGCTGATGTGAGGGTCCATGGATCCAAGATCGACAAGCTACGTACTACTCACGAAAACGGATCGAAGCACAGGTGGATCGATCGATCAGTCGCTCGGGATGGAAATGGATCAGCTGAATGTGGTTGGAATGTTGAAGTGTGGCGGCCACACGCCTCGGCGGGGTGTTTTATAGGGCGGTCGGCTAGGGTTCGGGAAATAGAGGGCTGGGATCGCATTCGCGTGTGGCGGCCACACGCTCCTCTGCCGACGTGTACTCCGCGAGCAGGATCTGTGGATGTTGAGTGTTGACACGTCGTATCCCGCTGGCCGATCTTCTTGGACGTTTAGTGTTGCATGCCCTAGACGATCTTCTTGACTTAGGTACGTTACGGCTTACGATTCACACGTCTCAAGGGCTAGGACTCCTCGGGCAGAACTCTTGCCGTTCACTTCAAAAAGACGTCGACTCATTTCTTCTTTCATAAACTTGTATATGAAAAGAAAATGCTCGTGGGTGCGGAGGGTGGACGCTGCTACAACAAATGGTAACTTTAATAAAACAATGTTTAATTTTCAATGCGAATTTGAAAGAATTCGTGTTTTCTGTGAAACAGTACGCGCTACGCATGGTAGGTCCATTTCTTCTAATCTTTCGATTCCAAAAAGCAAAAAGGCTGTTCATGCGGATTTTTTTCTTACGAATTAAGGGGCGCACAAGCCCTAGTTTCCATAAAAAATGAAACCAGAGTTTTCGGTATAGCATTCAACCTCAAAGGCCTATTCCTTGGAGGTGCTGCAGCTGTTGTGCATTGACTAGTTGTAGCGTCGAGCCTACTAATGAGTAATAAAGATGAGCGTACTTGTCCTCCCACCTGAACCATTTGCATGCACCATGGCCCTAGATGTCTAGAATAAAAACAAAAACACAGTTCGAGGAAATGATTGAACAGAAATGAGCAAAGAGAAACATGATTTTTACCTCGTCATCGATCTGGACACTTGTAGACTCTTGCCCCAGTTCCGCAGTTCGGGCCGGGCTGCTTGCCTCCTTGGAGATGTTCGTCTCAACCCCGTGCACACCTAGCCACCTAGGGCACATGAGGAGCTCAGCTCGAGGTGCTGATCATAATCGGATGCGATGTTGTTTTTTTTAGGGACGGATGCAAACAAATACTCCTACTAGCTCTGAAACAGTCAAACAGAGGACGACGGCACATCTACGACGTTCGAAATGGGTCTGGCCCATCAGATACGCTGCCCCGGGCCACCTTCAACGGTAATACAGCAGGAGATTACATGGGCCACGCATGCCAACGATCAGAAAGACTCCTTGCGCTCGAGGACTAGAGGCGGGACATGGCCTAGTCCCATTTTGCCAATGGGCAAGGGCAATACCTCGGTATCGCCTGAGCGACTTGTACCGCCATTTCGCTGATGGTTTTGCAATCTATGCTCGGCCCCTTAACGGTCTGCAAATTTTGGGCTTCTTTTCTGTACGTGTGTTTGAGAGCGAGTTGCGGAAAATGTTTTTGCCTACGGAGTTTCACTGCTCCTCAGTTAGAAATAAAGTAAAAACCACATTCGTGAGTTTTAGGAAATTCTCAAAAGAAATCTGGATGTACCCAATGATTTATCCCACAAACATGCAAAATGTAAATTTGGAATGCTTTATATTATAGGCTAAAAAATAACAAAGTCTGATAAAACTTAGAGATTTGAAAATACAGATAGTTTTTGTTTGCCTTCCGAGCTCCATTACTCCCCCCGTTTAAAAAATATTCAAAACTAACATTTGAAGTTTCAACAAATCTTCACTCGGCAAGTAGTCTCTTCACTCAAACGCAAGGGAGGAGCTCTCGGTCGTAGGAGTTCTCCGTTCGTTGATTTTGGTTTCTTTGTTCCTGTAAGAGTATTCCATTCGTTTTTCTTCTTCCTCTTTCTTCCATTCTTTTGTTTTTCTGTTTACTGTGCCGCTAAACTTTGGTCTGAACTGACTTTTTTAACACTAGTCGAGATTTGTTCCTTCATGTGTTTAAATTTGTTGTCGCATGATCTATATGTTTTTGTTCCTCTTGTACCATGGTTTGTTACACGACTTTTAATGTTTTTCCACTTTATTCAATTTTTTCTGTTTCCTCCCGTTGCCATGATTCTTTCTATATGCGCCAGAATTTAATTCAATTAGCTTAGGTCTCTTTGCACTCATATTTGCTCAAGGGTTCCTTATTTTTTGTTCTCATATTCTATTGTTTTATTAAATGTGTAGAAACGATCTTGTTCCTTCGCGCTATTATTTTTGGTACAACCGTAATGTGATATTTGTTCCATGTATCTAATTGTTTGTTCACCGTGAAGGAGAGATGTTTTTCTCGGACGGTAATGTATTGTTCCACGTGTAGATTCAGTTTGTTCCTTAATTGGTGGTATAATGTTTGCCCCCAACTGCAGTGTGATGTTTGTTGCTTGTCGCCTACTATGTTGTTCCCTGTGAAAACGAGATTTGTTGCTCTACAATATTTTTCTACTTGTATATTCAATTTTTCCCTTGGCGCTATATTATTTGCTCCAACCGTAGTGTGATGTATGTTCCCTATAGTCTATAATTTGATCTAAAAAAATTACTCTTTTGAACTCGTGATTAGTTCCACGACGCTGATGTTATATATAGTCATATTTTCTGGTCCACTTGCATATATTAATTGTTCATACGAGCCAAAATTTAATTCCATATGACCTAACTTTTTATTCTGATAGAAGGCGTGATTGATATAAAGTTTTATCTCGCTAGCCCCAAATTCTTGTTCCGATTTTTCGTTGTATTATGTTTCCACGTGCTCTGAAGTTATGTTCCACATAATAATTAGTTGCAAGAACAAAGTAATTTTGTTAAAAAATATATTCTGAACTCTATTGTGTTTAAATTAAAACATTTTAAATTTGAAAGAATGAAGTAATTATGAGACATGTTGCCACCGATTTGAGTCCCAAAAGGGGAACATAGGAAAGTTTCTCGCGTACCATGGATTTGACTCCCAAAAGGAGAACATAGGATAAACATGTGAGCATCAACACATGTGTGTATAGCGTTCCAAATAAACTGAATATCACAACTCAATGAGGAAGTGTCTGTCATATATTCACTCATGGGCTCATAGATTGTCTACTGACAATTTTTTGAACCAATGGAACTTAAACATGAAGTAGACTCACATCATCAAAAGAGATTTCCTAACTCTACCCACAACTATATATCATCCTCTTGTTGATTTCCTCGCTTTGCTGATTGGAGATAGGGTAAGAGAGCTTTGCCGGAGCTATGTTGGGTCTAGGGAGGGGGGCAATCGCCCCCTTCCCCCGCCCAAGGACCCTAGTTAATTTTCACTTGTCTTACACCCTGCAAATTACAAGAGACATCTCTCCTACACGCGTGCAACGGAGAAAGGCAGAGGCCTATGTTGAATAAAAGAGTATTATTTGATGATAAATAACTCAGCTGAGAACATGGACGGAACCATAGTTGGTCAAGGGTAATCAAATGTCATAGGTAGTGGCTCCCAACTTTCCGATCTCGGCATGCCCTCGCCATGAACCACACCCCCGGAACAATCAAGTTAGATCGTAGAATCCTTTCCGTTTCCGGCACGAAAGGCACTCCACACACGATAACGTGACGCGGCCTGATGGCCGGCCAGCGACAGTGGATGGCCACTTTGGCCATCATCATGCGGACGACTTTGAGGCAGAAAATGCTACGCCCTTTTGACTACCGTGTGAAAATACATAACAATGGAAATAAAGTCTTTTACACCATCACCTCACATTGGGATTTGGTTAACCATTTACGTTTGGGATTCAAACCTAATTATCAATTTTGTGTAAATGGACCTAATAGCTTATCCATTAGGTTATCATGGTTATAATTGTTTAACTCTTGGTTATTAAGGTTTGAACCCTTTTGTTACATTATGAAGCCATGAAAAATACTTGCAAAACCAAAAATCACCAAGGCTGCAATAAAATATTTAGTCTGGCATATTCAATATAGGACTTCAATATTTGGCAAATGCTACAAAATTGGGCTCTAATGGATACAAGGCCCGGCAGCCACCTGGGCGTAGTAGCGGAGCTGATCGGCGGTGACTCGGGCACCGAAGTAGAGGAGCAGGTGGACTACGGAGCCACGGAGGCGGCACCGGTGCTCGGGAGACATATCCAGGGACGGGACTTGGTTGGCAACGGATAATCTTTGGCTGATTTGGATCGAAAACCTAAATGATTTTTGAGTGAACCATCAGGCCCATTGGGCTCTTTTTTAGGTTAGGTTAACCCAACCATTGGTTAAACGCGAACAAAGTCCCAATTTTACCGTCACCAAACCTGTGGTGCTTAATTACTTACTAGTAAACTCATTGATGATAATGAGGAGTGTTGCTTAAATGAGCTATATGATAATGCTTTAGATGATGGTCCTATGCCTATTGATAATCCTACATGTTTGGAAGTTGTTACTTCTCTATGTGAGGATAAAAATGATATACTTGCTGTTTGTGACAATACTCTCACCCATGAGAGTCCCACTTTGTTCTGAATTCTCCTAATAACACCATAGAGGAGAAATTTGCTTATGTTGAGAAATACTTATGTGGTTTGCAATTATCTCTAGTTCCAAATCTTTGTTGCAACCATGATATTAAACTTGATATTGATCTCAACAACTATTTTGAAAGAGGGAAGCATGCTAATGAATTCCAAAATAAATTTAATGATCTCATCATGTTCCCAAATTATCTAAGTTGGAAGATTCTATTGGTTATATGGTTGAATACACTTTTACTACTTGCAACTATTATGAAAAGGAGGTGATAAGAATCCTCTTTATGCTACTAATAATAATGGGCTGCAAGTGACTATTGTTAATATGCATTGGAAAACTTCTATTCATTGTGATTCATTCATATACAAAATACCAATGCATAGGAAGAAAGTTAGACTTCGTTGTTATTACTTTTGTGTCTTGTGTTTCTCTCAAATAGGTTTCAACTTGACTATTATTTTGATCGGTTTGAGAGCACCATGGGACCCTGGTATAATGCATGCAACACTTCCCAAGGAAGAGGGGAACAACATTCAAGCTCCCTCATGAGCTTCATCTTCGATAAACAACAAGTAAGAAGCCTAGCTATATGGCTATAAAGAAAGCGCTTTGCGGGAGGCAACCCGGTTATTTTTATGTGTGATTTTTCTTTGTGTCCTCTTGCTGTAACAAGAGATTTGTGTCTAGTTAGGTTCTGGAGTTTTAATAAAGTGCCAAGTTTTACCCTTTTTGGTTTGAAAAAGTTGCTTATAGCGTTCGGAGATTTTATTCCTGCACGAATCAGTGCACGGTATGATTTTTAATTCTTATTCTGTAACTCCGAATGAGCTCATATTTGAACTGTAGTTGCAACTTTTCATCCTCTGTATGCATGAATTTTTCGGAATTTTTCGAGAAAGTTTGGTAGGGTAGAAAAATACGTTTTGCTGCTGCTGTTTTTTGGACAGATTCTGTCCCATTTTGTTTGATGCATGCTTTGAGCTTTTAAGTTGAATCTTTTTGATCCAATTGAGTTTATGAGTAGGCATACAACATTATATACTTTCTGGACATTCATATGAATTTTTGTTCAAGGATTATATGCAGCAAGGAACCTATTTGTTTATCACTATTAATGCACCCCACAGAAAAGAGATGGGAGAAACGGTGTTTTGAAGTTTTTTCACAGGGATTGGAGGAGATGCACCAAGAGCTATCCAAGGATGGTGAAGACCATAAGCTTGGGGATGTGAAGACAACCCCACTGGACCTACACACTCTCGGTTTGCACACGTCCAACTTCTGTTTTTCGATCGAAACACTTTATCGCATAAACTTGGAGCGTCTTTTTGTTTTTGTTTGAGTCTTGAGAGACCACCACACTATCATTATATATGAGAGAGCTACTGGAAATATGGGTTGAAATATGTTGGATGCTTTTATAAGATTGGGAAAAGGGATGTTTGACTTGATTTTTAATGATACATATAGTTGCATGATTCATGAGCTTGTTTATGAGTAATAGTTTGCAAATTCTTTTTGTAGAGCTATCACTTATTCATGTTTTGGTGCTGATTGTTATTTTACTTGGTTTAACATGGATTAGTTAGTTCTATGGACACTCATGCATGCATCTAGATGGTCAACTTTCTCCCTTTTGCTAGCCCAAAAACTCCAACAAGCAAAAACTTGTTTCCAACACCTTCAACCAAAGTTATTCCAGTGAGTCCACCATATCTACCTATTGGCTTTATGCTATTCCGAGTATGTTTAACATGTTGTTTGTGTTATCTTACCTCTGAATGATTGCAATGGAATTTTTTTGGTTATATAGCTCTCACGAACTTGATGCACAATGTTCTTTTATTTGCATAATAAAACTTGACCCATTGTGATTAAGATTATGATGTTTGTGGCTTGATGAATGTTTTGGGTTGGAAGTTAGCCCATATGTGCTGTCACATGGCAAGCTTTCAACACGCTCTTCATCTCATTTAGTTGATATCATGTGCTTTTGTCTATGGATGCTTATCATGTTGAAATAAATGTGGAAATAGAGTGAGTTTAAATGAGTTTGTGTAAATGGTTAGAGAGACGCCTGGGCCGCTAATCTAAGCCATGCATCATTCATGGTGGAAATTTACTTACATACTATGGTGAACCTTCTGTGATACACCTTGCAATAAAAAACTATTCCAAATGGTAAATAAAAAGGGTGTTGAGATTGTTCATTTTGTTTGTTTGTCTTGTCATTTTGATATGGGCTTGTTCCATATCTTGGGACAAGAGGTACCCCAGTTGACGCTCTTGATGATACTATTATGCTTACAATGATATTTAATTGAACTTGCTTTGTTTCCCAAGTTGAGTAACACATGGTGTAAGTACTTGTATTCAAGGGGCATGAGACATTCAACCCATTCTTTATCAAGCACACTACTCATATTTGCTTTCACTTTAACCTTAATCATTCAAGATGCTATGATAGGGGCAATGAGAGCTTGACACCAATGAATACCTTATTGCAATCATTAACTTAAGTAGAAGAGTTTGGAAGTTGGATGAAACTTATGCATGCTTTACCTCTACTCACATATACATCTTTCCAAAGTGTACACCTATCATATTCAGATTTTCATCTACACTCTATGACCATTGTAGGATGTTCTACTTATCATTATGCATACATGTGTTCCATATTACTTGCTACCATGTTACACTTTGTGAACTATCAATGAACATCCTTGTCTTGAATACTTGATATCACTTCATAAACTATTTGCATATTGCTACTCCTTTGAAGAATGAATCATTTGACTATATGTAGCAATAGTAATCATCTTTGATATCCATTGTTAAGTATTAAATTGCAAAGTCCATGTTAGTTTTATCATCTTCATACTCGAGGACGAGCATGGATTAAGCTTGGGGATGTTGATGCATGTAAAATGCATACATGAACTTTGCACTTTAATTGCTTATATTCCAATCATATTTGCATCATATAAGGGTTATATCAATGTTTTATAATGATTTTGGGAATATTCATTTATTTCCTATTTTTATGGAATTAACCCTGCACAGGCAGAAAACCCGTTTTCTTATTTTAATGTTTCAGGGACCCAAACGTCAACGAAATCACCTGGAAATTTACGGGCGTCAATATTTGGAAGGAAGAAGACCTGTGGGCGAAGGAAGCGAGCAAACGGAGGCCGAGGGCCAAACGAGGGGGCCCACGCGGCCAGGTACTGTAGCCGCGTGGGACCCACCCTTTGGGCCTCGTGGCTCCGTTGCCGTCGATCTTTCTCCACCGACATCGTCTTGACCTAAAAACGCCTATAAAAAAGGTCCCCCGACGTTCTCTGGAAGGAGCGCCGCACAAACACAGAAACACCGAAACGGAGATCAGGAGCTGCAGATTGGAGGGGGAAAACTCCGGCGGGGCGCTGCCGGCGTGGTCTCCATCTTCTCCATCGACTTCTCCACCGTCTCCATGATGAAGAGGGAGTAGTCCACCTCTGGACTATGGGTTTGTGGAAGTAACTTATGTATCTCTCCTCTCTTGAGCTTCACTAATTAGCACCGTATGAGCTGCTGAACATGATTACGGTCACCGTTGTAATACCTTTGTGGTGGATCTTTATGAGTTAATATATGTTTGAGATTGCAATGTTTGTTTCAGTTATGAGTATAGATGCATATTATGTACCCCGTTCTTGTCTACTTGTTTTGATCAAGCATGTTTATGAGAGCGTGTGTGGGGGAACGTGTGCATTAGTTGGAGTAACGGGGGGTGGCTAGTGCAGTGAACGTGAGAGAAAGTTCTGCGATCCACTTTGGTATCTTTACCTTACTTTGTTACCTCACTAGGGATAAACTAAAATACCATGCTACCGGGGATGTGGGCGTGACCATTGCCACTACTCCATGACTAGATCTAGCATGTTCTTATTTTCACTTCATGTCATGATACTTAATGCTATACTCTGAGTTATCTTAATTACTGAGGTGTTATGATTTAGTTCGCATCTTGGTGGAGTATAAGAGAGGTTAATAACCAAAAGATCTCTATGTTAGGACGTGATGCCCATATATCTAAGTAACTTGTTATCAAACCCTGTGTTGCAATCTCATATGTTAACTTGTGTGTTCCATTGTCTACCACTTTATAAAGAGAGAGTGCATTTGTGAAACCATGAACCCCAGTCCATTTTTAATCATAAGAAACACCTTTCCAACACCATATACCACTTTTCTATTTTCAGCCATCATTAAATCCGAAAATACAAAAATACTTTTCATCTTGCATACATCATTCAAAAACCCAAAAATATCATTTATCATTGCATCCACCATCATTGCATATTTATTTCTTGTTTGCATTGCATAACTATCCTGATATCATTCTTACACCTTGTGCTTGACAACCACAGGTGAGGTTGAGGACCAAAACATCTAACCTTGTTTTGTAGGTAACCAAAAGAAGGATAAGAAGATAAATCTACCACTTCAGATTCCCCGAGAGTTCGATATTAAACCCTCGAGTCACCCCTCGTGGGGAAAACTGTCTTCCACTTACTATACACTCTGCACTTGGAGTCTCAACCTAATCCCGTTTACTTTTGCAGGTATCAAAGCCTTGCTCTTCGGGACCATCAGTATTTACAGGTTTGTGGTTTGATATCTTTATCGTTCTATGGCTGCCTTCAGAAAAGTACAAGATTGTGTCATGGAAGAAGAAAGAGTTTGAAGATCTCAAAAAATTTCTCGTTTCTTTTAGGCTTTATTTTGTAATTGTTGTAATCATCTCATGTATCTCTACCATGTACTACTCCCCACTATAATATATCATGGTATCTATTGTCAAAAAAACTGCTTTCTTGACGATTGACTGCTCACTCTACTTCTTGATTCGAGTTTTAATTCATAAGCCATTTAATTCATAAGAGAAAATAATCATATAAGATTCTTATAGTGTAAACTTCATAGGAAATAACATGAGGTCTAACCTCATGAAATATTTCTTCACCCCAAATTTCAAAAAAAAAAAATCCTTCACCCCAAATCAAAGAAATTTCTGTTCACATATAATGCAATTAGACATGTCATCGTAACACCATAGGTTTCTATTGCTGCACTTTTCCTACCCCCCTTAAACAAGAAATAACTATAGAGCAAATTGCAACGAGCAATGAACAACCAAACTACCGTTGACATGTGCCGGTCTAAGTTTGACTAGCGGAGTGCACATGACACCACTTAGATTTTGATTTTACAGGGCTAGTGTAAATCATATTGGTGAACCCCTTATATATATTTGTTAGAGTATATTTGTGTTACGGAAAGATATGGTAGAGATAGGATTTGTTTCTTGTCTTGTATTTCAAGTCGGTCCCTTGTACGCCTATATATACTCCCCCATGAGTCTTAATAATACATCCAACATATTCCGCCAATCTCATAATTCTACATG